>CM042379.1:3019474-3355145 GCA_023634145.1 Thymallus thymallus
CGCTCATATCAGACGTGACGAACAATGGCTTCTTGTGTTCTGATGATCATGCACCTGCCAAAGATGAGGGGGATTGCCAGCAGCCAAACCAGTTTAAAAGAAGTCATAATCAAACCAGTTTAAAAGAGGTTATAATCAAAGGCAGACAAAGTTACTGTAGGATATACTGTATGTCTAAACGCCATTTAAAGTCTAATCGAGGTAGAGGGCAGGTGTGGTTCCTTCCGTGTGTCACCACATAAGCCCAACTGTATGGAAGCTGAATTCCCACTTCAACCCTCATGGGACCTCCCAAAGTCACCCTCATACACCAACACCCATTCACTTCAAACCTGTTGATCGTGAACTCACTTTTGTTTTTATTTGTAATTACATTTTCAATTTAACCTTTATTTAACTAGGCAAGTCAGTTAAGAACAAATTCTTATGTACAATGACAGCCTACCCCGGCCAAACCCGGACGACGCTGGGCCAATTGTGCGCCACCCGTATGTGACTCCCAATCACAGCCGGATTATGATACAGCCTGGAATCGAACCAGGGTCTGTAGTGATGCCTCTAGCACTGAGATGCAGTGCCTTTGACCTCTGCACCACTCGTGAGAGTTTTGACATTGATGCTTATAATGTGCTTGTATGACCATTTCCTGTTCACTTCCTTTTTAAATAAGGTCATTGTCCTATCATGTTAGTTTCGTATTGAATCTAAAGAATACTGGCTTTACATAATGGGAGTAATAACGCCCCAAAACAAGCACTTTATGCTGAAATCCTTTCTCCTTCTAGCTGCTGTGTGTGCAGGATCCTCAACCCCAGGAGGATAAATCGCTTCCTCTGACTCCTGGTGACAGTTGGCAGCTTAGCACCCTGGAGAGAGGTCAGAGGTCACAGGGCTCTCTGTATGGCCCTGGACTGGCCAATCACAACACGGGAAGCGAGAAGCAACTGTCAGGAACGAACGGCCTGTTTCTGGCCTGAACCCCACAGCAGTGGTGGAACTGACCACTGCTTTTCCTGTTATTATTCTCACAGAGACTAGGCTGCCTGGTTCTGTGTCGGAGCGAAAGAGGTCACCTAAACACTATGAACCACCCAAACGGCCTGACTTATCATACCTTAGCAATGTCCTGAGTATCATAGACTGTAAACAATTCTCTGGCCAAGCTCTGTTACTGAAGACATGGCCATACAGCAAATTAAGTGTCATGACTGACATCTCATCCCCTCTCACTGTAATGGTGAAAATGGAGTAAACATTGTATTTCATATCGAATTACTGTAATATATTTACTGTAATATCATTATAATTATGTTTCTTATACTTCAACATCTTCTTAGGTAATTTGCATGATGTCAGATAGCTGTCAGCGTGTCTGCTAAATGACTAATATGATGTCAGATAGCTGTCAGGTTTCCCCAACACACACACACACACACACACACACACACACACACACACACACACACACACACACACACATACACACTTAATTTATGTTAGAGTGTAGTCAAGGCTTTTTCATTAAAATAATATTTTTTAGATCTGCCAACCAGGCTCGGTGAGTGACAGGTGACAGTGTTTCCACCAAGCTGGAACTTCCAGAGGCTTGTAGACCTGAAGCAGTGTGACGTGGTCCAGGTAATTATCACACACAAGTATCACACTCTGTTTTGTAGTATAATTATTTTCACACAACAAAATTGTGCCTCTCTCTTCTAGATCTGACACCCCTATTAGCTCAACCACAGCCCTCACAGCTGCAGTCGTCTGCCCTGCTACACCGGCTGCAACAGGTGATACAGGTAATTATCACATACATGTATACACACATGCACACTATTCAGTAACATCCGCTTTAGATGATATCTGCATAGCGGTTTAGATGACATCTGCATAGCGGTTTAGATGACATCCGCATAGCGGTTGTATTGGTGGTGTCAGAGGTTGAACTGTGTTAGAGCTGTCAAATCCACAAGCGGCTCCTGGCGTTCTACCTAAAGCAGACATTTCCATTGGCTGCACAGCGTTGCCTTAACAGAAATCTCATGCAGCCCTGTTTACAAGTTTGAACACTGGAATGTAAAAATGCCATCAACACCTTGATTAGTCTGATAGAAATCCTCATGATTTAGTTTAACGATTTTCTATTTGAGAGTCATATTTCTATATAGCTTACACTTTCTCAAGCTTGTAGTGCAAGTAGGACGTGTGTAGTTTCATGACAATGATCAAAAGCAGCTGCTTCCCGATCTGACAGATTGCCGGTTTTTCGCTTGATCTGATTGAATCTAGGCCTTACACTCATTCAGTCTGTTAAGTTGTATGATTATTGTCAGTTAAGAAAATGGTGTCTCTCTCTTTTAGATCTGCCACCCCCAGTAGTTCAGCTACAGTCACAATAGTACTCCGCTGTGGTATTTCATTTTCCTGCTGCACTGGGACTTTTGAGGATTCCCAGAACATGTTGTTGAACTGTATACTTACTGTCACTTTGTTTATATCTTTTTCAGATCTGCCATTCGCTCCACCACTGTCCGACAGCCTCACCGAGAAGTGCATACACTGGGCCTATCAAGACTGACAACGCAGAGATGGTGGCTGACAAGGAAAAATAAAACACAACATGCACACTCTCTGTCTCTGTCACACACACACATTTGACCCAACGTAAATACATTGTTTATTTCATGTATGCTCCGTTTTATTTGAGGATTGTGTGCAATAAAGTACATTCACAGTTAAAGCAATGTCTTTGGTTTGTTGGATATTTCTCTGAATAAAATGTGTGACCAAAAGGAAGTCGGCAGACCTGCAACCCACTTGGAGTGTGTGCAGGTTTTGTCATCTGGAGCTGTAACACAGAGTGATAGGGAGGGAGGAGGAGAACAGTTCAGTTTAAAGGTTTATCATTAATAACTGACACAATCCCCCCATCACTCACCCTTTCCCATCATCTCTGAGAATCACTAACCCCCTCCTACCCCCACCTCCCCTTACTCTATGCCCCTGTTACATAAAAGGAGCTCCTCAGTCCTCACCTTAGGACCGAGGATTTTGGGCCCGGCTCAGAAGAACTCAGCGTGAGAGAGCTGGCAGGATTGTGTTGACAGCAGGCACACTTCCTCACACTTCTCAGAGAGCTGGCAGGAGTGTGTTGACAGCAGGCACACTTCCTCACACTTCTCAGAGAGCTGGCAGGAGTGTGTTGACAGCAGGCACACTTCCTCACACTTCTCAGAGAGCTGGCAGGAGTGTGTTGACAGCAGGTACACTTCCTCACACTTCTCAGAGAGCTGGCAGGAGTGTGTTGACAGCAGGTACACTTCCTCACACTTCTCAGAGAGCTGGCAGGAGTGTGTTGACAGCAGGCACACTTCCTCACACTTCTCAGAGAGCTGGCAGGAGTGTGTTGACAGCAGGCACACTTCCTCACACTTCTCAGAGAGCTGGCAGGAGTGTGTTGACAGCAGGCACACTTCCTCACACTTCTCAGAGAGCTGGCAGGAGTGTGTTGACAGCAGGTACACTTCCTCACACTTCTCAGAGAGCTGGCAGGCGTGTGTTGACAGCAGGTACACTTCCTCACACTTCTCAGAGAGCTGGCAGGCGTGTGTTGACAGCAGGTACACTTCCTCACACTTCTCAGAGAGCTGGCAGGAGTGTGTTGACAGCAGGCACACTTCCTCACACTTCTCAGAGAGCTGGCAGGCGTGTGTTGACAGCAGGTACACTTCCTCACACTTCTCAGAGAGCTGGCAGGAGTGTGTTGACAGCAGGTACACTACCTCACACTTCTCAGAGAGCTGGCAGGAGTGTGTTGACAGCAGGTACACTTCCTCACACTTCTCAGAGAGCTGGCAGGAGTGTGTTGACAGCAGGCACACTTCCTCACACTTCTCAGAGAGCTGGCAGGCGTGTGTTGACAGCAGGTACACTTCCTCACACTTCTCAGAGAGCTGGCAGGAGTGTGTTGACAGCAGGTACACTTCCTCACACTTCTCAGAGAGCTGGCAGGAGTGTGTTGACAGCAGGCACACTTCCTCACACTTCTCAGAGAGCTGGCAGGAGTGTGTTGACAGCAGGTACACTTCCTCACACTTCTCAGAGAGCTGGCAGGAGTGTGTTGACAGCAGGCACACTTCCTCACACTTCTCATTTGTATCCCTTCCCTGAGATTCATGCTTTGCTGGACACACTCCATACTGTCTGGATGTCTTTGAGGGCCCGTCAGTAGACTCTCTCTCTCTCTCTCTCTCTCTATCTACAGCCAAATACATATAAACTCAGTTTTTCACAATTCCTGACATTTAATCCTAGTAAGAATTATATGTCTTAGGTTAGTTAGGATCACCACTTTATTTTAAGAATGTGAAATGTTTTTATGTATTTCATCACATTCCCACTGGGTCAGAAGTTGACATACACTCAATTAGTATTTGGTAGCATTGCCTTTAAATTGTTTAACTTGGGTCAAATGTTTTGGGTAGCCTTCCACAAGCTTCCCACAATAAGTTGGGTGAATTTTGGCCCATTCCTCCTGACAGAACTGGTGTAACTGAGTCAGGTTTGTAGGCCTCCTTGCTTGCACACGCGTTTTCAGTTCCTGTAGGATTGAGGTCAGGGCTTTGATGGTCACTCCAATACCTTGACTTTGTCCTTAAGCCATTTTGCCACAACTTTGGAAGTATGCTTGGGGTCATTGTCCATTTGGAAGACCCATTTACGACCAAGCTTTAACTTCCTGACTGATGTCTTGAGGTGTTGCTTCAATATATCCACATCATTTTCCTTCCTCATGATGCCATCTATTTTGTGAAGTGCACCAGTCCCTCCTGCAGCAAAACACCCCCACAACATAATGCTGCCACCCCCGTGTTTCACGGTTGGGAGGGTGTTCTTCGGCTTGCAAGCCTCCCCCTTTTTCCTCCAAACATAACAATGGTTATTATGGCCAAACAGTTCTATTTTTGTTTCATCAGACCAGAGGACATTTCTCCAAAAAGTACGATCTTTGTCCCTATGTGCAGTTGCAAACCATAGTCTGGCTTTTTTATGTAGGTTTTGGAGCAGTGGCTTCTTCCTTGCTGAACGGTCTTTCAGGTTATGTCAATATAGGACTCGTTTTACTGTGGATACACATACTTTTGTACCTGTTTCCTCCAGCATCTTCACAAGGTCCTTTGCTGTTGTTCTGGGATTGATTTGCACTTTTTGCACCAAAGTACGTTAATCTCTAGGAGAACAGAACGCGTCTACTTCCTGAGCGGTATGACGGCTGCGTGGTCCCATGGTGTTTATACTTTCGTACTATTGTTTGTACAGATGAACGTGGTACCTTCAGGCGTTTGGAAATTGCTCCCAAGAAAGAACCAGACATGTGGAGGTCTACAATATTTTTCTGAGGTCTTGGCTGATTTATTTTGATTTCCCCATGATGTCGAGCAAAGAGGCACTGAGTTTGAAGGTAGGCCTTGAAATACATCCACAGGTTTGATGTCAATTAGCCTATCAAAAGCTTCTAAAGCCATGACATAATTTTCTGGAATTTTCCAAGCTGTTTAAAGGCACAGTCAACTTAGTGTATGTAAACTTCTGACCCACTGGAATAATCTGTCTGTAAACAATTGTTGGAAGAATTACTTGTGTCATGCACAAAGTAGATGTCCTAACCGATTTGCCAAAACTATAGTTTGTTAACATGAAATCTGTGAAGTGGTTGAAAAATGAGTTTTAATGACTTCAACCTAAGTGTATGTAAACTTCTGACTTCAACTGTATCTCTCTCTCTCTCTCTCTCTCTCTCTCTCTCTCTCTCTCTCTCTCTCTCTCTCTCTCTCTCTCTCTCTCTCTCTCTCTCTCTCTCTCTCACACACACACAAACACACACTCACACATTTGTTTTACTATCCTTGTGGGGACCAAACAATTGACTCCCATTAAAAATCCTATTTCCCCTAAACCTAACCCTAAACCTAAACCTAAACCTAAACCTAAACCTAACCCTAAACCTAAACCTAAACCTAACCCTAAACCTAAACCTAAACCTAACCCTAAACCTAAACCTAAACCTAAACCTAACCCTAAACCTAACCCTAACCCTAAACCTAAACCTAACCCTAAACCTAACCCTAAACCTAAACCTAAACCTAACCCTAAACCTAACCCTAAACCTAAACCTAAACCTAAACCTAACCCTATATCCTAATTCTAACCCTAGCCCTAATTGTAACCCTAACCTTAAACCTAACACCTAAGCCTAAAATAGTATTTTCCCTTGTGGATTCCGGCGAAATGTTCCCAAAATCACACACACACACACACACACACACACACACTATTACACAGAGCGTGTATTGCAGTTTATCAAATGTTTCTGTGGAAGTCTTCAGAGTGATGTGATTTCACAGAAGGGATGGTACAAATTTGTGTTCATTTTTCATACTCTGCTAAATAGACTGTAAATACTTTGTTTGGGGAAATGTAGTTTCTACTCAGAAGCCCAGTTTCAATCAAATTTCCTGTACAGAAAAGGGGACATTGGTTTATAGCCTAATTTTGACCTTCTGACAACCACTTTGTCAGTTGCATGTAAAACCACAAGATAGAAGGCAACACCCAAACAAGTCAATTAAAATAAAGAAAACGTTTTCAACTCGCGCTCTCGTAGAAGGTGACATTTGACCTCTCACGAGAGGCCGTCCTATTTTTGGTGGCACCGTCTGGCTGGCCATCAGAAGAAGGGACTGAGACACAGACTGGCACACTTTCACACAGCACTATTGATTGACTGGCTGTGGCATGCAGAAGGCGGGGCCCTTTGAAGTCTCAGAAGGAGAAGAGGAGCGGTGGTTGCACACGTCGCTCAAACCTCTCCCACCTCAGGCCCAGGGGCCAAGGGGTAGCCTAGCTCCTCTGTGAGTTGTGAGTGTGGGACTGAGTACAGACAGATGGAGAACAAGGGGCTGACTCTGTGGGAACTTCTCCACTCTCCCGTCTGACAAAAATGATCTGCTGTTCCCTTTCACCTACATAGAGTAAAACCGAACCCCTCTACCATAGCAGAGGAAGTGGGGTGCAGTGCTCCCTTTACAGCCCAAATCTACAGTATGGCTCCTGATGTTTACAGATGCACTGTCCAATCAGTATTATGATACTGTATTCCTTTTCCCTCATTGGTCCAACTGCATATGAAATGACATCATTCAAAGTAATGCCTCTTTGCAAAATGACTTGGCTATTTCAGTTGAAAGTTAGTTTTTCCTACTGGTAAAACTCAATAGAGATAAATTAGCCCTAATCACATAGCAATCCCCTATTGCCTGCCCATGTGAAAATAACCAACTCTGCCTTAATCTGACCTGGGATTGACAGATGTCTGAGATTATATGAGATTACGCTGCGGTGAACCAAAGTTGTTAAACGCTACAACAAACAAAAAAATACCAGCACACCTGTCATCCTCTCATGGACAACAAATACTCAGAGAGAGAGGCCGCATTCTCCTTAGAGAATGGTCTAAGGCCGAGTTTGTCAGGGATGGCCTTCACCGACCCAGCCTCTGGAGAGAGAGAGAGAGAGAGAGAGGAGGAGAGAGACTATGTAAAAAAATCCAATCAAACTGAACAAATAAAAACTCCCTTTTCAAGGAAACGACACGGTCGTTTGCACCTCAACTGAGGTGGAGCAAGCCAACGAGGGGGTTGGCTATGATGCACCCAGTTAAGAATGCCTAGATTGGTTCCTGGTTCCTGGTTCCTGGTTCCTGATTCCTGGTTCCTGGTTCCTGGTTCCTGGTTCCTGGTTCCTGGTTCCTGGTTCCTGGTTCCTGGTTCCTGGTTCCTGGTTCCTGGTTCCTGAGCCTGGCCTGGTCTGGTGTGATGAGGGAGGTCAGTCCTCCCTGTCCCACTGTGTGTTTCCCCGCTGTGAAAAGCCTCCTGCTCCTTTCTGCAGATCCTTATCACAACCCCTCCCAGCGCGTATAAAACCAGCTTCCTTCTTCCTCCTTCTTCCCACACTTTGGCTCCTCTTGTGCTGCGAGACGGAGCTGTCCATCATCGAACCAAAGGTCAGGTGGTCAGTCCGCTAGTCTGCTCTACCAGCAGGATACGGTCAGCAGTGGTCGATGTGGAGCGGGTCAGACTCACAACCGCCATCTCTGACTGGGGCAGCCTGGCTGGTGCAAGAGCTTGTCACATGGGAGTTATTTACATGACAAACTCCAGCGCTGGTTTCAAAGACCTGGTACAAAAACTGGCAATTAAATATTGGAACAAAAGTCTTTGTAGGTGGTGTGTGGAAATGGTGAGTGCCCGTGAGTGCTCTGTTGTTGAGTGTCACAGGGTATACATATAGCAGCTGGACACACTGCAGAAGGCTATTCCATTACCACCACAATCAGCATTCTCCTAGCACTCTTACATAACATTATAAACACTGTAATTAATTGTGACTGAATGAAATTTGGAAATTCATAATGGATCAAAATGGAGTAATTGCTTGAGAATCAATTATGTCTGTTGGTAGTCATTTTCCAAGCGAATCAGTCTCATAACAGTATAGATATAATATCTGATGCCATGTCAAGTACAGCAACAATGGCTGGTAGTCTAATCAGCTGCGGATGAGTGCTCTCTGTAAAGGCCCTAAGCTGAAGCGATATTAGCCATACTCCTATGTGATTTCTTGCTTGTCCTGAGCCTTGTCTGAACGTCTCTCAACCACTGTGACCAGTTAAAATGGGCACTCACCATTTCCCAGGGCATATGATTGATTACCCACCACAAATCCACCTTGTCATCTCCTGCCCCTGTCAGGGGTGTCGGGTTTCAGCAGTGCAGCTTCTGTAAGAGAGATGGGTGGGAGACAAGAGGTAACAGGGACTGTGTGGGACCTTTCCTCAGCAGTAGCCCATCCTCTGCCCAGCCCGCCCTCCCCCTCCTTGGGAAGCCTCAGTCTGAAGAGTCCTGTTAGAGCAGGGGGTGGGGACAGGTGTGGGGCAGGTCTGCTAGAGTCATCTGCACTAATGCCCAATGGTCACGCCAGATCTCTCATCGCACCCTTTCCCACGCTGCCTAGGGTCAAAGGGGAGTGCTTAGCCGGATGTGGGGATCCCAGTCTAAAGCCCCCAAACATCAGACACTGGCCTCTACAGTCATACTCACCTCCGTATAGAGAACTCTCTCAGCCGCCACCACATGAACCATAATATGTCATGTCAGTTCACTTAGACCAGGTACCATCAACTAGATTGAGACGTGGGACAATGTTTTCTGGAGCGGATGGTCAGGGGGCCGGATCATAATTACAAATAATTATGCAATGTTAGTCACTTGGAGCTGGTTTTTATTTTATTTTTATTTATTTTTATTTATTTCACCTTTATTTAACCAGGTAGGTCAGTTGAGAACAAGTTCTCATATGCAACTGTGACCTGGCCAAGACAAAGCAAAGCAGTGCGACAAAAAACAACACAGAGTTACACAGTAAACAAACATAGTCAAAAACACAATAGAAATCTATATACAGAGTGCAAAATGTAGTGCAAAATGCAGTAAGGTTAGGAGGTAGGACAATAAATAGACCATAGTGGTGAAATAAATTACAGATTATCATCATTAACACAGGAATGAAGGATGTGCAAATTATGATGTGCAAATAGAGATACTGGAGTGCAAGATTTGTGAAAATAACAAAAATAAATATGGGTAGGAGGTAGTAGGGTGGGCTATTTACAGAAGGGCTATATACAGGTGCAGTGATCGATAAGCAGCTCTGACAGTTGATGCTTAAAGTTAGTGAGGGAGATAGGAACCTCTAGCTTCAATGTTTCAATGTTTCTTTGTCTTTTTACAGTCTTTTATGTCCAACAATAACATTTACACAATTTTTGTTTATATTTTTGGGGGGTTGCCAGTCTCTTATGGATGTGTCATGTCTCCAAATGTATTTTACTAATATTTGTTTCCTGTCTCAGAAAGCAGTCAGGATATTCTACAGAGTGTGTTGTTGGTGGGGTTAGGATTTAAACAGACAGCTCAGCAGTCACTAAGTGTTTAGTGGCACATGACAATGTATGCCACTTTATTTTGCAGAGAAAGTGCTTCTCTAAGGTTAAGGCTGGGTTGAAGGGGTTTGGTGTTGTCCTGTTGTTTTGTGTTTTGTGTGTGAGGAGTTCATGCTGCTATTGTTTTCCTACGGAGGGTGAAGGAGGAGAGCCCAGGAGAGAAGAATCTCCCATCTGTTCCACAGCGGAAGGAGGAGAAGTGTTTATTTTACAGCTACGTGACTTGAGAAACCCCCATCAGTCCAAACACAAACCTCTCATGTCCTCTATGATTGATGGAAATGCTGGCAGCCCCAACAATAGGCTCAGGCCTATGAACATGCCTCTTTGGTTATCATTCATCAATGCATTCTACTTAGCACCAAGTGGCAACTCAACGGGTTGAACAAACAGGGGTTACAAACTAACGATGCAGCGACTACTCGTTCTTATCCAATATGCAAACCACTTAGCAAATGCCACATGGTAGAATGGCATTCTTCTTCAACCCCTCAATGAATGTTCTTAGGTCTATGCCCTTTATGTGTGGTCTGTCATGTGACATATACCACAAGGCTTTGATAAGTCTCCTACAAACATAACAATATGTGTTAGAAGCAGGTACTCTATTTTTTAGGCTCCATAACCACACACAAAGAAATAAACCAATTTAGGAGGAGGAGGAGGAGGAGGGGGAGGAGGAGGAGGAGGAGGAGGAGGAGGAGGAGGAGGAGGAGGAGGAGGGGGAGGAGGAGGAGGAGGAGGAGGAGGAGGAGGTGCTCTGATTAGCTTGTTTTCCATCTAATAGATTTTTTGCTGTGTTGTTGTAACTGCCTTGTCTCCTTCAAAGCCTTCGCTTGAAAAACTCCCCCCAGCTATATCCACATTCAGAATGACCCCTGTCTGTTAGATCTATATTTGTGTTGGTCACTTCCTATTTGTCATGACCTTTGACCTACCGGCCCTCACCAGCTGAGGGGCAGAGGATGGTGTCAGGGGCTGACCTCTCAAATAGCTTGAGAGGTCACCACCCTACCAGCCAGACTACGATAAACACCCTTGGAAACGTTCTGTTTATTATGACAGTGATGATGTGAATGTTAGGTGTTAGTGTTGAGGTAGAGGTATCTAGGGTTTAAGTTGGCCCACTATTCCATCCCTGTTAGCTTCCTGTTATCATGTATTTACATGATGTATATACATGCCAAACATGCCCTTGTAAAACTTACCATCCTACCGATCCTTGACTACGGCGATGTCATTTACAAAATAGCCTCCAACACTCTACTCAGCAAATTGGATGTAGTCTATCACAGTGCCATCCGTTTTGTTACCAAAGCCCCATATACTACCCATCACTGCGACCTGTATTCTCTCGTCGGCTGGCCCTCACTACATATTCGGCGCCAAACCCACTGGCTCCAGGTCATCTATAAGTCTTTCTTAGGTAAATCCCCACCTTATCCCCGTCACCATAGCAACACCTACCCGTAGCATGCGCTCCAGCAGGTATATCTCACTGGCCACCCCCAAAGTCAACACCTCCTTTGGCCGCCATTCCTTCCTGTTCTCTGCTGCCAATGACTGGAACGAATTGCAAAAATCCTTGAAGCTAGAGGTTCCTATCTCCCTCACTAACTTTAAGCATCAGCTGTCAAAGCTGCTTATCGATCACTGCACCTGTAAATAGCCCTTCTGTAAATAGCCCACCCTACTACCTCCTACCCATATATATTTTTTTTTACTTCCGCTCAATTTTGCAGTCCAGTATCTCTATTTGCACATCATCATTTGCACATTCCATCATTCCAGTGATTATGCTAATCTGTCATTTATTTCGCCACTATGGCCTATTTATTGTCTTCCTAACCTTACTGCATTTTGCACTACATTTGCACTCTGTATATAGATTTTTTTCTATTGTGTTATTGACTGTACGTTTGTTTATTTCCCATGTGTAACTCTGTGTTGTTTTTTGTCGCACTGCTTTGCTTTGTCTTGGCCAGGTCACAGTTGCAAATGAGAACTTGTTCTCAACTGACCTACCTGGTTAAATAAAGGTAAAATAAAATAAATTTAAAAAATTTAAAAAATGTATAGGCCCTGACATGGGAAGGGAAGTGAACCCTATTCTAGCACACGCATCACTCAGCCTCTATTATTTATTTTCAAGTCAAAAAGAAATGGAACATCTTCCTGGCCGCACGCACATACACAAACACACACACACACACACACATCATACACACACACACACACACACACACATCATACACACTCTATCCTCAGGCATTTCAGTGGCAAAAATATTTTTCTCATTATAAGATAGTAAGTTAGGAGTACCAGTGCTACAACTAGATAGTATCTAACATGAAAATAAACTGGTCTGATATCTACATAGGATGGCATGTGATAGAGCCCTCCTATGGGTGGCAGTAGGCAGCAGGAAGCAGTAGAGCTGTACGTGTCAGATACCAATCAGGTTTAGGACCAGAGGAGCAGGTAGAGTCTTTCCCACCATGCCTCATTCCACCAACAGAGGACACGCAGGGCACAGGCATGACCACAGAGGTACTTAGAGTGTGTCAAAATATTAAGCTACTTTACCAGTGTTATGTGCAGGGCAAAAAAACAAACAAAAAAAAACAGTTGTAGCACTGGTGCTCCTAACTTATTGATTGAGCTATAGTCTACATTGGACATATACGAATCCTACTTACTTTTGAAGTACCTCTCTGTGCCACCAAATGTTTGCATATACTGGTTGTTAGTAGCGTTGCAAGTTAAGGCCCGAAAATTTTGAATTGCGATTTTTCAACCAAATATTGCGATTTGTTTTTGCGATTAAGATCAAAACCCTTGGATGAACTGTCTGATTATTCTAACTCTATGATTCTTATTTGTCATGACAACAAATGAAAAAGGCAGGGAGGAATTATGACAGAGTAGGAACCAAAGTTTTGGTCAGTGTTTAACAGGGACCTTAATCACCATGCTATCTTGAGATGAATGCACTAGCTGTGGCTCTTGATGGGAGCACCTGCTAAATGACTACATTGTGATGTAAATGTCTGCTATGTATATTATACACACTATATAAACAAAAGTATGTGGACATCCCTTCAAACTAGTGGATTCAGCCACACCTGTTGCTGACAGATGTAAAAAATGAGCGCACAGCCATTCAATATCCAAAGACAAACGTTGGCAGTAGAATGGCCTTACTGAACAGCTCAATGACTTACTAACAGCTCAAGTGGCACCGTCATAGGATGCCAACAAGTCAGTTCGTCACATTTCTGTCCTGCTTGAGTTGCCCCGGGCAATTGCAAGTGCTGTTATTGCGAAATGGAAACGTCTAGGAGCAACAACAGCTCAGCCGCGATGTGGTAGACCACACAAGCTGACAGAACAGGACTGCCGAGTGCCGAGTGCATAAACATTTTCTGTCTTCAGTTGTACCACTCACTACCGAGTTCCAAACTGCCTCTGGAAGCAACGTCAGCACAATAACTTTTCGTCAGGAGCTTCATGAAATGGGTTTCCATGGCTGAGGCACAGATCTGGGGACGAGTACCAAAATATGTCTGCAGCATTGAAGGTCCCCAAGAACACAGTGGCCTCCATCATTCTTAAATGGAAGAAGTTGGAAGCACCAAGACTCTTCCTAGAGCTGGCCGCCCGGCCAAACTGAGAAATCGGGGGAGAAAGGTCTTGGCCAGGGAGGTGACCAAGAACCCGATGGTCACTCTGACAGAGCTCCAGAGTTCCTCTGTGGAGATGGGAGAACCTTCCATAAGGAAAACCATCGCTTCCGCACTCCACCAATCAGGCCTTTATGGTGGCCAGACGGAAGCCACTCTTCAGTAAAAGGCACATGGCTTAGAGTTTGCCAAAAGGCACATAAAGGAATCTCAGACCATGACAATCAAGATTTTTTGGTCTGATGAAACCAAGATTGAACTCTTTGGCCTCTTTGGTCTGAATGCCAAGCGTTACGTCTGGAGGAAACCTGGCACCATTCCTACGGTGAAGCAAAGTACAGAGAGATCCTTGATGAAAACCTGCTACAGAGCTCTCAGGACCTCAGACTGGGGTGAAGGTTCACCTTCCAACAGAACAACGACCCTAAGCACACAGCCAAGACAACGCAGGAGTGGCTTCGGGACAAGTCTCTAAATGTCCTTGAGTGGCCCAGCCAGAGCCCGGACTTGAACCTGATCAAACATCTCTGGAGAGACCTGAAAATAGCTGTGCAGCAACGCTCCACATCCAACCTGACAGAGCTTGAGAGGATCTGCAGAGAAGAATGGGAGAAACTCCCCAAATATAGGTGTGCCAAGATTGTAGCGTCATACAGCCGCGAGGTTGTAATCGCTGCTTCAACAAAGTACCGGGTAAAGGGTCTGAACACTTATGTAAATATGATATTTCAGTTTCTCATTTGAAATACATTTTTGCTTTGTCATAATGGTGTATTGTGTGTGGATTGATGAAGGATGAAAAACAATTCAATCAGTTTTAGAATAAGGCTGTAACGTAACAAAATGTGGAGTCAAGGAGTCTGAATACTTTCCTGTATTTACCTCCAGTATCTCTGCACATTAAATATGATACTGGAACTGACCCTGTATATAGTCACCTTACCCCAATACATACCTACCTCCATCACTCCAGTATCTCTGCACATTATAAATATATATATATTGTATACTATATACTGTATATAGTATGGTTACTTACTTTATCGTGTTTTTCTTATTTCTTATTTTTATATCTTGTGTGTTTTTGTTCTACCTTGTTATTTTTAGTATTACATCGTTATTGATTACTGCATAGTTATTGATTACTACATAGTTATTGATTACTGCATAGTTATTGATTACTACATAGTTATTGATTACTGCATAGTTATTGATTACTACATAGTTATTGATTACTGCATAGTTATTGATTACTGTATAGTTATTGATTACTGCATAGTTATTGATTACTGTATAGTTATTGATTACTGCATAGTTATTGATTACTACATAGTTATTGATTACTGCATAGTTATTGATTACTGCATAGTTATTGATTACTACATAGTTATTGATTACAGCATAGTTATTGATTACTGTATAGTTATTGATTACTGCATAGTTATTGATTACTGCATTGTTGGGGTTAGAGATGACAAGAAAGGCATTTCACTTTACTTGTACATGTGATATTCAAACATGAAACTTAAAACTTGAACATGCTTTTTGGTCCATGATTAGTCTGTGTCCAGGAAACTGTCCCTCAAACTTTTAGGTAGAGATACCTGATAACTGTTTGGTCTTTATTACTCCTAAGCTGAAAACATGTCTTAGTGTAGGAGATGAGATGACAGTCCCTGAGCACCTCAGAACCATCCCATATAATGGTGTCTGTCTCATACGGAGCATAACGTTTGGTGTGGAGAGAAGGCAAGTGTGTATACAAAATAGAGGTCTTTATTCATGTCTTTTAGGTTTCCTGTTGTTACTGTCACACAGGGCTGTAGACAAAATAGGCGGCGAGAGGATGAGAGGTCAGGCAAGTAATGATGTAGTGATGGCAGGTGTGTATTTTATCTGTATGTGTTCATCACTCTCCCTCTCTCCTTGTTCCTCCTTCCTTCTCAATGCACTCTTCCGTGTTTCTACTTCCTCTCTATCGCCCTCCTGTCCTGCCTCTGCTCCCTACCAACTGTTCTTATATCATCCACTCTAACAAGATGTTGCACAACACCTTGTATTTCTAAACATGTTCAAGCTGGCGAGATAGGATACTGTTTCTACAGTGGAAAAATGTGTATACTCTATAACAACTACTGTATATTACAGTGTATGCTCTATTACAACGTACCCTCTGGATGTGAGTGGATGATCCAGAGTGCTGAACTCATGGCCCTTTTCATAGTATGCACGACTGTGTTACGGCATGTGGTAAAGCAGTACGTAAGGCAGTACGGGTGTTATCTTCAGGGATTCTTGTGAGAAAGTTTCTCCTCTGACTGGACGTTTACTTTATATTACATGGTGTCAGAAGTGGGTGAGAGGCTCACATCCTACTAAGTAAGTGGACTATGGCAAAGTTTGGCATAAAACTTTAGCTTTGATAAACCGATGGACTGGACGGATTGGAAATAAAGTTTTATGAAATTCAGAACCATTACCAAATTGGGTCAGGAATATGGTGATGTGCAGGTCAGTGTTCTTATACATGCCATGGGCAGAGAGGTGGAGAACATTTTCAATGATGAGAAAGCGGACTTTGAGAATGTCATGTAGAAATATAATAAATATATTTTACTAGCTTTCAGAGCATTTTGACTTTGGTGCGAATAGAGATGAGCATATATACGGGGATCAAATAGTCATTTACATACTGGATAAAGGACTGTCTCGCAAACTGCAGTTGATGGCAGATCTCATGTTAGCAACTACCATACAGACAGTCCGTCAGTCCGTCAGTCAGAGGAATTTAGCAGGGAGAAGCTGTGTGCGCTGTGCAGGAGAAGCTGTGTGCGCTGTGCAGGAGAAGCTGTGCACGAGAAGCTGTGTGCGCTGTGCAGGAGAAGCTGTGCAGGAGAAGCTGTGTGCGCTGTGCAGGAGAAGCTGTGCAGGAGAAGCTGTGCAGGAGAAGCTGTGTGCGCTGTGCAGGAGACCGGGGGGCAAAATGGCGCACAAAACAGCTTTTGTTTCCGCCACCTGCCGTTTGGGATCTGGAGCGCTCCCGAAATCTTCAAGAGGAAAATGATGGAGACAATGCAAGGCCTAGAAGGAGTGGCCATTTTTATGGATTGCATTTTGGTATATGTAAATACCATGGAGGAGCACGGCGAGCGACAAAAGAGACTCCTGCAACCGGACTGCAGTTGAACAGAGAAAAGTGTTTCCGCAGGCAAACACAACTACACTTCCTGGGACACCTCATCGATCCATTAGGAGTCAGGCCTGATCCAGAGAAAGTGGAGGCCATCAGGCAGCTATCCCCACCAGAGGACATGCAGCAGCTGAAAGGAGTTCTTGGGACGGTTAACTAGTATATCCCCAACCTTTTCACACTGGGCCAACCACTGCATGAGCTCCTGAAGTCAATGACACCATGGACATGGGCTCGCGCGCAGCAGGCAGCGTTCCAGCGCCTTAAAGAGCTTCTGATGACTTCCCCCGTGCTGACGTTCTACGACAGCAATAGAGCCACCGCAGACGCAAGCAGCTATGGACTAGGCGGAGTACTACTATACCTCCATGGAGAGGAGTGGAAGCCTGTGTCGTACTGCTCTATGTGGCTCACAGAGGCAGAAACCAGATACGTACAGATCGAAAAGTAGTGTCTTGCGAGTGTTGGGCCTGTCAGAAGTTCGAGAAATACCTGTACGGCCTGGAGGACTTCAAGTTAGTGACAGACCACTAGCCCACTAGTGAACTGCAAAGACTTGGATAATGTGCCTTTATGGTGCCAGAGTCTACTCATGCAGCTTATGAGGTTCAAACCCGCAGCGGAGTATGCACCAGTAAAAACCTTGGTCGTGGAAGACACTGTCAAGGAGTTCTTTGACACGCACCGAAAAGAAGACAGACACAGACACATGAAGTGTTACATCGCAGCCATTATCAACAACATACCTGCTACACAGACAGAAATGGAGAGCATCAGAGTTGCCACTGCAGCAGATGGTCAAGTACATCAGGTTAGGCTGGCCTGAACATGTGAGTAAAACCCAGTCACAGTCAGAGAGTATTTCCTAGGGTAAAGGGAACTGTCAGAGTACAATGGTAAAGTCACAGTGGGGAACCGCAACAGGAGGCTGCTGAGGGCTCATAATAGTTCTGGGGATTAACCTTGACCCTCTAGAGGAGGTGGTGGAGAGACGGATCATCTTCCTGCCGGCAGCTAATTGTCATACTTGAGTAAAAGTAAAGATACCTTAATAGAAAATGACTCAAGTAAAAGTGAAAGTAACTCAGTAAAATACTACTGGAGTAAAAGTAAAAGAATTTGGATTTAAATATACTGAAGTATCAAAAGCATAAATCATTTCTAATTCCTTATATTAATCCAACCATAGCCAGGGAACACTCCAGCACTCAGACATCATTTATAAATGAAGTGAGTCTGCCAGATCAGAGGCAGTGGGGATGACCAGGGATGTTCTCTTGATATGTAAATAAATTGGACCGTATTCCTGTCCTGCTAAGCATTCAAAATGTAACAAGTACTTTTGGGTGTCAGGGAAAATGTATGGAGTAAAAAGTACAGTATTGTCTTTAGGAATGTAGTGAAGAAAATGTGTTCAAGTTAAATGAGGATAGTATGCACGACTGTGTTATGGCAAGTTGTAAAGCAGTACGTAAGGCAGTACGGGAGTTATCTTCTTGTGAGACGTACAGTACATTAACACAACGTACCTAGAAAGTTAATCCACTTAATATTACAGCCCTGACCACTCGGTGACTTAGCCTGCTGAGCTACAGACCACTCCACACCACGGCAGTAATACAACAGGAACCAATGAGGATGGGGTGTAGCTCCCTCTGACGTGGGAGAGGATACAGGGACCAATGAGGATGGAGTGTAGCTCCCTCTGACGTGGGAGAGGATACAGGGACCAATGAGGATGGAGTGTAGCTCCCTCTGACGTGGGAGAGGATACAGGGACCAATGAGGATGGAGTGTAGCTCCCTCTGACGTGGGAGAGGATACAGGGACCAATGAGGATGGAGTGTAGCTCCCTCTTATGTGGGAGAGGATACAGGGACCAATGAGGATGGAGTGTAGCTCCCTCTGACGTGGGAGAGGATACAGGGACCAATGAGGATGGAGTGTAGCTCCCTCTAATGTGGGAGAGGATACAGGGACCAATGAGGATGGAGTGTAGCTCCCTCTTATGTGGGAGAGGATACAGGGACCAATGAGGATGGAGTGTAGCTCCCTCTGACGTGGGAGAGGATACAGGGACCAATGAGGATGGAGTGTAGCTCCCTCTAATGTGGGAGAGGATACAGGGACCAATGAGGATGGGGTGTAGCTCCCTCTGATGTGGGAGAAGATACAGGGACCAATGAGGATGGAGTGTAGCTCCCTCTTATGTGGGAGAGGATACAGGGACCAATGAGGATGGAGTGTAGCTCCCTCTTATGTGGGAGAGGATACAGGGACCAATGAGGATGGAGTGTAGCTCCCTCTGATGTGGGAGAGGATACAGGGACCAATGAGGATGGGGTGTAGCTCCCTCTGACGCGGGAGAGGATACAGGGATCAATGAGGATGGGGTGTAGCTCCCTCTGACGTGGGAGAGGATACAGGGAAAAGACAATAGAGTTCCTGCCCTGGTGTCTGGTGTCACCCAAAGACAGGAGCACAGAGAGATGGCTGGAGTTTTTCACCAGTGTTTAGCTGTCTCACTCCCCCCTCTCAAGAGGAAAGGGGAAGCCGGAAATAAACACTCACTCCTTTATTTATCATTTGCCTTCAACTTGAGATCTCCCTGAAAACCATTTCCCCAACAAGATTTTAACCACTTTCTGAGGAAATGACTAGCGATGGGTCTTTCGTTTCTGCTCAGAAACCAAGCTGTTCTGATGTGACTAAACATTTGAAAGAACAGTGAACAAACATAAACACTAAGTGAAAGAGCTTTTAGTATGTTGATAGGAATCACTGATTATCTTAGTACCTGCATGGAGAACTTCTCCATTTCATTGATAGGAAAGAGCATGAGTAGCCGATTGACATAATTTGCCCCGTCACAAGATGAACAACAAGGAAGTAGAGAACCACACGGAGGGCTCTGTTTGTTTTCTGAGGAGATGGCTTTTGACAAGAAGCGCCACAATCAGTTGGCACAGGGCGCAATCAGCCACAGGAAACTAGGGAAGGCAGCTTTTGAGGGGCGCAGGCAGTCCCCCTCTCTGCAGCCTCTCCTCGGCAGGGTAAACAGGACACAGAGTTACTCTGTGACTCCAGCTGCGTGTCTCAGCCACTCCCAGACCTGTGTATACAACCACATCCTGTTTTGACGCAGCCATCTTCAGACGCCCACCACTCAGTCAAGCCCTCGCTCTTCCACTCCAGGGGCAGGCAGTGTCAATGGGAAGGAGTTGGTTGGTCCTCCTCGCTCTCCAGATGACGACAGGTGACATGACAAATGTTCAAAGTTCAAAGTTCAGTTTTTTGAGACAAAGCCAGGTGAACAGCAGGTAGGCCTGAGGTCTGAAGTCTCTCCACCCCCCTGCTGTCTGCTAACAGGGTCTGAACACGTGGCACTTGGAACTGATTAACTATAATGATGGTTCAGTTGCCCTTGTATGATGTGCGGGAAAACAATGAATCTCAGTTGGACAGGGAACAAGAAGATTGTAAGTCAGAGCCCCTTGACAGTTAGCTTTTTGCACGCTCACAGCCTATCTGCTCTGTGCAGGCCCCCATTCACTATAATAGTATAGAAAGTTGTAATAGTATAATCCACAAAGTGCAATTTCAAAATTGAGTAGTGCATCATCATCATCAGTTTTCCTCTTGTCATGTCAGTCATTGTTTACCTTAGATCAACTAGCCCATGTTAGCTAACTTTATTTAGATAGATTATTTAGCCCATATATTTTGTTGTAATGTTTGAGTCACTCAAATATCACATGAATAACATTGGACATGGCAAAATGTATAGAATTGCAAGAAAATGTCTTTTAAAACGGGAAAATGTTCTCTGCACCCCATAACAAAATGTGTATAATTGCAGGAAATAAGCTTTAGACCTGCAAAATGTTCTCGACACTAAGAGGGGTAGTTTGTGTCATAAATAGTGCTTGTGCCCATAGAAATAGACGGGATGTTCCCCAACGCTGAAAGAGGAGCCTGAGTGAAAATGTTTGGGAACCACTTTGCTAGATTATATACACGGGATACCAGTACTGATAACTTGGCCATATACACGGGGTACCAGTACTGATAACTTGGCTATATACACGGGATACCAGTACTGATAACTTGGTCATATACACGGGGTACCAGTACTGATAACTTGGCCATATACACGGGGTACCAGTACTGATAACTTGGCTATATACACGGGATACCAGTACTGATAACTTGGCCATATACACGGGGTACCAGTACTGATAACTTGGCTATATACACGGGATACCAGTACTGATAACTTGGCCATATACACGGGGTACCAGTACTGATAACTTGGCTATATACACGGGATACCAGTACTGATAACTTGGCTATATACACGGGATACCAGTACTGATAACTTGGCTATATACACGGGATACCAGTACTGATAACTTGGCTATATACACGGGATACCAGTACTGATAACTTGGCTATATACACGGGGTACCAGTACTGATAACTTGGCTATATACACGGGGTACCAGTACTGATAACTTGGCTATATACACGGGGTACCAGTACTGATAACTTGGCTATATACACGGGGTACCAGTACTGATAACTTGGCTATATACACGGGGTACCAGTACTGATAACTTGGCTATATACACGGGATACCAGTACAGATAACTTGGCTATTTACACGGGGTACCAGTACTGATAACTTGGCTATATACACGGGGTACCAGTACTGATAACTTGGCTATATACACGGGGTACCAGTACTCATAACTTGGCTATATACACGGGATACCAGTACTGATAACTTGGCTATATACACGGGGTACCAGTACTGATAACTTGGCTATATACACAGGGTACCAGTACTGATAACTTGGCTATATACACGGGGTACCAGTACTGATAACTTGGCTATATACATGGGGTACCAGTACTGATAACTTTGCTATATACTGTCGATGAGCAGGGGTACGAGGTAAATTAGGTAGATATGTTCATATAGGTAGGGACAAAGTGACTAGGCAACAGGAGAGATCACAGACAGTAACAGTAGTATACTGTAGGTAGGGGTAAAGGAGAGATAATAGACAGTAACAGTAGTATACTCTAGGTAGGGGTAAAGGAGAGATAATAGACAGTAACAGTAGTATACTGTAGGTAGGGGTAAAGGAGAGATAATAGACAGTAACAGTAGTATACTGTAGGTAAAGGAGAGATAATAGACAGTAACAGTAGTATACTGTAGGTAGGGGTAAAGGAGAGATAATAGACAGTAATAGTAGTATACTGTAGGTAAAGGAGAGATAATAGACAGTAACAGTAGTATACTGTAGGTAAAGGAGAGATAATAGACAGTAACAGTAGTATACTGTAGGTAAAGGAGAGATAATAGACAGTAACAGTAGTATACTGTAGGTAAAGGAGAGATAACAGACAGTAACAGTAGTATACTGTAGGTAGGGGTAAAGGAGAGATAATATACAGTAACAGTAGTATGCTGTAGGTAAAGGAGAGATAACAGACAGTAACAGTAGTATACTGTAGGTAGGGGTAAAGGAGAGATAACAGACAGTAAGAGTAGTATACTGTAGGTAAAGGAGAGATAACAGACAGTAACAGTAGTATACTGTAGGTAGGGGTAAAGGAGAGATAATAGACAGTAAGAGTAGTATACTGTAGGTAAAGGAGAGATAACAGACAGTAACAGTAGTATACTGTAGGTAGGGGTAAAGGAGAGATAATAGACAGTAACAGTAGTATACTGTAGGTAGGGGTAAAGGAGAGATAATAGACAGTAACAGTAGTATACTGTAGGTAAAGGAGAGATAATAGACAGTAACAGTAGTATACTGTAGGTAGGGGTAAAGGAGAGATAATAGACAGTAACAGTAGTATACTGTAGGTAAAGGAGAGATAACAGACAGTAACAGTAGTATACTGTAGGTAGGGGTAAAGGAGAGATAATAGACAGTAACAGTAGTATACTGTAGGTAGGGGTAAAGGAGAGATAACAGACAGTAACAGTAGTATACTGTAGGTAGGGGTAAAGGAGAGATAATAGACAGTAACAGTAGTATACTGTAGGTAAAGGAGAGATAACAGACAGTAACAGTAGTATACTGTAGGTAGGGGTAAAGGAGAGATAATAGACAGTAACAGTAGTATACTGTAGGTAGGGGTAAAGGAGAGATAACAGACAGTAACAGTAGTATACTGTAGGTAGGGGTAAAGGAGAGATAATAGACAGTAACAGTAGTATACTGTAGGTAGGGGTAAAGGAGAGATAACAGACAGTAACAGTAGTATACTGTAGGTAGGGGTAAAGGAGAGATAACAGACAGTAACAGTAGTATACTGTAGGTAAAGGAGAGATAACAGACAGTAACAGTAGTATACTGTAGGTAGGGGTAAAGGAGAGATAATAGACAGTAACAGTAGTATACTGTAGGTAGGGGTAAAGGAGAGATAACAGACAGTAACAGTAGTATACTGTAGGTAAAGGAGAGATAACAGACAGTAACAGTAGTATACTGTAGGTAGGGGTAAAGGAGAGATAATAGACAGTAACAGTAGTATACTGTAGGTAGGGGTAAAGGAGAGATAATAGACAGTAACAGTAGTATACTGTAGGTAGGGGTAAAGGAGAGATAATAGACAGTAACAGTAGTATACTGTAGGTAAAGGAGAGATAACAGACAGTAACAGTAGTATACTGTAGGTAGGGGTAAAGGAGAGATAATAGACAGTAACAGTAGTATACTGTAGGTAAAGGAGAGATAATAGACAGTAACAGTAGTATACTGTAGGTAAAGGAGAGATAACAGACAGTAACAGTAGTATACTGTAGGTAGGGGTAAAGGAGAGATAACAGACAGTAACAGTAGTATACTGTAGGTAGGGGTAAAGGAGAGATAATAGACAGTAACAGTAGTATACTGTAGGTAGGGGTAAAGGAGAGATAATAGACAGTAACAGTAGTATACTGTAGGTAAAGGAGAGATAACAGACAGTAACAGTAGTATACTGTAGGTAGGGGTAAAGGAGAGATAATAGACAGTAACAGTAGTATACTGTAGGTAAAGGAGAGATAACAGACAGTAACAGTAGTATACTGTAGGTAGGGGTAAAGGAGAGATAATAGACAGTAACAGTAGTATACTGTAGGTAAAGGAGAGATAACAGACAGTAACAGTAGTATACTGTAGGTAGGGGTAAAGGAGAGATAATAGACAGTAACAGTAGTATACTGTAGGTAGGGGTAAAGGAGAGATAACAGACAGTAACAGTAGTATACTGTAGGTAGGGGTAAAGGAGAGATAATAGACAGTAACAGTAGTATACTGTAGGTAAAGGAGAGATAACAGACAGTAACAGTAGTATACTGTAGGTAGGGGTAAAGGAGAGATAATAGACAGTAACAGTAGTATACTGTAGGTAGGGGTAAAGGAGAGATAACAGACAGTAACAGTAGTATACTGTAGGTAGGGGTAAAGGAGAGATAATAGACAGTAACAGTAGTATACTGTAGGTAGGGGTAAAGGAGAGATAATAGACAGTAACAGTAGTATACTGTAGGTAAAGGAGAGATAACAGACAGTAACAGTAGTATACTGTAGGTAGGGGTAAAGGAGAGATAATAGACAGTAACAGTAGTATACTGTAGGTAAAGGAGAGATAATAGACAGTAACAGTAGTATACTGTAGGTAGGGGTAAAGGAGAGATAACAGACAGTAACAGTAGTATACTGTAGGTAAAGGAGAGATAACAGACAGTAACAGTAGTATACTGTAGGTAGGGGTAAAGGAGAGATAATAGACAGTAACAGTAGTATACTGTAGGTAGGGGTAAAGGAGAGATAACAGACAGTAACAGTAGTATACTGTAGGTAGGGGTAAAGGAGAGATAACAGACAGTAACAGTAGTATACTGTAGGTAGGGGTAAAGGAGAGATAACAGACAGTAACAGTAGTATACTGTAGGTAGGGGTAAAGGAGAGATAATAGACAGTAACAGTAGTATACTGTAGGTAGGGGTAAAGGAGAGATAATAGACAGTAACAGTAGTATACTGTAGGTAAAGGAGAGATAACAGACAGTAACAGTAGTATACTGTAGGTAGGGGTAAAGGAGAGATAATAGACAGTAACAGTAGTATACTGTAGGTAAAGGAGAGATAACAGACAGTAACAGTAGTATACTGTAGGTAGGGGTAAAGGAGAGATAACAGACAGTAACAGTAGTATACTGTAGGTAGGGGTAAAGGAGAGATAATAGACAGTAACAGTAGTATACTGTAGGTAGGGGTAAAGGAGAGATAATAGACAGTAACAGTAGTATACTGTATGTAGGGGGAAAGGAGAGATAATAGACAGTAACAGTAGTATACTGTAGGTAGGGGTAAAGGAGAGATAATAGACAGTAACAGTAGTATACTGTAGGTAAAGGAGAGATAATAGACAGTAACAGTAGTATACTGTAGGTAAAGGAGAGATAATAGACAGTAACAGTAGTATACTGTAGGTAGGGGTAAAGGAGAGATAATATACAGTAACAGTAGTATGTGGATGGGGGCGTGCAATGACACACACATGCCTCATGCCTCTGACCCCCTCTCATAGTCTTAACTTTAGGCTATTTCCTGTGTTACAAAATAATTATTAAAATGTCTTTGGTTGACAATACAAAATGAGTCATTAATATGTTGGATTCACGTCTCCAGTATGACTAAATCTAATCTAATCAAACTTTTAATGCACTTGAAATAAAGTCTGATTTGATTTAGTCATAGGTACTGCCCAGACTATTGTTTTTCTCTGAAAAACATTCAGAAAGTATTCAGACCCCTTGACTTTCTACACATTTCGTTACGTTACAGCCTTATTCTAAAAATGTATTAAACCAATAATAATGCCAATCAATCAACAAAGCAAAAACAGGATTTTAGACATTTTAGCACAAAAACTGAAATATCACATTTGCATCAGTATTCAGACCCTTTGAAGCACCTTTGGCAGCGATTACAGCCGCAAGTCTTCTTGGGTATGACACTACAAGCTTGGCACGTCTGTATTTGGGGAGTTTCTTCTTTTTCTTCTCTGCAGATTTTCTCAAGCTCTGTCAGGTTGCTTCACAGTTATTTTCAAGTCTCTCCAGAGATGTTCGATCAGGTTCAAGTCCGGGCTCTGGCTGGGCCTCTCAAGGATATTCAGAGACTTGTCCTGAAGCCACTCCTGCGTTGTCTTGGCTGTGTGCTTAGGGTCGTTGTACTGTTGGAAGGTGAACCTTCACCCCAGTCTGAGGTCCTGAGCACTCAGACTTTTTCAAATTCAATGTATTTTCCACGCAGATTCCACATCACAATAGGTTGACAAATTACATTGAAGCAACAGTTTCTTCCCAGTGGGTTGAGATCATTCACATTTGATAAACAGCATGGACAATGGGGATGTATCCCCCAAGTATAAGGTTCAGTGCAGTGGACTAGCATGAACTAGCGTAGCTTAGTATCCTGGTTTGGATGTTTGGGCTGGCACATGGAGGCTAGCAGAGCCAGGCAGAGTAAGGGTAGGATAGGGGCCCGCAGGGTCAGGTGCTGAGTGGGGCCCAGCCCACATGTTCATGCTCCCCATGGGGGGCCAGAGGCCCTCCCAGCTCTCAGCATAAGTGCTCCCCTCCCCCCATGTAAACAGTTCCTTCTCATTAACCATCACTTTTTTTCCGACAGAGGTGGGCAGGGTTTTCTCAACATATCTTCCTCTATTGCTTGAGTAAAATACAGAGAATAACAGATTTCAGAAACGACACTAGCAGTGGTGCAGAGAATGCTGATTTGTTAACATACGCTTCTCCTTTTAATCTATTTTGCATAAATACAGGGTTTGGTTCGAAGTGGGGCGGGGGGGGCGGAGAAAGTGATAGAGAATTAGCATATATATACAGGCATCAAGGAAATGGATTAGAGCTGGTCTTAAGAGACAGATAATGTATGCTGTGGGAACAACGCCTCAGGCTTTAGAGAAAACACTGTGCAGGATCTCTCGCTCTCCCTTTTCAAGCCTGGCACATTAATCCCTAGACGATACATCTCCAAACAGCACCATAGCCGCCTCCTAGGCAACGATCTGCTAGCTAGTGCCATCCACGTCGATAGGCCAACATCCCTGCTATCTAGGAGGGTTCAGAGGGCCCAGAAACAAAAGTAATGGGCCCCATCGACTTGAGCCCCATGTCCCATCTACTTACCATAAACACCAAGTGAACAGGCCAAAGTCCCCAACCCCCAGTGGAAGAGAACACATTAATTAATATTTTCACTGATTTATTATGAAAAAATATATATTTTTGACATTGTGACAATAGGCACGTAACATAGACATATATACAATTCTCTTCATAAATACAAATGATGTACAAAAAATTAAATAGAAATAATATCTCATGGTTATGTACACATTGCATTGTTAAATTACAGAAGACATTAATACAAATCTTTAAAAAAATATTTATATATTTGGTTTTAAATGAAAAAGAACAAAAGGAGAACCTCTCTTTGGAGTCCTTCAAGGGGATTGTAGTGACATGTTATTCATGGATTGTAAAAAGGCCCCTCTAGATTATTTGAGATGTCGTTTTCTTTTCGATAAGGCATCAGGAGAGTAAAAAGTCCTGCTTCTCTGTGATTGGTGAATCCTTGGCCCTCTTCTCTGTGATTGGTGAATCCTTGGTCCTCTTCTCTGTGATTGGTGAATCATTGGCCCTCTTCTCAGTGATTGGTGAATCATTGGCCCTCTTCTCTGTGATTGGTGAATCATTGGCCCTCTTCCGAAGAAAGTTTTATTTTTGCAAATTTTTAACACAAAGCAAATTATATTCGATTTAAAACAGTAGTGCAAATAATGCCGGAACATTCTTTCTACTCCCCAGCCGCCATCTCTCGCGTATTGTATCCAAACATTTTGTCAATGTTGTGGAAAAAGTTATTTTAATGAGCAGCATGAATAAATATTAAATAATAGATGTTGATTTGATATATCCTCTTCAATTCTTTGAAAGATTGTAAACATGATCAGGCAAAGTCCTTGTTGGTGACAGTACTCCTGGTGTCGGTACTCCTGGTGTCGCTACTCCTGATGTCGGTACTCCTGGTGTCGGTACTCCTGGTGTCGGTACTCCTGGTGTCGGTACTCCTGGTGTCGGTACTCCTGGTGACAGTACTCCTGGTGTCGGTACTCCTGGTGTCGCTACTCCTGATGTCGGTACTCCTGGTGTCGGTACTCCTGGTGTCGGTACTCCTGGTGTCGGTACTCCTGGTGTCGGTATACTGTTGTTAAACCTAAGGTAGGAAAAGACAGAGGGAGAAAGTTACCAAACAAATCTTGAAAAAGTGATTGAATAATAACTTCCTTCATGAACTCTTAATAATAACCAGTTTGAATGCTTACCTCAGTAGCAAAGACACACTGTTCAGTTTGCTGTTCAGTCTGGATGATGAAGACTGGCTGGTACAAGCCTTCTTTAGGGAAGCTCATTGGTGGAACCATTATGCCGCCTTCTTTTTTCCTGTTGAAAAGAGATAGAGGGAGGGAAAGGAGGTCAGGCTTGGTTCCACGGGAGCAATGGAATCGTACAACAACAAAAAAACAGTGGATCGCATGATCTCCAATACAAAGTTGAGGGTTTAAAAAAATCTGATAAAGCCTGAGCATCACATAGTGAGAGATCAAGTTGTAACATGTCTGCTAGAAGCCCTGCTGCTAGGTTCCACTGGGAAATACAAACATTCCATTCAACTCTAGGGCACTGGTGATCACACACTCCCTGCTTCATGGGCACAATACCGTTTGAGTTTGGCGAGGCATACTTACTGGTCAAATTTGTTCTTGGCATGACGGTCCTCCTCCTTTGCCATGTTGTAGTCAACCGTTTTCTGCTTGTAGGCCGCCTTGTCTCCATGTTTGTCTGCGGGGGCTGAGGTCAGCGCTGCTTCCTTATTGGACACCTTGTAATGGCCGCCGGGGATGAGGAAGGCTTCCTTCTCTCTGAGGCTGGACGGGGGGTTAGAACCACCTATGGGCCGGTTGTTGACCGTTTCCAGGTCGTTACGAACAGAAGATGCCATGGCCTCCCGCCCGCGCCTCATCTGCCTTAGGACCACAACGGCAGCACACACCACCAGGGTGAGGGTGACCAGGATCAGGGCGAAGGAGACAGCCAGGGCTGCAGGCAAGCCGTCTGCCTTGGGCTTGGCGGTGGGTTTGAGGCTGAACTCGCATCGGGAGCCCATGAAGCCGGCGGGGCACTGGCACACGGGTCCGGTGAAGTGGGTGTAGCAGGTGCCTCCATTCTGGCAGGGGAAGCTGGAGCAGGCATCGGCACGGATGCTGCAGTCCTTGCTGGTGAAGCCCAGGGTGCAGGTGCAGGTAAAGTCGTTGATGCCATCCACGCAGGTACCGGCGTTGCGGCAGGGGTTGCAGGCGCAGTCATCGATGTTGATCTCGCAGCGTGGCCCAGTGAAGCCAGGGCGACAACGGCACATCAGGCTGTGGCCCAGATCCAGGCACTGGCCATCTATCAGAGAGATAGACAGATGAGGAGGGGTTCAAATCATGGCACACTCAACATGTTTATCAAAACTTCTTATGTAAGGCCAATATATATTGTGTATATTTGCTTCCCACACTAACAGGAATTTAGCCAATTACAGATAAGCTTGTGCTCATTCCCACATGAAGTGCAGTTACAGTGTAGCTAATGAAGACCCAGGGGGGATGAAATACCTGTAGTGTCAGCAAACACTTTTCCCACCTCATAATGACAGCTATATCTCCCCTTATATCAGTCTGAGCGTCTTATATATCTCCCCTTATATCAGTCTGAGCGTCTTATATATCTCCCCTTATATCAGTCTGAGCTGCCAAAGAATGTGTCTGCAGCACAGCCGAGAGAGAGAGAGAGACACAGACAGACAGACAGACAGACAGACAGACAGACAGACAGACAGACAGACAGACAGACAGACAGACAGACAGACAGATAGATAGACAGATAGATAGATAGACAGACAGACTCAGACCGAGGGGGAAATTTCTTTGTCAAGCAGCTACAACAACAAAACACTAGGGCAGGTGCAAAATGCCACAACGAAAATACACAAAAGACAGATACATGATACATAGAGCGGCAGTATGAAAGAGTATAGTAATACAAGATATCTGGAGTGCAAAAAAATATATAAAAAGACATTGCATAGTATAAGAGTTTGTGAGCAGCTCCATCATAACAAACCAGAAGTCCTGGTAGGTTTCCCTCACAGAGACAGTGGTTGTGCTATTGGGGGTTGCTTACTGTTAGAACAGGGGTTGTTGCTACAGTGGTCAATCTTCTTCTCGCAGTTGGAGCCCATGTAGCCGGCAGGACAGCGGCAGGAGTAACCACCAGTCACCTGCTCCATGCAGGTGCCACCGTTGAAGCAGGGCCCGTCGGCACAGGTCATTGCACTGATCTCACAGTTCTTCCCATAGAAGCCTTGAGGGCAGGTGCAGGTGTAGTCATTCTCCAGATCCTGGAAATATGAAATAGATAGGTAAGCGCTTCATAGCTGACATTTAAAGACTTGAACTGTGAGTAGTAGCTTTTAATCCTGAGAGATAAATACAGCACAGCAGTTATGGCAGAACTTACATTGCAGCTGCCTCCGTTCTTGCAGGGGTTGCTGTCACACTCGTTGGTTTCGATCTCACAATTGTTGCCACTGAAGCCCGGCCTGCAGGTACAGGTGTAGCTACCCTGGCCTGTGTTGGTGCAGGGAGCATCGTTCATGCAGGGCTTGTGGTTGGTGCAGTAGTTGAGGTCCTGGTTGCAGAACAGTCCTCCCCAGCCCTCTTTACAGTTGCACTGCCACGGCTGGCCGCAGGTGCCATGCAAGCAGCCCGGGTAGCGGAAGCACTCGTCACAGAGGGGTCCCTGCCACCCGAGGCGGCAATTGCATTCGCCAGGGGCTTCACAATAACCGTGCTTCTCACTACAGCCAGACCAGCAGATGGCTTTAGAGATAGGGGGAAAATAAGAATTAGTATGCCCCTTTAGCATCACAAAACAACCCCCCTTCACTGAGCTCAGACACATCAAGTATTTGTTAGGTACTATACTAAGCAGCTGGTACGCACACAAAAGGAACACATGCCATATTTTTTCACGCAAGGGAGCGCATATTAAGTTCCAACGCGTGTTCCTGTTAAACCATACACTCCGCTCCCATTGTTGGGCCGAACAAAAGATGCAAACTCTATATTTGACTAGAAGGTGTCGTTGAAATGTCTGAATTAACTTTTTCAAGAATTGAAATTACACGAGCTGTGCACATCCAGCACAAATCAGTGTCGCAAAACAGTCGTTTCTGAGATAAAAACAAACAAACAAGCATTTTGAGACTATATATATATATATTTTTTTTATTATTATTTTTTTTTCACTTTGAATAACAGACTTTAAAAAAATAAAGAATTGGCCATATCATTTAAAAAACGTAGTCCTGTACACTTACGTTCTGAGCAGTATTCTCCTTTCCAACCCGACAGGCACATTCTGGTGCCCGCTGCATCACAAGTATAGTGTCCGAATTGGTCGTCACGGGGACGGCAGTAGTCTGAGCAGCTGTCACCGTGGTAGTGTTCATCGCAGACAACGTGGTAAGAATAACGAAGTTCACTTTGCTCTTCAAAATGCACATCCTGTGACCAATCCTCGCCAATATCAAGTATTCTACGAGTGGCCAAGCGGCTGATCAAGTTATTCTGGTTTTCTATTAGAGAGAAAGACATTAAGCAAATGAAAAATACAATAAATTCCAAAAATCCAATCTTATGAGGTAATAGCTTTAGAAATATATATATATTGTCTAATAAAATATTACCGCATTTTTGAAATACGTAAAACGTGATTTATACTCAAACGCTTGTGATGTTAGAGGAATATCAAAGCCACTTTCTGCCCCCTAGAGGGAGTGTGCACTGAAAGCTACCTACCTGTGGACTGGCCATCGGAGGACTCTGCGTTCCAGGCTTCAACAATGAGCGAGAATGTACCCTACAATCCACACATGAAAAATATATACGTCAAAAAGCTGTAAGAGGCGAGATTATTTAATTTCTTAATGAAAAGCTTCATAACATTACTCAATCTATGAAATGTACCACCAGGCATTAACCACTAAAAGCCCAGTGCAGTCAAACACGTGATTTACATGTGTTATAAATATATTTCCATACCATGTTGGAATAATACAGTGAAATGGTGAAAATTATGATAATGCCCTTTCAGTGTAAGATATGTTTGTAAAGACTGTCTGAAATGTCAGCCTGTTTTGGTGGGATGGAGTTTGGCCTGCCTGGTGACGTCCCCATGTGGTAAATTAGTTAATATGCAAATAATAGAGTTCCCCACTCCCATGCAGTCCTAGCAACATTCTCACTTGCGAAATTGTGCTTTACTAAATTTATTTTGACCATTTATTTGAAAACAATCACAGTAAGGTACTTTATTGTTAACCAGAAATGATTTGATATTGAGATCAAAACGGCTGCATCGGACCTTTAATTACCATAGGCTCTATAGTACAGTATATTGAGTATATGAACAGTAGAATACTCACCGGCCACTTGAAATGGAAATGCACTCTAATGGGTGAGCTACTGGAGATGGAGCTCTGGTCGGCACTGAAGATTTCGGTGAATCCCATGCCATAGGTGCAGGGGGGCTCAGGTGAGATTACATTTTGGGAATGTTTAAGGCAGACTCTGAAGAATATCTGGCAGTCCCTAGACTGTTTGCAGACACTACGGGTACTACTGAAGGAGTGTACTTTCAATTCAAACACACCAGACGGCTCGACCTACAGGAAATAAAAAGTACATATAATTGCGTAAAAGGCGCAATTGCACAGGTTACCAACACGCAACATAACTCTATGACTACTGTATGTGTACTCACCAGTTGCGTTGATATCAACGCCAAAAAACACGTTAATAGCAAATGTGCCATTGTGGGAAGTGTTTCGTCTTCTGCTATGAAAGTATAGCAGACAGCGCCAAATATCCAATATAGACGAAAAATATATTGTATCCCAATACAAGAAGAAAAAGATGACGTGTGAAATGTAAAAATAGAGCGCACTTCTAGTCAGATTGTTTTGGTCTTCAGACAATAATTAATAGAAATGGAGCTCACAACGAAAATAAATTCCTTTCGCTCCGCGGAGCAGTTCCACTCTGGACATCTACCTTTAGTTACGTGTAGTGGAGCTAGGGATTTTATACCGCCTTCGAGCATTACAGGGGGGGAGCGGGCGCGCAGGAGGGGGAGGGTGTCAAAGGCTGTGCAGACTTGACTGCGATTTGGGGACTGTTTACGTTGTGCTTTGATTCGATGTCACCAAATTGGATAGGTAATATAACGAAATTCAAACCCATTGAAGTGTAAGGCTCTATGGATTCTTCAGCTACATAGCTAAACGAAAATGTGAAGAAATATGCTATAGGCCTAAAGCCTACACGTTGAAAGAACTGCGCACATTGGCTTGAAATATGCAATGGTGAATACACTTTATTGATGGGGGAATGTAGGTTTGCTATGTAAGCATGATATGGTCATAACTTGATTGGCGATGAAAAATCCCCAGTCACTTTACTTCTATTAAGCAGTGGTTAGTTTTCCCCTCTTTTTGTTTTCTTCGGCGTTGCGCGTGCCACCCGGGATGTTTTCATCCTTCCATATATATATATATCCTTCCCTGGGAGGGAAGACAATGTCCGTGGTACGGTGGAGGAGAGGGTGCTTCGCGCACACCCCTTTCATTCAGCCCCAGAATTGTAATTGTCCTGACGCGTGTGAGGCCGCCTCAAACGGGCAGACTTCGGAGCGAGATATTTTATTGTGGCATCGAAAGATGCGGAGGGGTCAGATAATTGCTTTGGTATTAAAGAAGGGGGGGGGGGGGGGGGGGTCATGACTACAGCTGTATGATAATCAACGGCACCTGGCTATGCAACCCACCTTCTCCTTCCATAGGCTGGCCTACACAACGTCTTCACTGCGTAATAAGTGCGAAGTTATTAATTTCCATAGGTAGGCACTTTAACTGTATAAATAGCATTGCTTTTGACTAGACAGATTAGTGGGTAGTCTATCCTACAACACAGCACAGCTAATGAAAGGACATGCAATACAGCCATAGATCATGCTGCTTGGGTCCAGGCAGAGTAAGTAGCCTACAATCATGTATAGTGGACCAATCCATTCCACTTTTGTATAATTAAAATGAGGCCTACTGTGCGTGCAGGCAGGAGAAGAGCATTATATCAGACCATATGAATTAACCCTGTCCCTCATTAGGTCAGTACAGGTGCATCAAAGCTGGGACCTAGAAGCATACTTCCAAAGTTGTGGCAAAATGGCTTAAGGACAACAAAGTCAAGGTATTGGAGTGGCCATCACAAAACCTCAATCCTATTGAAAATGTGTGGGCAGAACTGAAAAAGCGTGTGCGAGCAAGGAGGCCTACAAACCTGACTCAGTTACACCAGTTCTGTCAGGAGGAATGAGCCAAAATTCACCCAACTTATTGTGGGAAGCTTGTGGAAGGCTACCTGAAACATTTGACCCAAGTTAAACAATTTAAAGGCAATGCTACCAAATACTAATTGAGTGTATGTAAACTTCTGACCCACTGGGAATGTGATGAAAGAAATAAAAGTTGACATAAATAATTATCTCTAAAATTATTCTGACATTTCACATTTTATCCCAACTGACCTAAATCAGGGAATATTTACTGGGATTAAATGTCAGGAATTGTGAAAATGTATTTGGCTAAGGTGTATGTAAATTTCCGACTTCAACTGTATATACTGGATTCTAGTTAAGGCCTATCCTATTTAACAATTGCTGTACATATGCTATTATTCTGATATACTATATATTCTACATACATATTATTTTGCCCATCTTAATCTTTTCTTTTTATTGGCCAGTCTGAGATATGTCTTTTTCTTTGCAACTCTGTCTAGAAGGCCAGCATCCCGGAGTCACCTCTTCACTGTTGACGTTGAGACTGGTGTTTTGTGGGTACTATTTAATGAAGCTGCCAGTTGAGGACTTGTGAGGCGTCTGTTTCTCAAACTAGATACTCTAATGTACTTGTCCTCTTGCTCAGTTGTGAACCGGGGCCTCCCACTCTCTTTCTATTCTGGTTAGAGCCAGTTTGAGCTGTTCTGTGAAGGGAGTAGTACACAGCGTTGTACGAGATCTTCAGATTCTTGGCGATGTCTCACATGGAATAACCTTCATTTCTCAGAGCAAGAATAGACTGACGAGTTTCAGAAGAAAGTTATTTGTTTCTGCCCATTTTGAGCCTGTAATCGAACCCACAAATGCTGAAGCTCCAGATACTCAACTAGTCTAAAGAAGGCCAGTTTTATTGCTTCTTTAATCAGCACAACAGTTTTCAGTTGTGCTAACATAATTGCAAAAGGGTTTTCTAATGATAAATTAGCCTTTTAAAATGATAAACTTGGATTAGCTAACACAACGTGCCATTGGAACACAGGAGTGATGGTTGCTGATTATGGGCCTCTGTAGGCCTATGTAGATATTCCATAAAAAATCAGCCGTTTCCAGCTACAATATATATATTGTATGTGACCAATAAAAATGTGTAACTAGACAGTAACTAGATCAACTGATTGCGCTTCCATTTCAACTCCACATAGCAGGTAGGCACATAGAATATGTGTTATACCGTTTTTGGTAGGCCTATCTGTTTAGGTATCTCTCTGTAAGGGTGCCGATGGCCCTCGAGTGGTTTCCAGTCAAGTGGAGTGTGTCCGCCACATGCTCTCTGTGATAACGTGAACAGTTGCCCAGTCTTTCGTTCTATCCAAACCTCTGCAGGAAGGCTATTGCAATGGAATAACTAACTAAATCATCAGACGAAGGGAGTGTAGTCTAATAGCATTACCCTAGAACATTTCCTTATTAATGCAGTTTTCCAATTAACATTTAAATGCTTAATTAAAAACGTAAAGAAATAACTAAATAAACATACATATAAATTCCGAAATAACATTAAATCTACATTCCATATGAAAGCGATATTATCTGTAGCCTACAGTCTAATGTTTTAATGGGGTGCGTGTGTCAGTAGACTGCGTGTGCTTGCTGTTGCGGGGGTCTGCAGAGACAATGGGCAGCTTTGCAAACTGTTGCTTGTCTTCTGGCTCATCTTTGGCGCTCGTCTATTGTAATTGTAATGAGGCCAGCGCGTGCCTCCGCAGGCCTGACTAACCCAGGCACGCTTCGGCTGAAGCGCGTCACAAAAAAAAAAAGAGTTTACAGATGAACCTCTGTCATTATTTTGTTGGATAATTATCCAGACTGGGTGCTTTCGCGGCTTGAGTTCCAACTCGGGACAAAATACTGGATAAATAAATATGAACTGTTCTCTGTAAACAGCTCTGATAGCTGCCATGCGTATCCACAACCATCCTTTGTATGAGATTGCTTTAACCAAAACAACAATGCAAGTTGTGTGGTTATAATACGACAGCATGTTGTGTTATGGCACTTTTGATAGGGTATGAATGGCAACAATGACCTTTTTATTAGGTCCATGGCACTAAGCCTTCTATTCAATACCACATTTAAGTCAGTTGAAGCAGATACTGTAAGTGCCTGAAACAAGGACAAAATATGTAACATGTAACATCTTGACTCTCAATGATTTTGTTGCAGAGAATGCCGTATGCGTACATGGAAGCATGGTATTATGCAGTGCTTGACTACGGATGGAGCTGTCCGGAACGCCGTCCCAGCACTTCACATTTTTGGGGAATTGCGTATGGCTCTTCTATAAAAACGAAGTAGCCTATTGCTGGCCCCGATTCACACACAGAGGCAAAAAAGGTTGGTCAAAGCGAAATGAAGGCGGGATAGCAATGGAGGATGGACATTAATTTCCTGATTCAGCTTTGTTCAAGTTTATTTTCCGCAAGTCTGTTGATCTGTGAGTGACTGACTATAGGGTGTTCGAGATTGCGCAGATTGAAAATGTGCCAGCCTGAATGGCATGTTGCGCTGTTCCAAGTTGTCAAATGAGGGTTTGTAAGGTCATGAAAAGTCATACAAATGTGTTTCATAATTGTTGTTAATGTAATTAATGAAAGCATGATACATCAATTAAAAAACGACATATAAGACATTATCCCGTGTAACTCAGAGTATGGCGCATGCAACGCCAGGGTTGTGGGTTCGATTCCCACGGGGGACCAGTACGAAAAAATGTACTAACTGTAAATCGCTCTGGATTAATGTCTGCTAAATGACTAGAATGTAATTATAGCGCAACATTTCAGCATCAGGGATAAGATAATGACAGTAACTAGATCAACAACACTTGTAGCAGTTATCGCGCAGTTAACTATAGCTAATTAAGCATTCATTTCGTTGTTGCCTTTACACCGGCACTGTAGAGCCTAAATAAATCTGCACCGTTGGAAAACCGGGATTCCGAATATTGAACAGTAGCCATGTCATTGTGGCAACGTTAAACATATTCTAATAGCCTAATTGACAAATGACTTGCTGTGCATAGATTTTATAGATAGGTACTTTATTTATCCCCGAGGGGGACATTTCTTATACCCGATTTATTGAACGAGGGAATCATTTTATTAAGACAAAAGTATTTAGTTGTAATGTTGACCCAGGAGCTCTCCAGATGGAGAGTTGACAACATGTGACTATAACAGTGCAGTTCTATGTGGTGGGCTAAGTGCCTTGATCAAGGGCACAACAGCAGGATGTGGTATATAATGCTTACTTTTTCATGTAGGCTATAATAGTAGTCATGGAAATTTGGTTAAAAGTCATGGAGAAAGTGTATAAACCGTTAATAGTGAATAATCTGAGGTCTCTATAGCATTATGTAATTTGTGAATTTCAGAGAACAAATGGACCGACTTGGAAAAAGACAGCTCCCGCACTTCATCCATCCCAAGTCAAGCACTAGTATTATGCAAATAAATATCAGATACAATTGTTAGGCATAGGCCTAGACAGGTGTCGCGCGCGTGGCTTGTCATGAGAGGAATTCAACGAAGGGGAGAGAATGATGACCAGATGGCACGATCGAATATGTGCATAATTGTAATATGCCCGTGTTTACAGAGGCAGCTATTCGACAGGACATGACACAGCACGCGTTTAACAAGTATTTAGCATGCGTAATGTCCATGGTCGATTTGCATCTAAAGGTTGTGTTATTTCTTGAACCATATTGGAACAGCTTTTGAGCAAATGTTCTAGCACTTGCCACTCAACTCTCCACACGTGCCCAATGCCCAAATGGTGTAGGACTCGTCCCTTTTGCCATGGTGTGGCGCGTGTCTGACCAGTGGTGCTAAAACTGGGAGGATAAGGAGGGGACAACTTGGAGAATCGGAAAGACGCACTGAGAGAACATTTGGAGAAGTGTTACCCGGTGGCAGAAGGCATAGATGTGAATTTGAGCATTCTGTAGAGGTGTCAAGTGCAACACCATGAGCCTGAGACAGGCCGCTTCCCAGGCTTTCTGACATGTGCGTGTACATTTATAGCAGTTTAAGGTGACACTTTGTCGGTAGAGTTGACCTAAAGTGCATTACGGAATTTTCACTTCTAAGCAAATTGTATTTGTCACATGCTTCGTAAACAAACAGAAACGTATGTCACCATAGTCACTTGAGTGGTAGTTTATTACTTGAACTATAACGCATGGGAAAATTTCAATCCAGTAGGACTACTGCTGATAATTCTACTAATTATTAAGATATTATGCTATTAAAATATGCAGATAAAAATCAATCATTCGTTAAATATATAACTAAAACAGTGGTATTAAAATACATGTTTTTTTCTTTTTTCACATGATACCCTGTGGCCATTTATTTTGGAACGTGTGCGTCTTTCTAGGGGGTGGTGGTAAACCAAAAAGCAGACACCTCACAATTTGCAGGTATTTGTGAATTGAGCCATCACATACTCCCTTCACACCTTACTCTCAAACGGTGGCATTATCATCTAGTCGTATTCCAATTGGCGTTACACAAAGTCATGTGTTTCTGTAAAGACAGTCTGTTCAAATAATTATTGCGACTTCTGGGCGATTTCCTCCATGTTGATTAATTTTCAATTAAATGTCCAACACCGCTATTTTACAACAATAGGCTACAGCAAATATTTATTGATAAAACAATACACTTGGTCAAAAGAACCCATTTTCTGATAGTTTGTGCAAAATAAAAAAGAGTGACTTTAGGCTTAGTGACTTCACAAATGAAGTCCAAACACTAAATCAAATAAACTATTTTACATCCTTCATTAAACAAGTATCATTCTCAAAGATAATGATCCTTGATCAACCCTAACCTGCTATTACAACCTTATTGGTCATTTACTAAAGTCCTACTTGAGATCCTCTGCCACATTGCCATTGGCTAACCTCCAGCCCACTGTCTGACCCACAACTGTCAATAAGAGTTGTTGGAGGCACACTCACTCAGTCAGGCCTATGGCTGAAAAACATTAAATGTTGTGGGGGAGTATCCTACCAATTTACCAGACCCATATAGCTATATTGAAATGTGGTGTAAACATTTATATGATTACCTCTTCAACAAACAAGTCATATTGGAAATGTCTTCCTCATTTTTATTTAACCTTTACTTAACTAGGCAAGTCAGTTAAGAACAAACTCTTATTTACATTGACGGCCTACCTACAGGGTTAGCCCCTGGAGCAAATTAGGGTTAAGTGTCTTGCTCGAGGACACAGACAAGTTTTTCACCTTGTCGGCTCGGGTATTCGAACCAGCGACCTTCTGGTTACTGGGCCAACGCTCTAACCGGGATGTAAACAAATGTGTACAACATTTGAGAGAAATACATTTTTTTGTGGGTACGGAACATCTCTTGGATCTTATCATTCGGCTCATGAAACATGGTACCAACACTTTACATGTTGCATTCATATTTTTGTTGAGTATAGATTCCAGGGTATTTAGAGGAGACTAAACATATCGCCATGAAAACACCTGATTGATGCTCGTTCACATTACATGTTTGTACCAAATCACACAATGCTAGATTAAAGTGTGTCTTTATTTGGGACTTTGTGAATGTTTCACAAACTGAATCTCACAGAACATTCAACAAGCACATATTCAGACATCAGGATCCATTTTTTCACATGGTATGCGTGGCACCAGCCCAATTTCACTCATTCCTACAGCGCAAGCTCCAGCCTCTGTTGCACACAGTCCCGTTGGCATCAACAGCGCCTGTCCAAGCCATGATTCTCTCATTGGTGGAGATAAGAAGCTTAGAGTCTCAGAGAGCAACATGTTTAATAATAATATTAAACCCTGATCAGCTCAGTCTTAGCTATACATTATGCAAGCAAAACAAACAAAACAAAAAAAGTTGTACAAAGCTTATCAAACCATAAATTCCAGAGCACCAGATCCAAGTGCATGGAGTTGCAGATAATAGCACTGTTCTCTGGTCAGTTCCCCGTATGACCGGCCGGTGGGTAGAAGTGGATGAACTAATGTGGACTGAAATGGTTCAAAATCAATAATGTCTAACCACTCAGCACCGTTTTGTATACGTCAGTGCCAACAGAGGACCAATGGAAGCAGATGGGGGCCTGCGCTGCCTACACCAGAGCATCTGAGATCCAGGAAGTGACTTCGCTGGCAACAACGGTACCAGAATGTTCTTTTGGAGCCTTACTCCTTTCCAGCTCACCCCCCCCCCCCCAAAGACATGCTTGCGACAGTTAAAAGTCCAGCTGATTGGATGGTCTCTCCTTCTTGTCTCCTCCACCACGCGTCCAGAGACGCCCGCCCCACACCCTGCCGAGTGACTGCGGCCCATCATCCTTTTGGCCCGGACACTGGAGGGGAGGGCTGCGAGTGAGAGGGCCACTCACTGTTGTTTGGAACGCCAGAACCTTCCAGCGATGGAGCCCAAGGAAATGCCCTGCTTCTTCTGCTGGGCCAGCTCCACCAACCTCTGCTCCTCCTCCTATCCACAAACATTGTATATACAGTCAACTCCAGATATATTGGCACCCCTCAAGTGAGCAAAATATTAATATAATATGGACAATACATATGATTCTAATTTTCCTCAAATGCTTGGAGAAATGGCTGACTATTCTTCTAATAAAAACTATTCCTGCAAAGTGTTTTTTTTATCTTCTGAAAAGGTTATTCTGTCAAAAACATATGTGGAAAAATTATTGGCACCCTTGAAGAATACTATAAATAAAACCAAAGGAATTTGCGTCTTTGGGGGAAAAAATGTTTCTTGATATTTCTTTTAGTGTCTAGGAACTTTCTTATTGTCTATGACCATTCCCTGTTTCACTGGGGTATAAATATGAGGTAACACAGGTAAAATCCAAAGAGCTCAACTCAAATGAGAAAAAGAAAAAGTTGTGGAGCTGCATAGATTACCAGCAAGCACAAATCAGGGCCATAGTAAAGAAATGTGAAAAGCATGGAACTGTTGAAAATTTGCCAGGAAGGGGAGGCGTCCGCAAATTGCCCCCACGCACAGTGAGGAGGATGATAAGAGAGGCAAAGAGGCCAAAGTTCAGTTTCACAACTGCAAAGTTCAGTTGAATCTTTGGGTTTCACCGTTTCAAAATCAGCAGTGAGACGCCACCTCCATGACCAGAAGCTTTTTGGACGAGTTCCACGAAAGAAGCCGTTCCTGAGACCAAGACACAAATCCCAGCGTCTGAACTTTGCCAAGCAACATTGTAGTTACAACTGGAATCGTGTGTTGTGGTCAGATGAAACTAAAATGGAGGTTTTTGGCCACGAACACCATCATCATGTTTGGCAACAAAAGGGGACTGCATACAAAGAACGGCACCTCATACCCATGGTAAAACATGGCGGCGGCTCTTTGGTGCTTTGGGGCTGTTTTGCTGCCAGTGATCCAGGGGCTTTTGTTAAGGCCAGTGGCATAATGAATTCCATTCAATAACAGAACATTTTAGCACAAAATCTGGTTACCTCTGCCAGAAGGTTGAAAGACAATGACCCGAAGCACACATCAAAATGGTTGCAGCAACACAAAGTCGAGGTTTTTGCAATGGCCCTCTCAGTCTCCAGACTTGAACCCAATATAAAACCTGTAGTCTCAATTGAAGAAGGCAGTTCCCAAGAGAAAACTGAAGAATCTCAATGAATTGGAAATGTTCTGCATGGAAGAGTGGTCCCAGATCCCTCCACAAGTGTTCTCCAACCTTGTTAGACACCCCAGAAAGAGGCTGAGTGCTGTCATTCTCGCCAGGGGAAGCTCCACCAAATACTGACAAAGTGGGGTGCCAATATTTCTGGTGTGCAGCTAAAGGAAAAAAAAAACTTTATTTTGTTCCAAAAATCTTTTTCAAAATAAAAGCACGATGCTCACCCATTTGTTTAAGCCCAAAATATCACTCGTTGCATGTGTGGTTCTTTTTACATATTACTCTTAGCTTATTTTCGTGAAGGGTGCCAATAATTCTGGAGTTATACCGTCACACCAGCATCTAAACGGACTATCGTTCTAAAGCTCTCGCAAAAAGGGCATCAAGCTATCAATAGCGAAAAGGTTTTTCCCTACAGAAAATGTCCTGTTTCTTGAGGATGAAGACACTCCTCTTTCTGTTAGTAATGTTGGTAATGTTAGCGTTGTTTGGGCGGTACCTGTGCTAGCTGCGCTTGTCTGCGTTTGAAGGCCTCTATGGGGTCGTCTTCCAGTGCGTAGTTCTCCAGGACAGAACGCACGTCATCCACTCCGCTGAGAGCAATGGCTGCCGGAATGAAACGAGTGAATAGAGTGTCTGGGTAGATTCAGGTTGGTCGACACACACACACACACACTGACCATACACACCATTGTGCGCACACACACACTTACTCTTGAGGAAATGAGCTAGGTCGTAGAGTGTTCGGTCCTCTGAGTTGCCGTCCCACTTCGTCAGAGCCATGCCGTTGAAAGGCTGCAGGCTGAAAGCTTCCCTCTTACAGTCAACGACTATCACCTTGGAGGTGTCCCGGTTAAGACACGACACATCCTACAGGAGGTGGAAGAGAGAGAGTTGAGTTACAAGACACTCTGAAGAAGAATTTATCTAAAGAAAGTGGTAATTGTGGCAATTGGCAGAAATATACAAATGTCTAGCAATCTAAAGTATTCAGACCCCTTGACTTTTCCCCAAATAATTGGTTACGTTACAGCCTTATTCACCCATCTACACAAAATACCCCACAATGACAAAGTGAAAACATGTTTAGAAATGTTTGCAAATGTATAAAAAACGAAATACAGAAATCTAATTCTAAAGTCAAAAGTTCAGACACCTACTCATTCAAGGATTTTTTTCTTTATTTGTACCATTTTATACATTGTAGAATAATAGTGAAGACATAAAAACAATGAAATAACACACATGGAACCTAGAGGAGGACCTGTTTCAGAGCAAACTTCCTTTGACTGGGCGAAGGTTTAAGTTCCAACAGGACAATGACCCCAAGCATACAGCCAACGTTACACTGGAATGGCTTCAGAACAAGAATGTGAAAATCCTTGGAGTGGCCCAACCAAAGCACAGACAGAATCCCATTGAAAATCTGAGGAAAGACTTGAAGATTGACGTTCACCGCCGCTCCCCAGCTAACAGAGCTTTTGAAAATAACATTTTCTGAAATTGACCATATTAAATTATCATTGTAATTGCGCACACATTGGATGTCAGACATGCACCTACCACAATGCTCTGTTGCTGATGACTGGGATGAATACAGGAGCAGATTTCAGGAGCAGGACAAGACACCCTTTTTTGGACTGATATAAGGACATGTACCTGATAGGCCTTTGTCTTCTATGATTCTGATGGTCATAATGCGTAAAGTGTTTTTTTCTTAGTCTAAGGGACATAATATGGCCTTAATGTTTCTTGACAGTGTCACAGTATTTACAAGTTATTTAAGATATTATGGAGAAAAAAAAACATGACTACGGAAACCATTACAACAGAGGATTTGAAAGGAAACTTCATGGTAAGGAAAAACAAATTTGAATAAATGTGAGTTGACATTTATGTAGGTGTCATGACTGGCCATTAAATAACACAATATGTCTCAATGTTAGGTGTCAAGTGTTACGGAATACTTATGTAAATTAGAAATCTCTGTATTTCAATTTCAATAAATTTGCAAAAAAACTCTAAAAACATGTTTTCACTGTCATTATGGTATTGTGAGTAAATGAGTGAGATTACATTTTTTTTAAATTCAGGTTGTAAAACAACATTTGGAATAAGTCATGGGGTATGAACACTTTCTAAAGGCATTGTAGGGCTCTGGTTTCACAGCCAGCCGTGCTGTGATCCCCTAACAAAGCAACAGGCTTTAAGTCAGAGTAGGCATGTCCAACCCACACACACAGCCCTCTCAAAAGGTTTACACACACACACACACACACACACACACACACCTACCCACATGTTAGGTGAGCAGATAAAACAAACACTAGTATGACAACTTAAATCTGACGCTCCCATGGAGAATGAAACAACTACTTGAACTGAAACCTCCCCCAGAAAGATAACCGATCTCTGAAACACAAATTTGACAGGGCAGTCGAGCTCAGTCTTGTTGAGCTCCATCCAGTCAGTTTACCTGTGACAGAAGGTCGGGCCCTCCACTAACTGCCCCGTCTTCAGGGGGTTGATGACAAGTCGGACTGATTCTACCACAGCCTGGTTCTATCACAGTTAATTAGACAGAACGGACGATAATGTGAGTCGTCAGATAGGCCCGTTGATTGTATTGGCACATCGCATCTGTGGCTCCACATGGTTTGACAACTTTTTTTTTGGGGGGGGAACACCATCGAAATTCACCATTGGACAGACGCCTGGGGCCTCTGGGGACTCCCCTCTCTATTCAGACCTCCCTTTCTCTTGCTCCCACACTCCCTTTCTGCCTCCCTGTTGCGCTTCAGAGGGCCAGATGGAAGGCGAGGGAGGGGGAGGAGGAGAGAGAGAGAGGGGGAGGAGGAGAGAGAGATGGGCAGAAAGTCACCAAAGGAAGGAAGGGGACAGGAGAACCGTGAATTCAGGTGAGTAGAAGAAGATCCTGTATAGAATCAGGATGACTAATCACCAAATAAATACATTCAAGTTCTGAATAGCAGGGGGTAGCAGGTTTCCAACATCAATTCTTCATGTGACTTGCCTAGTTAAATAAAATTAAAAGTAATTTTTAAAAAATTCCCCCCAATTAATAAGAGTTTTAGTAGTGAGTGATTAACATGGAAAGAACTGACCTCTAGGAATAACACATAACCACGCATTTTCACATAGAAAAGGTATAGCTATACACCTACCAACCACTTCAGCCATACACACCACAACAACTAGGCCATTTCGCTACACCCACATTAACATCTGCTAAACACGTGCATGTGACCAATAACATTTGATTTGACGTAGGGACTTGAACACAGTCACTACCAGGCCAATCTAATTACAAAAACACTCCATTGAAACATGGTGATGTAGGCTAGGCATGTTAGTTACAGTCAGCTCTGATACAGCCAGTAATATTCAACCATGTAATAGACACGAGCCAAGCAACAGTATCCATCTTATACAGTATTGCCTTAGAGGTTCTCTCAGATGACAAGTTAACTTAGTTGAACAAAGCTGTTAATACTACTGTACTTCAGCCATGCATGGAGACTGACTCTGGCTGTTGGAGAGAGGGGGAGAGGGAGGCATAAGGTTAATGAGGGCCAGAAAGGGGGGCGGAGGGAGGAGAAGAAACCCCCATTGTCAGGGGCCAGAGGAGGAGAGAAAGAAAGAGGGATGAGTCGGAGGATAAGAAAATCAATGCTGGAGCAGACGGCGGCTACGGAGCGGAGACACGGGGGGTATGGCACCATTGTGCCGACCGGGTCACAGTCGAGAGGGCTGGGGGGCTTGGCCCAGAGGGCTGGGGGGCTTGGCCCAGAGGGCTGGGGGGCTTGGCCCAGAGGGCTGGGGGGCTTGGCCCAGGAGGAGCGGGGTTGAAAAGGAGCACAGCAACGTCTCAGTTTTCAACTCAACTCATGTCTTTGAAAATGACAGAGGGAAAGTGAAAGAGCAAGAGAAAGTGAAGGACTGGGGTTTGAGCTCTGAATGCTGATTGGCTAAACACTGATGGCTTTTATACACTAACATGACACGTCTTTGTTTTAAAATTCAGAAACATGGAAGACATTCAATTCACAGAATGCTGTGTTATTGGAGGCTTATGCTGTGTACATAAAACAACTGTACACACACACACACACACACACACACAGACACACACACACACAGACACACACACACACACACAGGAAGGTCAGCTTAAGGATTTGTTTACCTTGACGTGATGTCCCTCCATGTAACGCGTGGCGTCCCTGAAGAGGCGGTACATGACAAAGCCCTGGGGGTCGATGCTGTCAACCAGAGGGTACGCCGTCTGGGAGAGAGAACACGCATCACATCACAACCTTGCACAGCATTCACATGCTAGATGCTTCTGCATATGCATGATGGCCATAGGTTAGATGGCTAGATTTAGGCAGAGGATTGGGACAGACCTATGGATTGTTTTGTTTGGGTCTAGTTTCCTGGTTTCTACTCATAAAATCCCACTTATAATATCATTGCATTGGAAAGTCTAAAGTAACATAGAACAACATGGTTTAGTCAGCACTACTGCAGTGGGCAGGTGGAGAATACATGTGCCAATATGAAGCACAGGAAGCCTTGGGTTAATGATCCATACTCCGTAAGGGCAATCTGCAGCTAGCCGAGGTACAGACAGTCTTCCGTTTGACTTGGCACAGTCACTGCTGCAGGTCACCACAACACTGAGGCTGACCTTCACCGAGATAAAACAAAACACAGTCCCACATCTAAACAAGGGGCCAATTAGACCAATGAGCGGAGCATGGTTCATTTGCATATAAATGTTGGCATAAATAAAAGGGGTCTTAGCAGCCCAAAAGGCAAACCGTTCTTTGCCCACCTGTTGGCCAAGACGTAGGTAACTAGGACAAATAGGAGCGAGGCATATTGGTGCCAAAACAACCAACCAGTCCAACGACACTAGGGATGTCGTTTGAGATGAAGAATCGTCACGTGTTAGTTTGGAGTGACATAACACTTTCAAAAGTACTGGATTTTTTTTGAGCTGACAGTTAATAAAGGAGGTGACAGGTGCAGTGTGTGGTCACAACAAACGAGCTGAGCTACACCCAGCGGTAAGAGTGGCCTCGATTGGCTGTGAAGGAGGGAGGCGGTGGCAGGTGTCTGTTAGGTAAGTGAGGCAGGCCTACACATTAACCAATCCAAAATGTTTCATCACTAAAATGCGACATACGGTAGCAGTTAATGTGTTGTCCGTTGCAACACCTATAGAATTGCGGTGTTGATTGGCACGAGACAAATTCAAAAAGGTCAAGAGGGTGGGTGAGGGACTCAAAGAAGAGTATTTCTCAACATAGGACTGCAAAGTTGTACTTTAAACAATCATGGTACAATACTGGTGTGACAAGATCTTGTAAGTCCTCATTGGCCCATGACAGAGCAGCGTTCAAACCCTCATGTTGTGGAGGGATGTCACTCACCATGCCTGTTTCTGCAGTGAAGATGACTATCTCATAGAGAGGGGCTAGCTGTTGGAACAGGTAGTCGATGCCCGGCCTCTTCTTGAAGCGCCATCCTGTAGCCAGCTGTGGGGAAGAAAGCACTCCACTTAAAGACACACTAACTACTCCCAACTGCATTCATTATATCTAGAACATTCACCGAAAGCTATCCGCACAAATAGTCATTGAAAAAGCAATTTATCATGTTATATTTAGGGTATGATTTTTCTTTTGACAGCCACTATCCAATCCACACAAATAACCAGTGAATGATTGATCCATTAGTTTGTCGTCACGTTATAAGTGGTATATTAAAGCAATAAGGCACGAGGTGGTGTGGTATATGGCCAATATACCACGGCTCAGGGCTGTTTTTACGCACAACGCATCTCCGAGTGCCTGGATACAGTCATTAGCCGTGGTATATTGGCCATATACCACAAACCCCCGAGCTGCCTTATTACTATTATAAACTGGTTACTAAAGTTATTAGAGCAGTAAAAATAAAATGTCATACCCATGGTATACGGTCTCATATACCACGGCTGTCAGCCAATCAGCATTCAGAGCTCAAACCCTCCACTTTATAATTACAGGTACACATTTAGCTTTTTCAACCGCCTAAATGAAGCAGCTTATGGCAGAGGAAGCCTTTGGATGGCCTCCTGGGTGTAAACCTAGCCTATGTTGTTAACACATAAAGGCCGGCCTAAGCCACTTGTAGTCTTTTCTTCAGAAATCAAAGCCTCTGTGCGCAGGGCCGCCAGGGCAGGTGTCGGGTTATGGCTGCGCCCCACCTGTCTACCACACGAGTCATGGGGGGAGGGTGCATGGAGACCACTCAGGTAAGGGGAAGTAGTTAGGGTCTCAGGTAGAGGGTCTCAGGTAGAGGGTCTCAGGTAGAGAGAGGCAGGTGGAGGGTCTCAGGTAGAGAGAGGCAGGTGGAGGGTCTCAGGTAGAGAGAGGCAGGTGGAGGGTCTCAGGTAGAGAGAGGCAGGTGGAGGGTCTCAGGTAGAGAGAGGCAGGTGGAGGGTCTCAGGTAGAGAGAGGCAGGTGGAGGGTCTCAGGTAGAGAGAGGCAGGTGGAGGGTCTCAGGTAGAGGGTCTCAGGTAGAGGGTCTCAGGTAGAGGGTCTCAGGTAGAGAGAGGCAGGTAGAGGGTCTCAGGTAGAGAGAGGCAGGTGGAGGGTCTCAGGTAGAGGGTCTCAGGTAGAGGGTCTCAGGTAGAGGGTCTCAGGTAGAGAGAGGCAGGTAGAGGGTCTCAGGTAGAGAGAGGCAGGTAGAGGGTCTCAGGTAGAGAGAGGCAGGTAGAGGGTCTCAGGTAGAGAGAGGCAGGTGGAGGGTCTCAGGTAGAGAGAGGCAGGTGGAGGGTCTCAGGTAGAGGGTCTCAGGTAGAGGGTCTCAGGTAGAGGGTCTCAGGTAGAGAGAGGCAGGTGGAGGGTCTCAGGTAGAGGGTCTCAGGTAGAGGGTCTCAGGTAGAGGGTCTCAGGTAGAGGGTCTCAGGTAGAGGGTAGTGTTAGAATAGGGGTTTGAACGGACTCTGAGGGGGCCAGGTGGATGCCACACGTAATGGGAAGGGAGGGGGGTCTTTACAGATAGTGGAGGTAGACAGGTGGTGTTGCCCCCAGCGACCCACAGACCAGATGGGGGGGGACTGAAGTCAAATCCTAAGTAAACAAATAAAAAAACAAGTCTACTTATGAATGATAAATGTACCACCTAACCCCAGGAATGAGACGATAAATATCTTATGTTCAAGGCTATACTGAGAGAAGGCATCCAGGTCACCCAGCCAGTTACAGGAGGTGGTGTGAGAGGGAGGGGAGGTGTGTTGGGGAGGAAGGTGGTGGTACGTACCGACCACTCAGGGTGCAGCAGGACGTCTGTGAGCTCCAGGACCAGGGTGTAGGGGGGCTGGTAATACGGCTCCCTCAGGGGGTCAGGAAGCAGCTTGGGGCTTGTGGGCTCAATGATCATCTGGGGGGTGCACAGATATGACATCACACAACTATACAGGGGGTTTAAGTGAACAGCAGCTGCAGGGACATGCAGAGGGCTTCCTGCTCTAAGCAGTGTGCTAGCACCTGCCTCAGTTTCAGTAAAGACAGTCAGACAGATAAGAGACCTAACATGGCTCCCAGTCTCACCCAGTGGAAATATCCCAATCCAGTGGTTAACCCAGGGGTTTATTCAGAGACCGTTTCTTTGGTTGTGTATTTATTTCTTATCACCCACCTGTCTGTAGTCTTGGAAATACTTGAATGTCCTTCTCAACTGCTGGATAACTGGGGCGTCTAAGAAAGATCAAATAAGAGAGGAAATGTCAGCTATATTCAGTGTGGAGCGAGAAAAATGTCTCAACACACCATACTCAAGACTGAACAATCAGCCTAAGGGGAGTTGTGGTCCATGTATGTACTGGCCATAGGAGTTACTGAGCATCTCAAACAAGCTCTGGTGGTGGTACAATGTACACAGCTGCAGTCCTAACGAATTACAATTTTAAAAAAAAGGGGCAATCAGCAGTTGCTACATACACTGAACAAAAATATAAAAACGCAATGTAAAGCATTGGTCCCATGTTTCATGAGCTGAAAAAAAAATAAAAACATTTCTCTGAAATGTGCACAAATTTGTTTACATCCCTGTTAGTGAGCATTTCTCCTTTGCCAAGATAATCCACCCACCTGACAGGTGTGGCATATCAAGAAGGTGATTAAAAAGCATGATCATTACACAGGTGTACCTTGTGCTGGGGACAATAAAAGACCACTAACACAATGCCACACATCTCAAGTTGAGGGAGCATCAGCAATGTACACCAGAACTGTTGCCAGAGAATTGAATGTTCATTTCTCTACCATAAGCCTCCTCCAACGTTGTTTTAGAGAATTTGGCAGTACGTCCAACCGGCCTCACAACCGCAGACTACGTGTGGGCGAGCGGATTGCCGATGACAACGTTGTGAACAGAGTGCCCCATGATGGCGGTGGGGTTATGGTATGGGCAGGCATACGCTATGGACAACGAACACAATTGCATTTTAATCTATGTCAATATGAATGCACAGAAATACAGTGACGAGATCCTGAGGCCCATTTAAGTATCTATGACTAACAGCTGCATATCTGTATTGCCAGTCGTGAAATCCATAGATTAGGGCCTAATTAATTTCTCCCAATTGACTGATGTCCTCATACGAAATGTAACTCAGTAAAAATCTATTAAATTGTTGCATGTTGCGTATATATTTTTGTTCAGTTTACATAAATGAATTATACATACCCATTGATTTTTGAAGAACATAAATATTTCATGAGCTTTAGTTCAACAGTCGTATAGCATCAGAAGCCAGAATATAAGCTTGTTTTACTCCAATGTTTGCAAACAAAGAAAATCTAAAACAAAGTACAGAGTTTGAACCATCATTTTAATATCATGGATGGTTAGTCTTTGCATCCATAGCTGAATTTGAGTGTGGTTCAATTTCTCCAGCTTTTTAACGAACCGTTAACTGACGTTTCTAATGCTGGTTGCCGCTTTAAGAAAGACATCTGTGTAGGGGACCGCAGCATTGGTCCCAACAGATAACATCTCTGTAGGGGACCGCAGCATTGGTCCCAACAGATAACATCTGTGTAGGGGACCGCAGCATTGGTCCCAACAGATAGCATCTCTGTAGGGGACCGCAGCATTGGTCCCAACATATAACATCTCTGTAGGGGACCGCAGCATTGGTCCCAACATATAACATCTGTGTAGGGGACCGCAGCATTGGTCCCAACAGATAGCATCTCTGTAGGGGACCGCAGCATTGGTCCCAACATATAACATCTGTGTAGGGGACCGCAGCATTGGTCCCAACATATAACATCTGTGTAGGGGACCGCAGCATTGGTCCCAACATATAACATCTGTGTAGGGGACCGCAGCATTGGTCCCAACATATAACATCTGTGTAGGGGACCGCAGCATTGGTCCCAACAGATAACATCTGTGTAGGGGACCGCAGCATTGGTCCCAACATATAACATCTGTGTAGGGGACCGCAGCATTGGTCCCAACAGATAACATCTGTGTAGGGGACCGCAGCATTGGTCCCAACATATAACATCTGTGTAGGGGACCGCAGCATTGGTCCCAACAGATAACATCTGTGTAGGGGACCGCAGCATTGGTCCAAACATATAACATCTCTGTAGGGGACCGCAGCATTGGTCCCAACAGATAACATCTGTGTAGGGGACCGCAGCATTGGTCCCAACAGATAACATCTGTGTAGGGGACCGCAGCATTGGTCCCAACAGATAGCATCTGTGTAGGGGGCCGCAGCATTGGTCCCAACAGATAACATCTCTGTAGGGGACCGCAGCATTGGTCCCAACAGATAGCATCTGTGTAGGGGACCGCAGCATTGGTCCCAACAGATAGCATCTGTGTAGGGGACCGCAGCATTGGTCCCAACAGATAACATCTGTGTAGGGGACCGCAGCATTGGTCCCAACAGATAACATCTGTGTAGGGGACCGCAGCATTGGTCCCAACAGATAACATCTGTGTAGGGGACCGCAGCATTGGTCCCAACAGATAACATCTCTGTAGGGGACCGCAGCATTGGTCCCAACAGATAACATCTCTGTAGGGGACCGCAGCATTGGTCCCAACAGATAGCATCTGTGTAGGGGACCGCAGCATTGGTCCCAACAGATAACATCTGTGTAGGGGACCGCAGCATTGGTCCCAACAGATAACATCTGTGTAGGGGACCGCAGCATTGGTCCCAACAGATAACATCTCTGTAGGGGACCGCAGCATTGGTCCCAACAGATAACATCTCAGAAATTTGATGGCAGATGCTACTAGGATAGTTCTCCACTCAGTTAAAGCGTGCAGCCAGGGGCCTCTGGGATGTGACGTCCTTTGGGACAGAGACTGAGTGAGAGAGATGGAGTAGGTCTCTATGGGCCTACATCGTCCGGCCTCCCCAGCCCAGCCCAGCCCAGCCCAGCAACAGCAGGCCCGGGAGTGGTTGAGCTGGTTAAACACCCCCTACCCCCTCCAGTCTGCCTGCGTATGCGTTTTAGATTGCGTGCATGTTTTATTAGTCCAGGGTGGAACACACTCTTCCAGAGAGCGTGGGACTTTGACCGGCCCTGTTGACAAACCTCTCCCCTGGGAGCACAGAGCCAAGCCAGGCTGGTGGTGATCATTACACCCCCCTGCAGAGGGATGGGGGTTGCCAAAGCGTGTGTAATATGTTTGTGTCTGTGTGGGAGTGACTGACTGAGGAGAAGATGGAGCTTGGTAATAAAGGGATGGCAGTGTTGGGATGAGATTAAGACGAGGACAACAGGAAAAAGGTGGTGAAGAGATTCATATTTGTCAACCAGACCATAGTGGGTCCTCCCATGAGGGAGAGGTGGGGAAGCAACCTCTACCTCTAAGGGCCAAAGGATGTAGCCAATTTCTGGCCATATAGTCAGGGACATAGGCATTGCATTTTCTCCATTGGTAACGGTTGTCTGTCACTACGACTGTGATCACATGCAGTCTTATAAAAAGCAGAACCCCCATTATGGCAAAAAAACAAAGCAGTCCTTTTCCACAGTTGGGACTGACATCGACTCTGAAAGACCCACAGAAAAGTAGGCTTTGACAAGCAGCAGCACTCTGGTCAGGCTTTATCTTGTCCTAACCTTGTTTGCCAGTGTAATAGACAGGCCATTGTGGCCAGTGGAAAGGCTGTGTTGTTCTCGGAAGGGAGGGAACGAGGGAGGAAAGGAGGAAGGGCGAGAAAGATGGATGGCCGGGCCACAACAAAGGCCTCCTTTAATCCTCAACCGGGTTGGCATATGCTCCTCTAGTGTGTCTAAGGCCATTACTACTCATATGCTCCTCCAGTGTGTCTAAGGCCATTACTACTCATATGCTCCTCTAGTGTGTCTAAGGCCATTACTACTCATATGCTCCTCTAGTTGGTCTAAGGTCATTACTACTCATTTGCTCCTCCAGTTGGTCTAAGGCCATTGGGGCTTGGTGGGGGTACCCGGCTTAGGGACACAGGCTGTTGGTTGGGCCGGTAGGTACAGGAGGCAGGCTGGTTGGTTAGTTTGTTTGTAGCCCTGGTGGTCTCGAGGTGCTGTACGTCTCTGTCAGAGCGAGCTAACATGGATGTCGTACAGAACAGCCCGTCTTTGGGGAGCTCCTCCTCAGCATAATGCCGCTGCCCGTCCCCCGGCGCTGGCTATGGCTCTGAATACCATCACTTGGCATGGTGACACGGGTCTGGCGAGCATGCCTGTTTCCAGGCCATACCTCAACGCCCCGGGTCCCTGAGGACCCATCCAGCGGAGGTGTCCAGGCTGCCCCCCCCCCAAATCGCCTTCTGCCACTTTGGGCGGAGGGGTGCGTGGGTAGGGGGCTGGAATGCTCCCTCTACGCTCCCCTGGGGGCCCCTTAGGCCATCATTGGCTTTCATTAGGGGTATTGAACGCTGTGGGTGCATCAGGGCTGGCCAAAAACAGCAGCCGTAGCAGCACTCTGGGCACTGATGGAAAAAAAAGAGACAGATGAGCGTGACAGCTTATCTGAATTAATTAAGCAATTATTGGTATAACAAGGTGATTGTTACGCTTTTAAGGAGGAGGCTTCCCCTCGGATATAAAATCAACACTTCTGGAAAGGGCCACAGCTGTCCCCGGCATTAGCATAGCTTTGAAGCAGGGAGGGAGGCACCTCCCCCTGCTCTGCCCTCTGTCACTTCAATAGCATAGCCAGTCATAGGAGAACGCTACACATTCCCTCTCAGCTTCACACTGGCCAAACATGCCCTCAGAAGGGGGAGAGAGAGAGGGGGAGAGACTTGATAAGGGGCTGTTCTGTACGACCTCCATGTTAGCTCGCTCTGACAGAGACGTACAGCCCCTAGGAGCACCAGGGCTACAAACAAACAAACAAACCAACCAGCCCCCTGTACCTACCGGCCCAACCAACATGCAGACAGCTAGGACAACAAATCTATCTGGGAAACCAATGAGTTGTAATACTATAAATACATGTATTCCATTTTCCTGTGTGTTGGTCTTGTCATTTTCACCAGGATGTCAGCCTGGCAGTTTAAAGGGATGACTGAGGGGCATATGGGGGGTTGGTTAGCGGCTGGGTGGGTGTCACACACAGAATGGGGGGCGGTTGGCATTGCCTGAGCGTTGGGTGTGGGACACCTGCAAGGTGGCATTTCTCAGTGGGTTGATTGATCATACGCCCCCCTTCCTGCCAACCATCCTAGGCTCACAGCAGAACAGGCAAGCCAGAGGGGGGGCTCATCTGGACCACTGTCAATGAATGGGTGAAGCAAGTTGTAAACATGGTATGGACAATGTTGGATATTAGATTGGTAGAGGTCTGCCTGAGGGTGCAAACAAACACAGCCGGTAACATCACTCATTTTCATTGACAAATTTAAGGGGAAAGTAAATAGGGCCAAGACTTCACAAGTTAACCACCAACAGCCGTCTGAACCTTGTAATTCCATGTTCACACACCATTTACTTTTACTTCAGCTATTAAACATAACGGATGTAATGTGAATCGACGAGGCATAAATAAAACATCTCTAAGCTAACTCAACTTTGAGAAAAGACAACCTCTCCAAAATACCTTATGGATTAGACTACATACCGCAGGTAGTGCCAATCATTGACGAAAGAAAAAGGGGAAGAAAAAAAAAAAAAACTCACCCTTGTCAAACTCATCTGGAATCTGTAAGAGAAGACAGAAGAAGAAGGAAAGTGAGAACCGGTCCACTTCACACACTTGTGTGTATGCCAGGTCAGTGTCAATAAGATGGTACTGTTGACTGAAAACTTGTGACATGAATTACACTGTGTAGCCTCTAATGCATAAGGTAAACATTGACATTTGAATACAAACATAACCACAAAATGTAATGTCAGCCAATTCAGCTGTTGGTGTTAAGGTCCAAACAGCCACGACACCTCTCAAATACTACTGAATATTCCTTTATTGAAGTAGATAGCCATGCAGGCTAGTTAGCATCTCTTTCTATGCATCTAAACCAACTAGATTCAGACGCAGGTCGATTTGTCAGCGCACATGGTGGGGGGGACAGAAAATTATAATAATTTGTTCACTGCAAATTGACCACAACTAAGCCCAAACAGATCTAGATAAGAACTAAACTGTCATACCTTAATCACATTGAAACCCTATCACATCTTTTTTGGAAACAGATTACCTAAATTAAACTAGTTGTTAGCTGAATTCCTGCCGATTTTTTTTTTTGAACCCCCCCTTAAAAATCCCTCGCGGATCGGTTTTGGCCCAGAGGCCGCCTGTTGCCAACCCCTGATCTAAACTGAACAGCAATACTGTACCAATGTTTGACATAGTCCCTGCTTAAGAGCTGTTTATAAGAGAGTAAGGTACCAAAGTAGAGAGAGAGAGAGACGTTTTCTCCTTGAGAGCAGACACCAAGACCGTCCAAACCACTGACGTTCTACTCTCCGCCTTGACGAGCCAGCATGTGTGTAACGCACTGTGTAGTAGTGTCCAGGATATTGAACCGTGGCGCTACTGCTTGTCTCTGTGCTTTATGTGCCGTCATGCCTACGTGTAGCCCTGGCACCTCCCCCCTGGCACCTCCCCCCTGGCACCTCCCCCCTGGCACCTCCCCCCTGGCACCTCCCTCGCAGTGACACTTTTAGCAACGCGCCACACCAGCCACCAATTACCAGACAAATTAATCTCCCAGCTGATGAATATTCAGCTGCATCTGCCCGGCCTGGGCCCGGCCCACCTGGGGGTCTGCCTTCCCAACGGTGGGAGTGAGAGAGAGAGAGAGAACCAGCCGAGGGCCAAGTGGGACACCACAAGCTGGGGCCACTACGCGGGAACCTGGGGGGTGGGCTGGAGCTGTTTCATCCCCCTCCTCAACACCCCTTCCTTCCCTATCAAGTGTTTGAAGAGACTACACAACTACGCCCCCTGCTGCCTGTGCATGGTTATAAAGAGTTTTCCTTATATAACGTAGATCATTTGATCCCAGACACAGTTCATGATTTAGATAACTGTTTATAAAAAGCACACTGCCCATTTATAGTGACTTATTCCACAATTATATTACAATTTAACAGATTAGTTTGATAATGTGCCAGGTAAACCTGTATACTAGGGCAAAGGTAAGGGGAAGGGCCTGTGGGGAAAGGTAAACAGAGCCAAGCATGCCCTCTTGTGGCTGTGTAAGGACAATGAGACAGGACTAGAGATGTTTTAAGAAGATAACACCGATTCCAAGGTTGGCTGCCAGAAGTTTTGGAATGCAACTCAAATGGACCGTTTGCGTAGAACGTGTAGAGCCCTTAGGAGATTTTCTTTGCTGAGAGCCAACTTTGGAACCGGTTCCTATCTTCTTAAAGCAGTCAGACTAGACATCTCATTCAGAGACATCTCATTCAGAGGCAAATGACTGGGTCGTATCAACCCCTGTGTCGGTAGTGTCTAGTCTAGTATGTAGTGTCCAGCATCTTTAAGGGCAGATGGTAGCCTAGCGGTTAGAGCGTTGGGCCAGTAACCGAAAAGGTCACTGGTTCGAATACCGAGCTGACAAGGTGAAAAACCTGTCTGTCCTTGAGCAAGGCACTTAACCTTAATTTGTTCCAGGGGCTGAGCCTGTAGGTAGGCCGTCATTGTAAATAAGAATTTGTTCTTAACTGACTAAGAACAAATTCGTATTTACAATGACGGCCTACCTACAGGGTCAGCCCCTGGAGCAAATTAGGGTTAAGTGCCTTGCTCAAGGACAGACAGGTTTTTCACCTTGTCGGCTCAGGTATTCGAATCAGCAACCTTCTGGTTACTGGGCCAACGCTCTAACCGCTAGGCTACCTGCCGCCCTACAATGCACTCTCAGATTAAACAATTAGTGCAAAATGCCAGAACGAAAATACACAAAAGACAGATACACGATACATAGTGCTGCAGTATGAAAAAGTATAAAAATACAAGAATAGAAGTCTGGAGTGAAAAAAGCTATAAAAATACATTGCATAGAGTGTGTGAATGGCTGAATATGTACACTATACATTGTTACAGAGTGAAATATTGCAAGTTGATATAGATAAATAAGGAGTATTTGCATGGTTAACTAAACTATACAGGTCGATGGCAGAGAAATACTTAAATAGCTAAAAGTGTGTATGATATAAGTGAGGGTAATAATAGTTTACTTAATATACAGTCTGGTTAAATGTACAGGTACGTGAATATTAGCATGGTTACATTAACTGTACAGGTAAATTACAGGAAGAGATACTTAAATGTGTATGATATAATTTAGGGTAACAATAATAACTCCCTTAAAATACAGTCCTTAGTGCGCAGGGTTTAATTACAGATAAATGCACGTATTGAACATTCGATATACTAAAAGCAATGAAAAAAGATACAACTGACAGGATACTAATATGCATTCCAGAGGGTCCGCTTCTCCTTCCTTTCCGCCAGTGAGACTGACCAGAGAGAGGGGACACCATCTTCCACCTGATGGCGAAACTCAAATCACACCCCATCTGCACAAATTCATGGTTGTTCCTATGACCAGGGAAAGTGAAATATTCCTTGATATAAAAAAATAATAATAAATTGCAGGGGTATCGATACACTTGTAGTAGGGAGACGTGCTTTTACGTTTTCTAATAGTGTTTGAATAAAATCAAGGGTGCCTACCGCCAACAACACAACGCCTTTATCGTTGGCTTTTCTACAAAAATGTTTGGTGATCGACTGGCATTGACAACTTAGATGGAAAGCTACTGAGGATGGTAGCTGACTCCATAGACACTCCTATCTGTAATCTCTTTAAGCTGAGCCTAGAAGAAAGTCTTTGTCCTCAGGCCTGGAGGGAAGCCAAAGTAATTCCACTAGCCAAGAGTGGTAAAGCGGCCTTTAACGGTTCTAACAGCAGATCTATCAGCTTGCTGCCAGCTCTTAGCAAACTGCTGGAAAACATTTGTGTTTGACCAAATACAATGCTACTTCTCTGTGAAACAAATTAACAACAGACTTTCAGCATGCTTATAGAGAAGGACACTCAACATGTAATTGACCATAACCTGTTGTTGAGAAAACATGTTTTCAACTTCTGCCATATAGTGGATTCAGAGCTATCTAATATAACTCAGAGGGCTCTTCTCTCTCTCTCGTCAATGCCAGAGAGAGCGAGCGAGAGAGAGAAAGATACCTAATTCCTAATTGTTTGCATAGTCAACTTACACAGAGCACTGACATACACACACACACCACCAGGGGTCTTTTCACAGTCCAAAGGTCCAGAACAAATTCAAGGAAACGTACAGTATTATACAGAGTCATGAGTGCATGGAACTCCCATCTCATATAGCGCAAGTGAACAGAAAACCTGGTTTCCAAAAAAATAAATAAAACAACACCTCACGGCACAACGCCTCTCCCCCTTGTGACCTACTTGTGTGTATGTATTGACATGTTTAACTGATAGATCCACATACACACTATATGTTAATGTTTTTAAAAATTGTAAAGTATTTTTTCTGTAATGTATTTTTTGTTATATGTCAGACCCCAGTAAGACTAGCTGTCACCATTGGCTAATAGGATCCTAATTATTTTTTTTAACAAGGAATGCCTTGAAGATCGACCAGTCGGTGACCACTGCTCTAGAGTGACAAAATTGTTCTCATATCCAAGATAATACTTGAATATAATTCAAACAGGGAAATGGAGCCAAACAGAACCCAATTAAAATGCTTCTAGATCTACAATAAGGCTTTAGAGCTACTGATGTCACTCAGTAAAACAATGAGTTTAAACCCCCAGAAACTCAGTGTAGATGACTAGTCATGCTTTCACTAGCATGTTCAGCCTTAGAACCTTGAGGTAACTGCATTAATCTACCTGTGACAAACATCAGACAGGTGTTCCAGACATTAGGCTCCTCTGGTTCCTGAGGAGGAAGCCATAGAGATGAGAACAGGATCCAGCTCCTTTTCTCACAGTGACACCCAAAGACCTCAAATTAACACAGCTCCTCTAGTCTGAGGGGTACAAGTGTGAGATCCAGCACCCGGACGCCAGGCACACTCCACTCACAGCAGCCTAACAAGTGTGCCCTTTGAAGTAAAAGAAGTGTGCTCTTTCAAATGCCCACCTTCCCAACCCCACACCTTTAACCCCTGGCAGTTAACAGACTATTCACAGTAGGCTGACAAGTGTACCCTTTGAAGTGGACAACAAGACCACACCTGAAAGGAGTGTGCTCTTTGAAGTAGCCACCTTCCCAGACTCAGTGCCTCTAGTCCCTGGTGTGCCTTGTGGGAAACCATACACACCGCAAGCACTAGCATGAATCAGCTAACAAGCTACATGGGATCTACCTGAGAAGTGTTAAGTGTGTAATTTTAAGTCACCACCTTCCATTATGCACACTTTAAAACTCACTGGCACAAGCCAGTGTCTGTTTAGAGGTTCTGCCGAACTGAATCTGGCAATCTTTTTAACTATACTTTTCAATAATTGGTCCTATAAGGCAATACAACCACGTTCTGCATCAAAACATGTTTTAATGAAAACCTACCGTGTTTCCTTGTTCATCCACTGAATTGCTACCTGTAGACAGGGAGAAAAACATTACTTATGATAATATTATACATCCATTTGCTTATAAAAAAAACATGTAATGCACATTTATTGCATTACATGCATCAGATGCCATGTGTCCACAAATCAAATTACTTCTGAAAAGCATATGGCATCGCACAATGTGTCATGTGTTTCAGAAAAGAGCCAGTCTTCATGAAACCCTCAACAATTCCTTTTGACAAGTATGGTCATGTATTCCACAATTCAACCATCCATGTAGGTTGACAGCAATAACAGAAAGTACAATAACACTGAAATATGCCAAGAAACTGCATATACAATAGCTATTGAACAGTAACTTGATCAGAAAAGTAGGACATGCTTTGAGAAAACACATTTGATAAAGACATAAGAGTGAAAATAAACAGCTGATACATTCTACATCAGAGATGAGAGTTGAAAGGCGAGTAATACACAAATCTGCCCATTCACCTTAAGCTCAAAACAAGTTACCAAGAATGCCCTCCTAAATCGGAAATATTCCACAGAGCAAGGTGAGGGTGTCCCAAATCACTCCACTATCTTCAGTATGGCATTCACTAGTGCTGCTGGTTCAGTGTCAGCCCTTGACATGCTGCTGCTCTGACAGAGTAGAGGGGGCCAAAGAGAGGGAACAGGCGGACTCACCGAATATGTACACCATGCCGACCGCACCCCCTATCCCCATCAGGCCTGCTAACCGCATCACCATCTTCTTGGCATAGGCCGTGTTCTCCTTCTGCTTCTTCTCCTCCTCTCCCTGCTCCTGCTCCGAGTCCCCACCCCCTTCTGGAGGGGGCTGGCCCTGTCAGAGCAAACAGCCAGGTCAGATTCCTTTATACTTCCTCACACAAGACAGCTAGACATTATATTGGGAATACATTGATCATTGATCTATATATCTATCTATCTATCTATATATAATACACACACACACACACAGGTAGTACCAAATCAATACAAACTCAGTGATGTAAGACAGTGGTGATAGATAAAAATATATATATATTTGACATTAAATATAAAGTAAAATATTGAGCACAGTTATTAAAAAACAGTGACAATAAGATTAATTAGTGTGTGTAGGAAATGCATTGGTGGCGTGGAGGGTCTACATGACCTTCAAAAACCTTGACAGACACCATATATCTAATGTGATGTTAGCCTTGTACAGAAGCCTCGATGTGTGAAAAATAAATAGACGGTGGCTTAATATGGGGGTATAAACTCTAGCTAGCTGGAGTTATAGATTGCAGCTAGTTCACTACTTAACGTTCCTTGGTTGCTAGCTGGCTAGTATATCTCCTGGAATATGCCTGGGTGTGTGACATGTGAAAGTACACTGATGAGCTAACGTTAACTAACACTAACTCACTGGCAAGTGAAAATAAAAGATATGTAACTAACTAATAAGATCATTATTACAGCGAAACTGTTGGTATGCTAGTTAGCTGACTGGATACAGCCAGCTGGATGACAGGGTCCGGGCTATCCGGGGTCCTCCGGACGTCACTACCCAATTGAAGGTGAAATGACAATGGTTTACCCAAGGGTTAGGATATGGGTTAAGGTTAGAGGTTAGAGTTTATGGTCATGGATCCCAGATTACAATGATCGGGGTGACAGGCTAGCCTAGCTCAACATGCTAATCCGACGAGTTCATTCATTCAGCCAAATAATGGGGTGTAAATGGAAAATTAGTGTCGTGAGAAAACCCCGGGGGACCAACAAACTGGAAATGACAACTCATGAAAACCAAACCAGTTGATTTATGAAATGTCTCTTTGGTTTTTCTGTAGCCTTGCTTGTTAAAAGTATGGCTATCTAGCTAACGTTAGCCAACCAGGCTAGCTAGCTCACCTGACTCTGCTGCTGAAGCCTCTCTTGCAAGATAGCTTGGGCGAGTCCGCCTGTAGCACTGCCCTCTCCCGTGGGTTTCTCTGAGGAAAGAGCCCGAATCAGGTCCACCACTGCAGGGGTTGAACCTCTGTCCCCGTTCCTGGGTTTGAGGAGGGCCCTGCTCGCCCGGACACACATGGGGAACACCGACATCTTGAATGGGACAGAGCCGGTGAACATAGCGCGAGTGAAAAGGACAAACGCGCCTGATTGGCTTATGATACTCTGAGCGACAGCCATAAAGTGCAATACAAATCGTTAAAGGTCATGTGGAAGAAAACAGGGCGGTGCTTACAGCGTTTCCTCCAATAGAAACACAGATTTCGTTGACCTTCGAATGCAACAGGAAAAATGTCCATCAATACAGACGGCAAATACATCACCTGCCCTGTAGATTTTTACATAACTGTAGCCTAATACATACAGTAAAATGTATTTTATGTTGCTGTACCACTGTTATTCCCTTCGACCAGTCTAAATTGTATTACATTCATTTGGTATTTTATAAGACATGGCAAACTTAGTTGTCTTTCAAATGTTAAACTTTTAGGCCACTATGTAATAAATTATGATTTTCGTATTGCATAGCAACAATCACTATCATAATCTCATTTTTTCATGTTGCTTCTATTTTGCTAATATTCATGACCACTAGAGGACAGTCATAACAACACAGTAGCATTTGCTTCAGATTATGGGTGTTGCACCCACAGAACTAGAACGATTCTATATCTACAGTGGCACCGATCGTACCAGAGATGATTTGCCACAGTTGTACCTGTGCACCACTTTATTTGTGGACATTACACATTGCTCATCATATTATTTTAGGTGTTCAGTTGATCAAATTGTCCACCCACACAGACAATGTGGTGAAGAAGGCGCGACAGAGCCTATTCAACCTCAGGAGGTTAAAGAAATTTGGCTTATCACCTAAAACCCTCACAAACTTCTACAGATGCACAATTGAGAGCATCCTGTTGGGCTGCATCACCGCCTGGTACGGCAACTGCACCGCCCATAACCGCAAAGCTTTCCAGAGGGTGGTGCAGTCTGCCCGACGCATTACTGGGGGCAAACTTCCCACCCTCCTGGACACCTACAGCACCCGATACCACAGGAAGGCCAAAAAGATCATCAAAGACATCAACCACCTGAGCCACTGCCTGTTCACCCTGCTATCATCCAGAAGGCGAAGGTCAGTACAGGTGCATCAAAGCTGGGACCGAGAGACTGAAAAACAGCTTCTATCTCGAGTCGAGATTCTCGACTCCATCAGACTGCTAAACAGCCATCACTAACACACCAGAGGCGGCTGCCTATAGACATAGATTAGAAATCACCGGCCACTTTAAGGAAATGAAACACTAGTCACTTTAATAATGTTTCATTATCTTCCACTACTCATCTCATACTGTATGTATAAACTGTACGCTATATTATTAAACTGCACGCTATACTATACTTCGGTATCTTAGTCACTTAATTGTGTTTACATACTGCATCACCAATCTCTTATGTGTATACTGTATACTATAAAGCTTACTATGCCACTGTATCTTAGTCCAATGCCGCCCTGACATATACAGTATGTATATATTCTCAATTCATTCCTTACTTAAATTTATGTGTATTTGGGTAAATGTTGTGAAACTGTCAGATATTATTTGTTAGATATTACTGCACTGTCGGCGCTAGAAGCACAAGCATTTCGCTACACCCGCAATAACATCTGCTAACCACGTGTACAGTATGTGACCAATACATTTGATTTGATTTGATACATCAACAAGTTTCAAGTGTCATGCAACAACAGTGCATTCATTATGCAACAACAGTACATTATGAAAGATAAGCCGCAAATATATAATTTATTGTCATCATTAAACAACAAACGTTAATCAGAAAGTGTTTAACAAAAGAAAAAAAATTACTTGTTGATCACCCATGGTAACCAAAACAATCAGTTCTTCACAAATGTTACCGATAAAAATGACACCCTAAATTCACCTATCAAGTTCAAAGCATCAAGCAAACATTAAAATCTCCTGGATTCCCACATGGGTAAATAAACTGTTTTTTGTCACATGTTCGATACCCAGGCCTTTCATAGGTTGCATGATTGCTGTCTCTGTTCAGCTATTACATTCCACTCCTTGTACTCTGTGTCATTTGCCAAAGACAATGTGGAATATAACACAAGGAGTGGAATGTTACATAGACTGGTAGCCGGACTAATTCAAAGGGTGCCTTTCAGAGGACCACATTCTCTGCACTGTTGGAACAGGCTACCGCAGAGCTATTTCATAGCTGTTGTCACAAGGATCAATTTTCCATCTCTGAACCAAAACATAAGGAAATTAAAATAGTGTCCAAACTCATTGATTCTCTTATGCTGTAGTTTGTGTCTGGCATTAGCAACAAGAATTCCTCTCCTCTGCAGCAGACTCGTCTTTCCCCCCGGGCCAAAGGGGGGCACTGTTTATCTTGTTGCCCATTTTAGCACCCTCACTCTGAACACCATCACTTCCAACACGCTTCTGTATTTCAGAGGCCATGGTTAAAAAGGATTTCTCTACATTATCAGCATTCTTCGCACTGGTCTCCAGGAATGGAATCTTTAGAGACAAAGCTAATTCCTGAAGCAATCGTACCAAGAAAAAGGGAGAGCAGAATTGTATTAAATTTATCAGGACACACCAGAACAAAAGCACAATAGCGTGTGATTTTATGAGAACAGACACTTACTTGACCAGTGGCAGAGTCCACTACCTTTTTAGAGACCAAGTCACACTTGTTTCCCACAAGCAATTTGGAGACATTTTCACACGCATAGCGGTCAATCTCCTCCAACCACTGCTTCACGTTGTTAAAGGATTCCTGGCAAAATAGTTGAAATCTCGTACATATAGCTTTATCTCTAACTCTGGTACATTGTGATGCAATAGAGGGTCAATCCAGCCCATAGAGAGGAAGTGTTCAAATACACTTTATTACCTGATCAGTGACATCATACACAATGATGATCCCATGTGCTCCTCTGTAGTAGCTAGATGTGATGGTCCGGAACCTCTCTTGTCCAGCTGTGTCCCACTAGGAGAGAGATCAAACAGTTAGAACTTACAAACAAGCCTTACCACATCCACATCACCTACAACCGGAGCTATTCAGAGTTTGTCTTATAAATATGTACTTACAATTTGTAGTTTGACAGTCTTCCCATCCATTTCAATGGTTCTGATCTTAAAGTCGACCCCAATTGTGCTGATGTAGCTCTCTGTGTAGGTGTCATCCTGAGGAGTAGAGACAACTGAGCTGTGTTATTATTATTTACAATGGGAGAATGGCTGAACAAACCTTCAAACAGTGGTTAATTACTGGGTTGGATGACGTTTTGCAGTGTCCTTTCCATATGGGACAACAGCAAAGATTGTGTGTATTCTGTTTTAACACAGTGCCTACCGCAAACCGCAAGAGCAGGCAAGACTTGCCGACACCAGAGTCTCCAATAAGAAGCAGCTTGAACAGGTAGTCGCTGAGGAAGACATTACAACATAATTATTTCGGTTGATAATATATCATCAAGTAGGATAGAGAAACACACCATTGATAGAAGATGCACTATTGTTATTGGCATACAAGCTCTGCAGAAACTCTCACACACACACACCCATCACTTTAGTATTAGCTGGTTCGGCCAAGTTATCTTGAGGGCCGCAGAGTTTCTTTATGCTTTTCCAAAGCAACAAAAGAAAACCTAAACGCACAAAAGTTGACTCCAATTGCACAACAGCCACTGGCCTAAAAGTTTCCCAAATTCAGAGAGCGTTTTATTCTCCCACAAACCTAAAGGGGCCTTTAACTGTAGCTACAACGTTATCCAAGACAATAGCCTACCTAAACATGACACCACATCCCGCTTCAACAGCCGTGCAAATAACGCTACAATACCGTTGTTACGCACAACTCATCACTACTTACTATTCAGGATTCATGGCCAGAGAGAAAGCTGGATCCAGAGAGCTGAATGTAAAATAAAATAATTCCAACCTGTGTTATCTGTGGCTTTTCACAGGATGTGTTGTGTTCCTGTCCTTCAGAGGGCAAATAGCACCTTGTATGATGAGCCGGGAGTCCTATCATTTATTAAAGCCTAAGGTCATGTTTCAATGTGGTCAGTACCTGAGTCTTAAAGCTGTAGCCTGGTCTAGCTTGGGAATTGACTGATCACAGATCCCATACATTCATTCACTGCCTCCAGGAACAAATACGTTGAAAAACAGGTTGTTTTATTCTCAAGATTAGGTCGAAGGAATCACACATTACATGTTACAGTATAGTAGTCTACAGTATGTTTTAAAAATCATTCAGTCTGGGAAAAACTAAAAGTTAATTGAAGTTCAGTGAAAAGGTTACTTTTTCATAAAAACATATCTTCAGCATTGACAAAATATAACAAAAAAAAAAAACTCCCAAAACTTTCCATAAAGATGGACACTCAATATAATTTAAAAACTCAATACAAAATGAAAATACATTAAATTGAAGTGCAAATGCTACAAATATTGCCAGTTTCTATTTAGTTGAAGTGGGATTTATTGCCAGTTTAAAAACCAAACCACCTAACCTTTGGATAGTAATATGACAGAGGTTAAAACTCATTCATACTTTCCACATCTATGTCCTGCTCTTTATCTTAGTTGTCTAATCGATTTGACCCAAATGTATCTATACATGTGGCTGGTTATGCTTGGAATGTCCGTGGACGACCAGTCATTGCATACTTGTTGGAGGAAGCCTGCAAATGAGGCCATGTAAAACAAAACAGGAGCAGATCAACAGTTCCCTTACACACGCAAAAACATTTTTCATTCCTGTGTTAATAATGATAATTCTGTAATTTATGTCACCACTATAGTCTATTTATTGTTCTACCTCTTAACCTTACTGCATTTTTGCACTACATTTTGCACTCTGTATATAGATTTTTCTATTGTGTTTTTGACTGTTTGTTTAATGTGTAACTCTGTGTTGTTATTTGTCACACTGCTTTGCTTTGTCTTGGCCAGGTCGCAGTTGCAAATGAGAACTTGTTCTCAACTGACCTACCTGGTTAAATAAAGGTGAAATAAATAAAAATAAAAAAAATATATAAAGATATTCATAATTGTATTTTGCCTTCCTGCTATTCAGTACTCTCTACACTAGTGGCAGCATACTCATTCTCATGGTGAATCAGCAAACAGTATTAATGACATGATCTCAGTCCACGGGCAAGCACTTCACAGGTAGGGTCCGTGTGTGTGTTGTGTTGGGCTCAGTAGGTGAACTTGGAGTTAAGGCGGCGGGTGGCCATTGACCTTGTCCCTCAGGAGAGCCAGGGCATTGGTGGAGAAGTCTCGCAGGACGCTCACAGTCTCTCGTTGCATCTGCAGGGAGTCGCGTACAAACTCCTGCTGTGACTCCACCAGCTGCTGCATGGACTGGGCCAAGGCCCCCAGAGACCCCGACACAGCCCCTAGAAGGGCAGTAGTGGCCTGCTGCTCCTTGACACTGAGGCAGGCACTGTGGGCTAGCTGCTTCCGGATTGCCCCCTGCCCCATGACTGACCCTGGAGAGGTGGAAGAGGAGGGAGGAGCTGGGAGGGAGGAAGAGGAGGGAGCTGGGAGGGAGGAAGAGGAGGGAGCTGGGAGGGAGGAAGAGGAGGGAGCCATGGAGGAAGAAACAGCGGTGGAAGAGTCTGCGAATCTGGAGTAGGTGCGACAGGGCTCAGCAGGAGGGCGGAAGGAGCCCATGTGCCGGGGCTCCTCCTCTAGGTCTTCAAATCCCAGACTGTTGTCTGTGAGTAATACACAAACACAAAGTGATTACACATACAGTTGAAGTCGGACGTTTACAGACACCTTAGCCAAATACATTTAAACTCAGTTGTTTTCACAATTCCTGACATTTAATCCTAGTTAAAATTCCCTGTTTAAGGTCAGTTAGGATCACCACTTTATTTTAAGAATGTGAAATGTCAGAATAATAGTAGAGAGAATTATTTATTTCTGCTTTTATTTCTTTCATCACATTCCCAGTGGGTCAGAAGTTTACATACACTCAATTAGTATTTGGTAGCATTGCCTTTAAATTTTTTTTAACTTCAAACGTTTCGGGTAGCCTTCAACAAGCTTCCCACAATAAGTTGAGTGAATTTTGGTCCATTCCTCCTGACAGAACTGGTGTAACTGAGTCAGGTTTGTAGGCTTCCTTGCTCGCACACGCTTTTTCAGTTCTGCCCACACATTTTCTATAGGATTGAGTTCAGGGCTTTGTGATGGCCACTCCAATACCTTGACTTTGCTGTCCTTAAGACATTTTGCCACAACTTTGGAAGTATGCTTGGGGTCATTGTCCATTTGGAAGACCCATTTGCAACCAAGCTTTAACTTCCTGACTGATGTCTTGAGATGTTGCTTCAATATACCCAGATAATTTTCCTTCTTCATGATGCCATCTATTTTGTGAAGTGCACCAGTCCCACCTGCAGCAAAGCACCCCCACAACATGATGCTGCTACCCCCATGCTTCACGGTTGGGATGGTGTTCTTCGGCTTGCAAGCCTCCCCCTTTTTCCTCCAAACATAATAAACAGTTATATTTTTGTTTCATCAGACCAGCGGACATTTCTTCAAAAAGTAATTGGTCCCCATGTACGGTTTTGGAACAGTGGCTTCTTCTTGCTGAGCGGCCTTTCAGGTTATGTCGATATAGGACTCGTTTTACTGTGGATATAGATACATTTGTACCTGTTTCCTCCAGCATCTTCACAAGGTCCTTTACTGTTGTTCTGGGATTGATTTGCACTTTTCGCACCAAAGTACGTTCATCTCTAGGAGACAGAACGCGTCTCTTTCCTAAGCGGTATGACGGCTGCGTGGTCCCATGGTGTTTATACTTGCATACTATTGTTTGTACAGATTAACGTGGTACCTTCAGGCGTTTGGAAATTGCTCCCAAGGATGAACCAGACTTGTGCAATTTTTTTTCTGAGGTCTTGGCTGATTTCTTTTGATTTTCCAATGATGTCGAGCAAATAGTCACTGAGTTTGAAGGTAGGCCTTGAAATACATCCACAGGTACACCTCCAATTGACTCAAATTATATCAGTTAGCCTATCAGAAGCTTCTAAAGCCATGACATAATTTTCTAGAATTTTCCAAGCTGTTTAAAGGCACAGTCAACTTAGTGTATGTAAACTTCTGACCCACTGGAATTGTGATATAGTGAATTATAAGTGAAATAATCTGTCTGTAAACAATTGTTGGAAGAATTACTTGTGTCATGCACAAAGTAGATGTCCTAACCGACTTGCCAAAACTATAGTTTGTTAACATGAAATCTGTGGAGTGGTTGAAAAATGAGTTTTAATGACTTCAACCTAAGTGTAGGTAAACACAAAAACATAGGTGCAAACACATTTACCAACACTAAAGCGAGAGATAAAGAGTTTTACCTTCATCGACTGGTGTCATGAATGAAAAATCATGAGATAACTGAGAAGGATCCCCTAAAAGGACAAGAATAAATATGAATAAATATGACAACGGAGATAAAAATCAATACAACATGTGAATAGTGTGTTGAGAAAGAGCTCATGAGAAGTGGATACATTTTGTTCTGAATACAGGAAAGACTCACGGCCAAATGGCATCCGAGAGAACAAGCCAATATCTTTATCCGGAGCTGAGAAAGGAGAGATAGACGAGCCCATGGCGTGTGGGCTGGCGCCAGGCATACCCATGTGATGAAGGCCAGCCATACCATTAGAGGTTCCAGAGGAGCGAGTCGACATCTCTGACATGTCCCCAAAGTCATTCTCCTCAGGTTCATCACTCTTACTGCCCATGGTGCCCTTGTTCGGAGGGGACATGGTTAGTATCTCTTGCACCATTTTCTCCACCAGCGACAGGTTCTGGGAGATACGGACACCATTAGGCCCTCGCATGGCCACCATCCTGCGCTTGGCGTCGCACTTTAGGTCCGCCCACTTCTTGACGATCTCCATGACCTCCCGTTGGCACTCGCTGATTTTGTTGATACGAATCGCGATTTCCGCCCATGTTCGCTTCCTCAGGTCTGATGAGGCTCCTTGGTTGAACTTGCCTGTGGTGGGTGACAAACGCAGATAATATCACACCAAGGAATAAAAGGCAAGCAGAGAATAAGAGACAAACAAATGTCTATTTTAAGTGCTTCATGCTGATCATGACCAAAGGCCTCACATATTACCATGCATAAACTTCGTAAATGATCAAATTCATGTGATTTGTGCACACAGTACACACTGAGTGGAGGTACTTACTTACGAGGATGTGCCTGTTTCTTCTGACTTCGGTCAGAAGCAGTTGGACTTCATCGAAGGTGAAGCGTGACTTCCTTTTCTTCATTGGCAAGTTACCCCCAAGTTCCTCTATTTCGCTATAGGTGAATTTGAAATTCATGTTGCACCCCTAACGGCCCTTGGCCTGTCCTGTTTACACGCCCAAGAGATAACCACCTACAACTGAGGGCACCACCCCTGGCACTGCCAGCCTGCAGGAGATAACATAATGTAAACCACAGTGCACTCCACTGATAGGAATCCCTGTTTAAAGACATTATTGAGACTGTGTAGCTCAGTTCGTAGAACATGGTGCTTGCAACTCCAGGGTAGTGGGTTTGATTCCCATGACCATGCCTACGTAAAAATGTATGCATGCATGACTGTATGTTGCTATGTATAAAAATGTCTGCTACATGGCATATATAATAATTTAAAGAGGAGAGATTTTGTTCTGTGGGAAAACAATATGCCGTAATTAATGGGTAGACCAGCGATCCATCCCCAAGTGTGCCTAAAACATAACTTCTGTAATGCATAAACCTCTTTATTAAAAAGAATAGGAATACATTCCAGTAGTCAGAACACCGTGGTGTACTATTGCCGAGAATAACTGACATAATAGTTCATTGTAAAAAAAAAAATACATAAAAATACAACTCTGGACGGGAATGAAATGTGGGTAGTCGTCTTTAAATGAACCATTTGTATAATGAGTCTTCCCTCTCACACCCTCTCGCCAGGCCAATGAGCATGACGCTTCCTGGTTCTTTGTTGAAACCTCTAGCCAGCTACAGTAGATATTTTACGGTGAAGGAAAGCAGTGTTTTCTACCGCGCTAAACGTGCATCCTGCCAGTCAACGGAGGGGACAAAATACACATTAGAAAACGAACACAGATCTTTACCAATTTGTTGTGGATAAACTGATAAGAAGACCATTTCCTCTGCATTCTGCCTAGTTAGCTACCATTTTGAAGGAACGTCGGCTAACGTCGGCCGCTGGCTAGCGAGCTAGCTAGGTCGTCCGCGTTTGTTTGCGGATTGTTTTATAGATATCGAAACCTTAACAAGCTCAGTAATTAATCCCACCGTGACAAAATAGTTAACAATAAATAACACATGTTAAGTTGTGATTCATTGGATATATCAAGAATTACCAATAGAGTGACGAATGTATTATTATTTTTTGTTAGTTTTTTTTGTTTTCTCTTGCAGTGCAGCTTCGTAAACTTCGCGCAGACGACGAGAAGAACGCGGAGTTGCGCAGACTCTGACCGCGCTTTTTCCGCATGACCTAAAGGCGCAACGCGTACGGCATCTTACCAGAATACCAGTTTGGTATCATGCCATTACTGTTCAACGAGCATCAATCACTGCGACTGTTGTTACAGAATAACGTACAGGCATCGATTGAACGAGTAAACCCCCTGTGGTGACATTGCTCAACCATGTCATGTTGTTACTAAAACACGATGGCCTTAAATACTAGGCTACTTAAGTATAAGAACATAGCATACACCGTACACTAGCCAATGTAAAAGGAAGTAAGCGTTATAGGTAAAATGTCCTACCTTTTCTTGGCTACAAGAGACATGACAAATTACCTATGCAGTGACATTGGCAACCTGGTGTAATAAACTAGGCCAGCGAAATTAAACGACCACGAAGGGACTCGAACCCTCAATCTTCTGATTCGAAGTCAGACGCCTTATCCATTAGGCCACGCGGTCCGTACCTGCACTCTGAATTTAAGCCGACCTAGTTATGTAACAAAACGTACCTTTATTAACAAAGAATAATGCATATTTTAAGTGTGACATTGATTAAATATTTTATATAGAGAATTACAATATCAGTCCATATTTATCTTGTACACAAAATACAATTAATTATTCAGTTTGAAGTTTGCAAATGGACACCACAACGTCTGAGGGAGGATTTTATGGAAACCAAGTTTGACGTCAGCTATATTGAAGTGCTAATATAGTCTTAACCAAAACTCAAACATATCAATTGCTATAATTCCTCTTCATCTCTTAATTAGATTGTTAGCTTTCTGATTGGCACCATCAACGTGGATTACATTGAGAATGGCCTGTAAAAACATCACATTACATCAATGTTCAATACAGAATTAGTCATCTATTGTTATTGAATAAATAGCTGTATGGCAGGTACTATAGGACTGACCATGCCCTGAATGCGGTTAATTTGGATATTCTGCGAGTCGATCACATTGCTCACTCTCCTCCATCTCATCTTCGGTGCATCATTTGTCACCCTGACAGACCGACCGACCGACAGACAGACAGACAGACAGAATGTATAATTTGCTGTTGCAAGTTTGTACATTTAACAAAAGTTTACCGTACATTGTTGTTTTTGCAAGGTGTATTCTCCCTGCATCCAGGGAGGGGCACTTGGTTTTAATAAATGTCCTCTGTTTGGCCAGGTGCTCCTACAACACATGACAGGTGACTGGTTCTACATGTCAATGTGTTAGACAATAGTAAATATCCCCTAGCTGCCACACACAGCCTCTGTTATGTACACAGTCCTTGGACAGTAAATGAGCAAGTAGTATGGATTATGTAAAATCAATGCAATGACCAAATTCATCAGAAAATATTTGTAAACCCAAAGATATGGCCTTAGGTGGTGGGTTTGGCGGGGCATGGAAATGGGTGCGGTGGAAAAGATTTTAAAGCCAATTTCCAGCAATTCTACATATTTTTTCATGGAGCTGAGAGAAATTGTGTGACCAGGCCCCGGATTCCTTAATCGTTGCTCTGTTGAGATCAGAAATGACATTAGATTCAACATAATGTTGCTGTTTATGATTTTTCATTTCAGCTGAATCAAATGAAGACTGTTCCGTTAAAAGTTCATTATCAATAAGCAGACAAAAAAACTAGAGATAATGTGATTATAATGACGAACATGTGTCATTATTACGGCTTGGTCAACAGAGGCACAGTGAGTGGCAGGTGCAGAGACTCCCATACCTCCTCTACTAGGTACACCATACGACAGGTACTCTCCAGGGACTGGATGAGGAGGGACAGAGAGACAGGACACCATTAGAGGATTTAGTTACCTTAGATACAGTACTAAAAACATTTCAAATCCTGTGGGTGAGGCTGAAAAATCTGATGAACCACAGATGAAAGGCACTAATCAATATCATATTTGGGCAATATTATCTTTAATATTATACACGTTGCACTGTTTTAGGGCTCTGTCTTCATAGCTACAACAGTATTTGTATTGCCCAAATATGGAACAGTAAACAAATCACAACACTATTCTCTCAGTGAAAGTATTTCCATTGGTAATCAATCTTAGAAGACACACTATGTTTTCATAATCCCATTGACCTTTTCTCCTTCCCTTGTTTTTCATAGAACTGCTATGGAGATCGAAACATCCTGTACTGATCTAATGGCTTATTTCCACATAACAAGGGTCAGGCTTTGGCAATAAACAAACAGACTCATTTCAGTGGTCTGTATGCCAAGAATGTGTTTGTACAGATAGCTGGGGCCTTTCTCCAGGGTATTTCCTGATACTGAGGTAATGGGACTGGGAAATGGCTGTGATGTGCAGTAAGTAACCTTTACCTAAGTGGAAACCCTCTGGGAGAGAGGCTTAGGGTGATGTCACTGTGTAATCTCTCTGAATGTTGAAACTCTGAAAACAATGCTTGGGTATGGCAGGTAACTTTTTCTATACCTCCTGGCATGATTTACCCTTTATCGTGGGGGCCAATGGCCAACCGCCAACGGCTATGGGGGACATTGTGTATTGATCTTAAAAAGTACAACTGAACCTTCTGTTGTTGATTTTCAAAGTAAAAGAAGTTAGTGCTCTTTAGACGTTACCTCACCATTCACCTGGTTATCCCTCCTCTGCAGCTCCTCCTTCTCACAGGCGTGTCGGCAGCCATCTTGCCTGACACCTGCAGCAGCTGCGGGAGGAGAGCACAATCTAGTGCATCAGGTGGCTTTGAAAACAGTGCAACAGTACATAGCTTTTTTGTACAGAGTACAGTAATTAGAACATTTAGGCAGTATCATCCAGAAACTATGACATGGTAACGCCAAACCCAGTAATATGGTTTATCATTGAAGAAGGATGGGCATGCCGTGAGTTGAATGACATTTTCTATCTAATTACCCATTGCTCTGAGTGAGCTTGAGGACATGGAACAATACTATTAAGGACACATGGGATCAATCATGATTTCAACATGATTTCTGTTGGTTCAACTCTGTGGCTACAGCCTTTCTCTCAAGCGCCATTAGAGCCCCATAGTTCATAGTTTGGCATGTCAGTTTGATTACTGCACTTTCTACCCTGCTTGTTATCTCCCCATCCCAACTCGACTCTGTGCCTCTACCGCCTCTTCTTTCAGATCATATTCAATTCATTGCTTAACATAATTAGTGCCTATTTTACAAACCCTCAGACCCTCACACCTGCATGCATCCCACCTACACTTCTTCCATTCTGTTGTGAGGGAGTTGAGGTGACAGTGCTCCATGCAGCAGCATCCTTACAATTACCGTTAATCGCCACCTGCCTCACCCAGGCAACACCCTGAGAGACAAAAGGAGAGGGAGAGAAAGAAATGGAGAGAGAAAAAGAGGGAACGAGGTGGGGGAGGAAGAAAGACGGAAGGACAGAGAAGAGAACCAGAATTAACAACAGTTTGTTTTGTCTGGGAATGAATGGCTGCAGAGATTGGGACACGTACTGTATATAATGTATGATGACAGCTAGAAGTTGATGATTAAGGAGGTACACAGGAAATGCTGGTTTTCTGGGGAGTCACACATGGAATAAGACTTTGAGAACTTAATTGCCAAAGAAAAACTCAACATGTAAAGCAGAGGTAGTTTAGTTAGGGTGTTCTCATAACACAGTTAATATGACAAGCAGAGGTAGTTAGTTAGGGTGTTCTCATAACACGGTTAATATGACAAGCAGAGGTAGTTAGTTAGGGTGTTCTCATAACACGGTTAATATGACAAGCAGAGGTAGTTAGTTAGGGTGTTCTCATAACACAGTTAATATGACAGGCAGAGGTAGTTAGTTAGGGTGTTCTCATAACACAGTGAATATGACAAGCAGAGGTAGTTAGTTAGGGTGTTCTCATAACACGGTTAATATGACAAGCAGAGGTAGTTAGTTAGGGTGTTCTCATAACACGGTTAATATGACAAGCAGAGGTAGTTAGTTAGGGTGTTCTTATAACACTTTATATGACAAGCAGAGGTAGTTAGATGAATGACACGTTTGATGAATGAATAAAACGGAACAATTGAAAGGAGACTAGCATGCTGATTCATAGCTTAGCCATGGGGAAAATTGGTACCGTGGGGAGTGAACTCTTTTGATGCCTTTTTAAAAGGCTGATTAATTGGTGGTGTAGTATAATTATCTTCCATGAGTTCACAGTTGCTTGATGAAGTGCAAGTTGTCATGACACCCACCAACACCCCTGTAACCTACACCAAAGGAGACCCTTGGCCATACTCTATAAACTGAGTGACCACTATGGATGCATAGCCTATATACATTACATAACCAATGCATAATCTATCTGAAGGGAGATATCTGAATATCTGATTTCCCTCAAATTCAACAGATGAAAAACTTGTGAAAGTATCATACCGTATCTGATTCTGATCACAAAGTGTGTGTTTGTTTGCCAACACGCTCAGAGCAATATATTAATCTAATGTTAACCTGCTTTAAATTTCAACCTGCATGGCCCCTGAAAAGGGAAGAGATGATTGTTCACAGCATTGCTTGTTTTCTGACATCATGGATCATGTTTACCCACTGAAGAGTACTGCCATGTGGAGGGAGCATTGAGAATGCTATGTCACAGTAATTACACTGATGAGTAAATACCATTCATTGTACACCCCCACTAGAATAATAATCCACCCCTTACACTAAAACACTAAAAAGAGAATATTATGTTATTAAAACATGTTTTCAAGAAGAGGAAGGATAACCTTATCAAAGACTAGGTGCAGCTAAAAGGCATGGGAGGATTCAGCACATTGTGTTGTGCGATACCTATTATGGTGGCCAAAAGTTTTGAGAATGACACAAGTATTGGTCTCCACAAAGTTTGCTGCTTCAGTGTTCTTAGATCTTTATGTCAGTAGTTACTATGGTACACTGAAGTATAATTACAAGTATTCCATAAGTGTCAAAGGCTTTCATTGACAATGACATTCAGTTTATGCAGAGTCAATATTTGCAGTGTTGACCCTTCATTTTCAAGACCTCTGCAATCCGCCCTGGCATGCTGTCAATTAACTTCTGGGCCACATCCTGACCTATGGCAGGCCATTCTTTCATAATCAATGCTTGGAGTTTGTCAGAAGTTGTGGGTTTTTGTTTGTCCACCAGCCTCTTGAGGATCGACCACAAGTTCTCAATGGGATTAAAGGTCTGGGGAGTCTCCTGGCCATGGACCCAAAATGTAGATGTTTTGTTCCCCGAGCCACTTAGTTATCACTTTTGCCTTATGGCAAGGTGCTCCCTCATGCTGGAAAAGGCATTGGTCATCACCAAACTGTTCTTGGATGGTTGGGAGATGTTTCTATCAGAGGATGTGTTGGTACCATTCTTTATTCATGTCTGTGTTCTTAGGCAAAATTGTGAGTGAGCCCACTCCCTTGGCTGAGAAGCAACCCCACAAATGAATGGTCTCAGGATGCTTTACTGTTGGCATGACACAGGACTGATGGTAGCGCTCACCTTGTCTTCTCCGGACAAGGTGTTTTCCGGATGGCCCAAACAATTGGAAAGGGGATTCATCAGAGAAAATGACTTTACCCCAGTACTCAGCAGTCCAATCCCTGTACCTTTTGCAGAATATCAGTCTGTCCCTGATGTTTTTCCTGGAGAGAAGTGGCTTCTTTGCTGCCCTTCTTGACACCAGGCCTGCCTCACTGTGCGTGCAGATGCACTCACACCTGCCTGCTGCCATTCCTGAGCAAGCTCTGCACTGGTGGTGCCCCGATCCCGCAGCTGAATCAACTTTAGGAGACGGTCCTGGCACTTGCTGGACTTTTTGGGCACCCTGACGCCTTCTTCACAACAATTGAACCTCTCTCCTTGAAGTTCTTGATGATCCGATAAATGGTTGATTTAGGTGCAATCTTACCAGCAGCAATATCCTTGCCTGTGAAGCCCTTTTTGTGCAAAGAAATGATGACCATGGTTGACAGAGGAAGAACAATGATTTCAAGCACCACCCTCCTAAAGCTTCCAGTCTGTTATTCTGACTCAATCAGCATGACAGAGTGTTCTCCAGCCTTGTCCTCGTCAACACTCTCACCTGTGTTAACGAGACAATCACTGACATGATGGCAGCTGGTCCTTTTGTGGCAGGGCTGAAATGCAGTGGAAATGTTTTGGGGGGATTAAGTTCATTTTCATGGCAAAGAGGGACTTGCAATTCATCTGATCACTCTTCATTACATTCTGGAGTATATGCAAATTGCCATCATTAACACTGAGGCAGCAAACTTTGTGGAGACAAATACTTGTGTCATTCTCAAAACTTTTGGCCACGACTGTATACATACTATCAATGTTGGGCCAGTAACCGAAAGTTCGCTATTTCGAATACCCGAGCCGACAATGTGAAAAAACCTGTCGATGTGTCTTTGAGCAAGGCACTTAACCATAATTTGCTCCAGGGGCTGACCCTGTAAATAGGCCGTCATTGTGAATAAGGATTTGTTCTTAACTGATTTGCCTAGTTAAATTAAGGTTACATTAAAATCAAGTAACATGCATGTTTGTTTACATCGATACTGCTATTTTTTATTTTCTGTATAACTTTCACGTTATCAAACTTATCACACAATGGATTTTGCCATACTTTCTTGTAACTATTTTAAGTTTAAAAAAAATGAATAGATAAACAGTGTCGATGCGATGGGTCAAGTTTAACCGCCACATAGCCTATATTATAATATAAACAGCACTCAAAACTTAAGCCTACGTCTATAAAGTGAGAATCCGTTAAAAACACCTCTAAACGTACCTTTAACTTAAATAAGGGGTCGTTTTTGCCAAACAATCCACTGGAACACCGGTCACCTTTTGATCTACCCGGTCCTTCAGCATCATCTCGGATGTTTTTGTTACTTGCTTCCAGGTCCGCTCTGCTCCAGGTAAATCCGATGACACGCCCCGATTACCACCCGTTCACCCAATTGGTGGCCCTGTCTTCGACGTTACACCCCGACCAGGGGATCTCTCATTTTATTGGCTCTACTCCAAGTCCTTCCTCCTCGATCACACCCCTTTGAACAGCTGCTCTCTCGTTGCTTTGGAAACGGTCCGGGTAACCCGTTCACGTCATCAGGCGCTGTTCTTCTGTGTGCTTCTCCTTTTTCTAATGTGTCAAATATTGTAGGCAGCCAGGATTAGACTATTAGTCGGCAGAGGTGGAAGTCAAGAGTGGTGCTGAACAACATAATAACGATCAACGTTATTATGCTTTGTAAAAGTCAGTCAAATAACTACAATAAAAACATATATATTAAAGTTATTTACAAACATATGAGAGGACATGTCTTTAATGAGCAAAAGCAGAACATTTAGAAACTGTAATACATCAGCTGCTTTATGGAGCACTAGAATGTATATATTACATTACATAGCTGTAAGGAATGTTTGACCAAAAGTCTGTCTTCGGAATGAAGGAATACACAAAACTTAAAATATTTGAAATATAGAAAAGTACTTGAGTTTGGCCTAATGGAGAGAAAGTAGTTGTGCTTTCCTGGTGTTGCTGCAATGCTGCCATCTAGTGATGAATTGAATGAACATTCATGACTGAACGACGTATGAACGTGTGTAAACAATAATAACAATGGTACTATGAAATAAAAATCTTGAGAGAGAGAGAGATGTAGGCTTTCCCTGTTGTTTTATGAGTACATGGTCAACTGAAGCCACTGTGGAGAAAGCAAAAGACAATAAGCGGTGTGGTTATTTAAAAATTAAACACACCATTGAAACGCAGAGAAAATAGTGAAAACTAATTTACCTCCTTGATGTTGACTTTGATCTTTCCATCATTATCTTTGTCCAGAGTCTTGAAGGCTCCTGAAAATGCACAAAAACTATTACTGAAGGGTAATGAAAAGAAAATAGTCTGAAATCAAGAACATAATCTGACTGAGCAGGGGAGTACTGAGGAGGAGTCACTTACGACACATGGCGTCCAGTCTAACCAGGCACCCAATGAAGTTGTCAAAGTCCATGTTTCCCTGTTCGTCACTGTACCTGCGGGCGATCAACTGGAAGAGCTGGTTGTTGAGAGGGAAGCCTGCAAACGGACATAACAGGATAGAAACACCAATGAGACCAAACAGATATGCAGGAACAAGCTGTCATGGCTGTTTGTTGTCACTGTTATGACACTGTTATAAAGGCCTTATGATGACAAAAAAATATGCAATTACATGTTCCTGTTCTCATGATCTCTAAGCTCACCTGCAGCTTTGAAGGCAGTGAGCAGCTCTTGTGAGGAGATGAGCCCTGAGCGGTCTGCGTCACTTGAGATGTAGATTACCTGAGTCAGAACGGAAATAAGGTTACACCAAGAGGTCAAAGTTCACAGCACCTTTTATTAAGAGTGTATTTATATGACATTCATAAACAACATTCTTCCAGTAGTAGAGTAAGGACTGTTGGAAGTAGCAGGGAGTGTTACATGAATGCCTTGCAAATACATGTAAATCATTTCTAGTTGAAGGCAAACGCTTCACCGAAATGTCCATGATTTAACAGAATTGTTAATACAGTCAAAAATTTAACAAGAGGACTGAACTCACCTGCCACTTCTTGATGTTGTCCCATAAAAACTTGAACTCATGGAAACCTAGCTTTCCTGAGCTGTCGCTCTGTGTGCCCAGGGTTAAGGTAAAACTTAATATCAACTACTCTGATAGTATAGTATAGTATAGTATAGTATAGTGTAGAATAGTCCTCCATGCTAATACAAACACTAATGTGGAAGGATACGTCCATGAAAGCCACCATGCTCCTGCATGAATCGATGCTGAAGCCATCAGTCTTCAGGTCAGCACCTGAAATGAACACAGACAGACCACTGCTTTTCTACAGCACAGTAAACCATTCCATGGAACCAGTCTTGTGCTTAGACAGACTCCATTACGCGTGCAACAGGTGGGGGGGGGGTCTGTGTGTTTGTACAGAGAGTACATAGATACAAAAAGGCATGCATAGACACACTCTGGAACATAAGGTTCATGCACACACAGGTAGAAATACTACAAGATTGCAATGACAAAGACAAGTATTAACTAGCATGGTGTTTGTGTAAGAATAGGACTCACGTTTGCCAACGATCCTGTTGAGGATGTTCATCAGTTCAGCGGGGCTCACCTCCATGTCCTATATAACACACAGATAGATACACAAGTAAATCTTCATACACTGTATTTGGGTCACAACTAAGCTCACAAAAGGATAAGGACGCTGAGACTATAATGAATATACTGTATGTTTTAGGAGTTGAATCATGGACCAAATGCATAGTTTTCTGTGTGTTTGTGTGACATATCAGAAACAAAATGGTGGTAACAACTTCAACACTTTAAGCAGCTACATGTTCCCGTTTCATTCCGTGTGTTTTTTTTAATTTATTTAACCTTTATTTAACTAGGCAAGTCAGTTAAGAACAAATGTTTATTTAAAATGACGGCCTACACCGGCTAAACCCATCAGTTTAAAGTCAACCATTGCAAGACGTGTCCCCAGAAGAACATGTAAAACATGTTTCCACACCCAACTATATGAATCACACAGCCTCCACCCCCCAACCACACAACATGAACCAGGCAGGAATCAGACAGTGGTAGGAATGCAGAGAGCATGATATGGACTTAATTACGTTAGTCTGCAATAAACCACTAACGGCTGGTTAATGGAAATTATTTTAACAACTGTGTGTTGTGCTTGTGGAAATCCACATAATGAACCAGCCTCTTTAAACCATTCAACAAGAGGCCTGATTATACAATGACACACTTATGGTACTGTATTTGATGGCCGACAGCCTAAAAAGAATGTCTCTCAATGACTCATAGCTAGAATCAAGCATGAGAGGCACTGTTGTCTTGACTTATCTGGGCTCTTTATTTCTCTGAACAGGGTAGGAAAGGACAGTAGGTCCTACAGTGAATAGGATAAGATATGAGAGTAGAAGGAGTGCATAAGTTGAAGAACAATAAGTACTTACATCCCCAGCGAGTTGCTGGAACACCTTCCGGAACTGTCTCTCCTCGTCATTCTCGTTCTGCTCCGTGTAGGCCAGAGGTCTGCGTGGTGGGGGCTTAGGACACAAACACAGACCAGGTTCTGTTAGCACTAACACTCACAGCACTCTTCACTGCAGTCTGGCATGCGGGCCAACACATACACCAACAGTTGTGTCTCATGTGCTCAAAAGAGTAGTATTAACTTCTAAAACGTAAGACTATGAGGGTGTTCTGAGATGTTATTAACACAGGAGATGTGTTAAAGGGTTAACTCACAGGCTCCGAGGGCACAAATTGACCGGGGTCAACATTGCTGTTGGAGAAAACCAGAAAGACCATTATCTATTGCTATTTAATAACTACTGAGTGTGTGTGTGTGTGTGTGTGTGTGTGTGTGTGTGTGTGTGTGTGTGTGTGTGTGTGTGTGTGTCAAAAGGAGCCAGGCCTACCTCACAACATCAAGGATGCCACCAATTAGTTTTTTGGCCAGAAACATCTTGATGAGGGACAGAGGTGAAAATCTACAGAAGGAAGCTAGAGATCAAAAAAAAAAAATAAGAGTTTGATAATTAAACATCTAATAATTAATATATATTCGTCCACTTTAAACAAAACGTAGACAACAGAGAGAGAGAAAGCAAGACATATACATTATGTCCACCTGTAATACATGTGTTATTGGTGGGTCTCCCTCAGAAAACAGAAACCTCGCCCGTATTGGTAAGTAAACAGCACAAAATAGTAACCTCTGCAGCAGAACATGACAAACACAAGTAAACAGTCAGATAAAAGAAAATACTTACAGCGACCAATTCGTTGCTGAAGTCGGCAGAGACTGATGTGCTGGCACTCCTACTGTGTACAAAAACCAGCTTTGTAGGTTATGTTTCATTGCATCAGAGCCGTTCTTATTAAATACCTCAGTGATAAGATCCACACCGCTGCATAATGAGCACCGTAGGGAAATACTCTGGGTCCTATAATCAGTAGACTACGACAAGATGACTGGCATTTCCCTAATACTTATATTACGGATGATGAGTCTTATTCTGAACATTGTAATCACACTTTTACTACACTTTTATGTATGATTCACATTGATTTAACATAATGAGGCAATGCGGGTACATTGCGGTGAAGACGGAAGACTATAGGGATGTTTTAGCAAGCGTGTGTGTTCAATGAAAGCCTTGTATTACTTTATATTAAGCCGTATACACGTGCATAAGTAGTCAACCTACACAACATGGTGTCAGAAAATACTTCGGTGGACAATGAGCTGTTGGGACAGTGGCCAGCAGCAGCAAGCTCCGGTTCAGCAAGCTCCGGTTCAGCAAGCTCCGGTTCAGCAAGCTCCGGTTCAGCAAGCACCCGCAGTGGCGGGGCAGCATGTTGCATACCGAGGGAGAGCGCCAACGAGCGCGACGTTCACCATATAACCCCTGGAATCTTTTCACTTGTCAAATCTGAAGGAGTGTATTGTGGGCGATATGAGCCCCGTGAAGCTACTGATACCTCTCACCAAGTCACCTAACGTCTTCTTAGTGCAATAAAATTGGGGGGCAGGTAGCCTAGCGGTTAGACCGTTGAGCTACAACGGTCTAATACCTGAGCCGACAAGGTGAAAAATAAATACCTGTTGATGTGTCCTCGAGCAAGGCACTTAACCCTAAATTGGTAGTACTATGGCTGACCCTTTAGGTAGGCGTCATTGTAAATAAGAATTTGTTCTTAACTGACTTTCCTAGTTAAATAAAGGTTACCGCCATGAATTAACATGGACTGTCAATGTAGACAACGTTTTTCTAACATGCTGCCCACACCGCTAGTGTCGTGTGCCAGAGCTTTGCAAAATACATTTACACATACATGTTATTCAATTATTGCACCCACACTGCTCGTGCGCGCCAACGAGCGCCTGCTGCCAGGCGCTAAAATAGAAGTTGGTTCTATTTGTGACGCAGAACACACTACAAGTCCTGCCTCTTCCATCTCCTTATTGGCTTTTAGGAGCATATACCCACGTGGGTGATTGAAAGATGAACTGGTCGGCTGTGATAATGCACATTATTATGAAAGTTAGTTGCCAGTCGCCATATGAAGTCCCAAAGAAGAAAAAGAAGCCTGAAGGAAGGAGGAGAAATTACTAGAAACAATTCTGTTGACAGTTTTATCTGTGGATTAATTGTCAGTAGAGGACCTTGTGCGTTTCAGGTAAAATAACAAGCCAATGTTTATATACCAGGACAAATTAGCTAGCAACAGCAAGCTAGCTTGTTAAATAGGACAAATTAGCTAGCAACAGCAAGCTAGCTTGTTAAATAGGACAAATTAGCTAGCAACAGCAAGCTAGCTTGTTAAATAGGACAAATTAGCTAGCAACAGCAAGCTAGCTAGCTGTAACGAATGAGGGTTCCGCACCACCTCTCTCACACCACCAGAGGGAGACATCACCCGAATACTAACTGGTTACCTGTTGGACTTCATCTCCCATAGGCCCTCATTCCTGGGACTAATTACACACACCTGCAGTTCATTACACACACTACTTAAGCACTCCATTTACACAGTATCAGTGCGAAGTCTTGTTTTGCTCCGGTGAACTTTTCTGAGCGTTTATTCCTTTTGCTAGTATTTTTCCCGTGTTTTGACTTGGACTGTTTCTCATACCCTTGGATTTGTTTGCTGCCTGCCCTGACCTTTGCCTGCCCTTGGACTCTGTTTGTTTTCTGCCTGCCCTGATCTTTGCCTACCTTTTGGACTCTGTAAGTTTGCTACCTGCCCAGACCTTGCCTGCCTTTTGGACTCTGTTAGTTTGCTGCCTCCCCAGAACTCTGCCTGTCTTTGGAATTTTTGCATGTTTGCTGCCTACTCTGACCTCGGCCTGTTCCAGCTTACGCTGTCTCTATTGCATCTGTTACTGCTTGTGAGTCTGACTTGCAATAAACTGCAGATGGATCCTCACTCCGCTGACGCTTCATTACAGAAGACTTCGCCACACAGTGATCCAGCAGCCATTATGCAACTGTCATCAGAACTGTCCGCACAAGCCAATCAGCTCGCCGTACACCGACATCAGCTCAGTCACCTGACGTCACTAACAGAGGAGCTCGTCAGGACACTACGGGGTCTTCAGTCAGCCCCAACCGAGACAGCATCGGCTCCGATTTCCGCCCCAGTAAACTCCATAACCCCTCCTATCTCAGCTGTAAACCCACGATTAGCCTTTCCTGAGAAATTTGATGGAAATCCAAGTAAATGTAAGGGATTTCTATTGCAGTGCTCCCTCTTTGTTAATCAACAGCCTACTTTGTATCCCACAGACTCAAGCAAAATCTCATTTGTGTGTTCGCTGTTGAGTGGAAAGGCTTTAGACTGGGCCACTGCTGTGTGGAGAGAGGATGGTTCAATCTTCCCCTCCTTCACTATCTTTTTACAACGCTTCAGAGAGGTCTTCGAACACCCTGCGGGAGGTCTGAGTGCGGGGGATCAGTTACTCGCTCTGTCACAGGGGAGAACCACAGCAGCAGAATACGCGTTGACTTTTCGCACACTCGCGGCCCAAACCGAGTGGATAGAAGACACATTAAAAGTACTGTTCAGAAAAGGATTGTGTCACGAACTTCAAGCTGAATTAGCCTGTCGTGACGAGGGAAAGACACTGAATGAATTCATTGAACTGACAATCCAGATTGATAATCTGATCCGATCACGACGTCCTGCTCGTCCACACTTCTCCAATACACAAGTCGCTGGCTCTTATCCAGAACCCATGCAACTCGGTTACACTCATCTAACCCCAGAAGAACGAGAACGACGAATGCAACAGCATCTATGCATGTATTGTGGTAAAGCTGGTCACCTCAAGTCAACCTGTCCGATCCGACCAACTCCATATACCTCCAAATCGGTGAGTCCACAAACTGAAATGAATCATTCCCCATCCTGTATTAAAATACCTGTGGAACTATCTTTCAAAGGCAAGACAGTAGCTACTTCTGCTCTGTTGGACTCCGGGGCAGCCGGTAACTTCATATCTACTGCATTTGTGCAACAACATAACCTCACACTGACATTGTGCAATGTTCGTTTGGCAGTGGAGGCGCTAGATGGGCGTCCCATAGGAGAAGGAAGAGTCGAACATATCACGGAGGAGGTCCACATGCAAGTAGGGATCCTCCACAAAGAAATCATCAAACTCTATGTCATTCATTCGCCTAACAATTCCGTCATTCTCGGCTTACCATGGCTACGCAAACACAACCCGCACATCTCCTGGGAAGAAGGACAGATTGTTCAATGGGGCACAAATTGTCATAACCAATGCCTGAGTCAAGTCTCCCCACTACCAGTACGCTCCATTAATGTCGCCGAATTGAACACCAACAGCCCCGACCTACCGATAGAATATTCAGACCTGGCCATTGCCTTCAGCCAAACCAAAGCATGTAACCTACCTCCTCACAGGTCCAGTGACTGCGCAATTGATTTAGTACCTGGGGCAGCTCCTCCCAAAGGCCGAATTTTTCCTCTGTCTCAACCCGAATCCAAGGCCATGAATACCTATATAGAAGAGGAACTAGCTAAAGGTTTCATCAGACCCTCAACTTCACCCGCTGCCTCCGGATTCTTCTTCGTAAAGAAAAAGGATGGCAGTCTTCGGCCCTGCATTGACTATCGCGGTCTCAACGACCTTACCATCAAGTTCCGATACCCATTACCCTTGGTACCCGCGGCCCTCGAACAACTCAGCCAGGCTAAATACTTCACCAAATTAGATCTACGCAGCGCATACAATCTCATCCGCATCAAGGAGGGTGATGAATGGAAAACTGCCTTCTCTACCTCTACAGGCCACTATGAATACTTAGTCATGCCGTTCGGACTGGCTAACAGTCCTTCCGTGTTCCAATCATTCATTAATGATGTTTTCAGAGACATGCTCAATCGCTGGGTTGTGGTATACATTGATGACATCTTGATTTACTCCAATTCTTTCAATGAACACGTTGAGCATGTAAGATCCGTTCTCCAACGTCTGATTCAGCACCAACTCTATGCCAAAGCCGAGAAATGTGAGTTTCATCAGACCTCCACGTCATTTCTGGGATACATCATCAGTCAAGAGGGAGTAGCTATGGATGAGAGTAAGGTCAAGGCGGTTCTGGAATGGCCTCAACCACGCACAGTAAAGGAACTCCAACGGTTCCTGGGTTTCGCCAATTTTTACAGGCGCTTTATAAGAAACTTCAGTTCGGTCGCCGCTCCCTTAACTACCATGACTAAACGCTCATCATCTCGCCTCATCTGGTCAACCGACTCCCAGCAGGCATTCCAAGATCTCAAGGCACGATTCACATCCGCTCCCATTCTTCATCATCCTGACCCAACTCTTCCTTTCATAGTTGAGGTTGACGCTTCGAACACAGGTATCGGGGCCATACTTAGTCAGCGCCATGGAACTCCAACCAAAATGTTTCCCTGTGCATTCTACTCAAGAAAATTGTCCCCAGCCGAACGAAACTACGATGTGGGCAACCGTGAACTACTAGCCATGAAGGCTGCGTTGGAGGAATGGCGGCACTGGTTAGAGGGAGCACAGCACCCTTTCACGATTCTCACAGATCACAAGAATTTGGAATACCTGCGCTCAGCAAAACGATTGAACCCCAGACAGGCCCGATGGGCACTGTTCTTCACCAGGTTTCACTTTATTGTCACATATCAACCTGGCTCTAAGAATACCAAAGCTGACGCGCTGTCTCGACAAGCGGAGGAGACGAATGTGCCCAAGTCTGAGGAACACATTATCCCTGAAAAACTGCTTGTTGCACCTGTTCAGTGGGACATCATGACCGAGATCACTCAAACCAATGCCCAAGGTTCTCTACCGCCTGAATGCCCTCAAGACCGTACTTTTGTCCCAGAACCTCTACGAAACAAACTTCTACATCAAGTTCATGCAGCTCTCAGTTCTGGTCATCCAGGTATTACAGCTACTCTACACCTTCTAAAAAATCGATTCTGGTGGTCCACGATGTCTGCTGACACCATTCAATTCGTCAATAATTGTACCATATGCAACACCTCCAAAACACCACGTCAATTACCTGCTGGTCTTCTTCAACCTCTACCCATCCCTCAACGTCCCTGGTCACATATCGCGATTGACTTCGTTACCGATCTTCCCAAATCTCAAGGCAACACCACCATCCTCACCGTCATCGATCGCTTTTCCAAATCCTGTCGACTCATTCCCCTACCCAAACTTCCCACCGCTTTTGAGACAGCTGAGACACTCTGTAATTGTGTCTTCCGCTTCTATGGTCTGCCTGAGGATATCGTCTCAGATCGGGGCCCACAGTTCACTTCAAGAGTATGGACCGCTTTCTTCAAACATCTCAACATAAATGTCAGTCTCACGTCCGGATACCATCCTCAATCTAACGGTCAGACTGAACGCATGAATCAAGAACTTACACGCTTCCTACGAGCTTACTGCCAACAGAACCAGACCGACTGGAGTAAGTACCTAATGTGGGCCGAGTATGCACAGAATTCCCTTCAGAAGCCGGCTACAGGTTTGACCCCTTTCAAGTGCGTCCTGGGTTATCAACCCCCCTTATTTTCCTGGTCTGGAGAACCTTCCAACCTTCCTTCTGTTACTGAGTGGCTACAGCGCTGCGAAGAAACTTGGAACCAAGCACACACCCATTTACAACATGCTGTGAGGAGACAGGAACAACAAGCTAACCGTCATCGCCGTCCCAGTCATGAATATACCCCGGGGCAATGGGCTTGGTTATCCACAAGAGATCTTCGTCTCAAACTTCCATGCCGAAAACTCAATCCCAGGTTTGTTGGGCCGTTCAAGATCATAAAACAAATTACCCCAGTTTCATTTCGGTTAGACTTGCCAAATAATTATCGCATCTCTCCCACTTTCCATGTGTCACTTCTGAAACCCGCTGGTGGTCCGAGAGAAGAGTTGGAGGAGGAAGCAGAGACCCACAACCCCCCACCCATTCAAGTTGACGGCGAGGAGGCGTACCAGGTTCGAGAACTTCTCGATTCCAGGCGCCGGGGCAGTAAACTCCAGTACCTGGTGGACTGGGAGGGGTACGGTTCGGAGGAGCGATCCTGGGTCAATGCGGAGGACATCCTTGACCCCATCCTCATGGAGGAATTCCACAGGACGCACCCGGAGAGACCGGCCCCTCGACAACGTGGTAGACCCCGGCGTCGTTTGCCTCTTCGCGTCAGGAGCCGCTCACAGGGAGGGGGCTCTGTAACGAATGAGGGTTCCGCACCACCTCTCTCACACCACCAGAGGGAGACATCACCCGAATACTAACTGGTTACCTGTTGGACTTCATCTCCCATAGGCCCTCATTCCTGGGACTAATTACACACACCTGCAGTTCATTACACACACTACTTAAGCACTCCATTTACACAGTATCAGTGCGAAGTCTTGTTTTGCTCCGGTGAACTTTTCTGAGCGTTTATTCCTTTTGCTAGTATTTTTCCCGTGTTTTGACTTGGACTGTTTCTCATACCCTTGGATTTGTTTGCTGCCTGCCCTGACCTTTGCCTGCCCTTGGACTCTGTTTGTTTTCTGCCTGCCCTGATCTTTGCCTACCTTTTGGACTCTGTAAGTTTGCTACCTGCCCAGACCTTGCCTGCCTTTTGGACTCTGTTAGTTTGCTGCCTCCCCAGAACTCTGCCTGTCTTTGGAATTTTTGCATGTTTGCTGCCTACCCTGACCTCGGCCTGTTCCAGCTTACGCTGTCTCTATTGCATCTGTTACTGCTTGTGAGTCTGACTTGCAATAAACTGCAGATGGATCCTCACTCCGCTGACGCTTCATTACACTAGCTAAACTGCCATAAAGGTTTAATGCTTTTTGACCTGTCCCAAAAATAATATAATTGGTTCAGAGTTTGTTTTGATATTTCAAGGTTTGGTTTGGGCATTGTGTAAGGCATCAAACTGCTGACGTTCACGTCAAGTGACATGTACACGTCATGTAGACGTAGTGTTCATGTTGTGTTCATATCGTGTAACATGGCACTGACACGTCACATGTCAGTTTGCTTGTAAGTTTATTATAAAAGATCTTACCATGAACGCCTTAAAAACGTCTACATGTGTTACGTGTCAAGTGTTAGTTTAAGGGTCAGTTTAGTTTATTATTAAAGATACAAATGTCTACATCTACATGATTTTGTAAAATATATTTTTCATTGCCAGAGTAATCTAATCAATTTCATTTGTCAATTTAGCTAAAATAGGCATGTCACCTCAATCCATTAATATGTACAGTGGGGGGAAAAAAGTATTTAGTCAGCCACCAATTGTGCAAGTTCTCCCACTTAAAAAGATGGTTCATTCCTCCATGCAGATCTCCTCTAGAGCAGTGATGTTTCGGGGCTGTCGCTGGGCAACACGGACTTTCAACTCCCTCCAAAGATTTTCTATGGGGTTGAGATCTGGAGACTGGCTAGGCCACTCCAGGAACTTGAAATGCTTCTTACGAAGCCACTCCTTCGTTGCCCGGGCGGTGTGTTTGGGATCATTGTCATGCTGAAAGACCCAGCCACGTTTCATCTTCAATGCCCTTCCTGATGGAAGGAGGTTTTCACTCAAAATCTCACGATGCATGGCCCCATTCATTCTTTCCTTTACACGGATCAGTCGTCCTGGTCCCTTTGCAGAAAAACAGCCCCAAAGCATGATGTTTCCACCCCCATGCTTCACAGTAGGTATGGTGTTCTTTGGATGCAACTCAGCATTCTTTCTCCTCCAAAAACGACAAGTTGAGTTTTTACTAAAAAGTTCTATTTTTCTTTCATCTGACCATATGACATTCTCCCAATCCTCTTCTGGATCATCCAAATGCTCTCTAGCAAACTTCAGACGGGCCTGGACATGTACTGGCTTAAGCAGGGGGACACGTCTGGCACTGCAGGATTTGAGTCCCTGGCGGCGTAGTGTGTTACTGATGGTAGCCTTTGTTACTTTGGTCCCAGCTCTCTGTAGGTCCTTCACTAGGTCCCCCTGTGTGGTTCTGGGATTTTTGCTCACCGTTCTTGTGATAATTTTGACCCCACGGGGTGAGATCTTGCGTGGAGCCCCAGATCGAGGGAGATTATCAGTGGTCTTGTATGTCTTCCATTTCCTAATAATTGCTCCCACAGTTGATTTCTTCACACCAAGCTGCTTACCTATTGCAGATTCAGTCTTCCCAGCCTTGTGCAGGTCTACAATTTTGTTTCTGGTGTCCTTTGACAGCTCTTTGGTCTTGGCCATAGTGGAGTTTGGAGTGTGACTGTTTGAGGTTGTGGACAGGTGTCTTTTATACTGATAACAAGTTCAAACAGGTGCCATTAATACAGGTAACGAGTGGAGGACAGAGGAGCCTCTTAAAGAAGAAGTTACAGGTCTGTGAGAGCCAGAAATCTTGCTTGTTTGTAGGTGACCAAATACTTATTTTCCACCATAATTTGCAAATAAATTCATTAAAAATCCTACAATGTGATTTTCTGGATTTTTTTCTCTCATTTTGTCTCTCATAGTTTAAGTGTACCTATGATGAAAATTACAGGCCTCTCTCATCTTTTTAAGTGGGAGAACTTGCACAATTGGTGGCTGACTAAATACTTTTTTGCCCCACTGTATATATTCCTATTTCTCACATCAGTACAGACACAAGGGCTTCTTTGTTGGAGGTAACCCTATTCAGAAATAAGAGGTAGCCTAGGTCTCTAGCGGCGCATTCAAAACAACTCGGAACTCTGCAATCTCTGACTTCCGATGACTGGGAACTCTGGAAAAAAACGAGCTCAGACTGGGAAAAATAGTTTTGAACTTTCATCCAATTCGGAATTCCAATTCAGAAACTTGGGGGGTTATGTGAGGGGGTTTGTGAGGATATAGGCCTAACCCTTGTTCTTAACTGACTTGCCTAGTTAAATGAAGGTTAAATATTCAAGATAACACACAACATAGCACCACCACCTTTGAAGGTTTTCGTCAACCTCCGCTCAGACTTAAATAGAAGTGTTCCAAGAACCTCCACCAGGGGGACTGTAGTATCCTCAAACTGACACAAAGGAGTCAAGAGGGCACACCCCACAATCATGTTAGATCCCAAGGGGTCTTTCTTTTCAAACTGTATGCTCTCACTCTCATCACCATCTCCTCTGCCATCTTCTCATGTCTTTTCTTGGAACTCCATCCATCCATACACACACACACACACACACACACACACTACGGTAGCAGCTTTGGTTGCTTGTGGAGGGAGAGCAGTGTGGCTTGTGGGTAGAACAGCTACAGTATCACTAATTGGTTGCTCTGGCTCATCACTTCTTGGCTAAAAGAAAGATAGATTTAGAAATTAGTTTGACCTTGCCATAGTTCAACAGCTGAAAAGCCTTCATTAACACACTCCCAGAGATAGCAAGACATTCAGTATTCACGGAATGAAGTAGCCTACCCATCCACATTTCCAATTTAAGTTATTAATTAGATAAATAATAATAATAATACTCGTACATACAGTTACATTATTGTAGAATAGGCTACTCCTGTATCCACACTATATTAGGACACCGTTATGATTTAATTGGTCTTGTCAGGCACGATAGCACCACGTGGTTATTTTCATTTACAATTTAATTCATCCATTAAATACATAATACTAGCACATCAAATTACATTATTATTGTACACTAGCCTACTCCCCTATCGACACAGTAATACATTTTGCCTATGTAATTTCGACAATACGTTATCAACTTATTTTCAAATAAACCAAATTTGCCTTATCAACTCAGTAGGCCTAAATATTTGGTGTCATGTTAGTAATTTACATTTCATTTTAGTCATTCAGCAGACGCTGTTATCCAGAACGACTTACAAACTGGTGCATTCAACTTAGGATAGCCAGTGGGACAAACACATCTCCATCACAGGAAGTACATTTCTTTAAACAAGCAGCTGTGAGGAAAGTTAGTGCTAGCAGGTTAAATATACAAAATACAAGTGTTAGTAAAGTATTTTTTAAAAAATTTAAAGAGTGGGTAGGGTTTCAAGTGTCTCCGGAAGGTGGTCAGTGATTCCGCTGTCCTGGCATCGTGGGGGAGCTTGTTCCATCATTGGGGTGCCAAAGCAGCGAATAGCTTTGACTGGGCTGAGTGTGAACTCTGCTTCCGAAGTGGTAGGGGGGCTAGCAGGCCAGAGGTGGATGAACGTAGTCTGTAGCCTATGCCTGTTGAAATGACAAGGCAATCTCGCAAATGGGCCATTTTATAACGGTTTATAGTCTTAACATCTGGCACATAATAATGGCACAATTGCAAGAAAATAGCCTAACATTCTTATTTTTTTAGTTCGTCCAAGTGTTTCTTGCTCAGAGATTTCGAGATCCTCTGTCCAACTTTCATCACTCAAACTCTACTATGGATTTATCAATAGTTATACACATGCTCAAAAAAGGGATTTATTTACAATTATAAACCAGAGGTTTGTGGTATATGGCCAATATACCACGGCTAATGGCTGTATGCAGGCATTCCGCGTTGCGTTATGCTTAAGAACAGCCTTCAGCTGTGGTATATTGGCCATATAACATACTCCCTTCCGCCTTATTGATAGCAGTCAATAATAGCAGTCAATCATAGCAGTCAAACGAGTTAAGTCGACATCCATTGATGGAAAATGATCTGGCAAGTTTAATAAGAGTGAATTATATTTTCTTTCTCGACATATTCAAAAGAGTTTATTACGTCATGTCATAGCTTGCAAGAATGATTATTTTGATGAAAACACATTTAGCTTCTAATGTAGTTAGATAGATAGAATGATAAATATGTACACTATACATTGGTGGATGGTGCATGGTTAACTATACTATACAGGTCGATGGCAGAGAAATACTTCAATAGCTAAAAGTGCGTATGATATGAGTGAGGGTAATAATAGTTTACTTAATATACAGACTGTTTAAAAGAACAGGTAAGTGAATATTTTGCATGGTTAAATTAACTGTACAGGTAAATGACAGGAAGAGATACTTAAATAGCTAAATGTGTGTATGATATAATTTAGGGTAATAATAGTGATTCCCTTAAAATACAGTCCTTAGTGCGCAGGGTTTAATTACAGATAAATGCATGTATTGCACATTCGATATACTAAAAGCAATGAAAAAAGACCTGAATGAATAAATAAGTCCTGAGTGAATGAGTGATTACAGACCAGAGTTACTCACGGATGGATGCATAATTGTTAAACTAGGTCCTAACACCCCAACAGTTCCAGCTCTATGTTGCCGACGGCACGGCACCCCGGTGAGGCATTAAATAGTCTAATAGCTGCCGGCAGGAAGGACCTCCTGTAGCGCTCTCTGGCACACCGTGGTGGGATCAGTCTGTGACTGAAGGTGCTCCTCTGCATCATAACCATGGCATGAGGTTACAATGTATGTCAAAATTCCTTCTAAATTGGCTCAATCATATTATGAAAAAATTGTTTATTATATAAATGTGGCAAGTCCTCTCTTGCTGTGGGGGACAAAACTGCCTTGCTCGACCTGGCAACCCTGCCTGCGTGTCCATGTGCGTTCCCGGTCTAGTCAGCATGTTAGACTATACCGTATTTTATTAATGCATGGACTGGTTTGGGTTTTTACTTTACCTTCTATAACTGTATTTGAATGTTTGGTTTGTTAAATGTAATATGTGTGTAACGTCCATTTTTATAGTTTACTTCGCTACTTGAGTGGTCTCTCTCCGCTCTCTCCATGCCGCTTTCCACACAGACATATTCCCGCCCCCGTCACACAAGGAGCGCATTAGTTGTTCCTCAACCAGGAGACACTTGAGTTCAGTCTGCATGGTCAACGCAGCACATGCAACAAGGTTGCTTCTTAATATAAATCCACTAGCATTCTATAATTACACACTTCGTTTATGTTTCTTACATCTGCAAACAGCTAGTTTGTTTTTTCTTAGCAAGTTGGGCCTAATTCTTGTTAGCAGTTAATGCTAATCACTAGTTAGCTAGCTAGTTAATAAATGTACTGAGTCAGAGCAAACGGAATTAGCAATACAGCCTGATGATACCAGTGACGGTGTAGACCTAAATTGAGACCCCTAGGAAACACTTAACAACACTTTGGTTCCTGCCCTGTCACAATAATGCTTTCCTGGCATTTTCATTCGTTGTCATGTCAAACAACATCGTGTTCAAAGTGCCCACTATTATATTCTGACTATAGAATAAGAATAATCATTCTATTTCCATGATTCCAACAGTTCACCCAAGTGTTTTGCAAGTCAAATCACAATTGCAACATTTGGTAAAAAATAAGGCCTAGATTGTTTGCCCATATCATGCAGCCCTACGTGGCAGTGTAGAAATATTCTCAAATTAGTGCAGGAAATGCAGAAATTGGTGAAAATGCTGAAAATTATTTTGGGTTGAAGTTGAACTGAACAGTATTAAACAATCAGAATGGAGAAAGACCCATTGAAATAACTTAGAATGTATGTCTTGCCATCCTAGGGTCACACACTACTCATGAAGCACATGTAGAACTTAAAATATTAAAAAATATAAAATACTGTCCATAATAAAACAATTGATACCGTGATATGATATTTTGGCCATATCGTCCAGCCCTACTAAGATGGATCAATTTCACAGAAGAAGAAAGACGAGTACACCAGCGTGAAAAAGCTTTTATACGTTTTTTGGGCCAAATAAACATTTGATTTACGAACGGTTTAAGGTTAAGGTTTAATCAGCGAATGCAACAAGCAAATGACACTGTTGACTCATTTATCATGTCACTATATGCACTGGCTGAAAACTGCAACTACGGGCCATTACATGATGAGCTCATACGGGACAGACTAGTTGTAGGTCTGAAAGACAACATAGTCAGAGAGAATGCAGTTAGACACAAGCCATTAATATGGCGAGACAATCTGATGTAATAAAAACACAGCAAACTGACTTGAGGGGTGAGATGAATAGTGCTAGCAAAGCAACTACTGTGGATGCAGTGCATGCTAAAAAGAGTTTAGAAAAAAGCTAACAGGAGGCACACATTTAGTGCAATGATAGAAAGTTTCACTGTCCAGCTAAGAATGCTGAGTGGCACAACTGTGGACATTATGGAAAAGTGTGTAAGTCAGGTATTGAACTAAATGCAGCCTCAGAAGACAATGGTAGCCTTTTCCTGGGCACAGTGAATGCGGAAGACCCATGGTCTGTACGGATAAAGATTAGGAACACACCAATGTCAAGTTTAAGATCGATACAGGGCTCCCAAGTGGCGCAGTGCTAGAGGCTTTCACTACAGACAACCTGGTTCGAATCCAGACGGTATCACAACCGGCTGCGATTGGGAGTCCCATAAGATGGCACACAATTGGCCCAGTGTCGTACGAGTTTGGCCGGTGTAGGCCGTCATTGTAAATAAGAATTAGTTCTTAACTGACTTGCCTAGTTAAATAAAGGTCCAATTAAAACAGGAGCTGACGTGACTGTTATACAAGAGGAGGTGTATAGAGAGAACACTAAAGAAGACAGTTTAGATAATTGAACCTCTGTCAATAAACCCCTGTCTGGGCCAGGGGGAGCTTGACTTATTGTAGTTGGGTTAGCAAACGAAACACTGTGCTATGGAGAGAGAAGCACAACAGAGGACATTTATGTAGTGAAAAACCTAAACACAGCTCTGTTAGGCAGGCCAGCTTTAACCAAGCTAAAGCTATTGGCAAGGCTAGATAGCATAGACATGGACACAGTTAAAGTGACTTACACCAAACTCTGTTATCAGCGTACAGGTAAGACCCAGGCGCAGACAACGTCGGAATAACAATGTTTATCATACCATCAGGGGCAGGCAAAAGGACAGGTCAGGGGCAAAGGTACAAGACGGCAGGCAGGCTCAGAGTCAGGGCAGGCAGGAAGGGTCAGAGTCAGGGCAGGAAGTGTCAGAATGGGGAAAATGGGCGATACCTGGAGGGGGGTGGAGACAAGCACACAGACAGGTGAAACAGATCAGGGTGTGACATCTGTGGTGGTTTAGGAGGTACGCTTAGGAGGAACCCCATCATTTGGTGCCTATGCCTGCTACAAAGAACAACTGTGAAGACAGACAACAGTTGGAACTACCTGAGGAGGACATACCTACCCTTCCCAGGCAGACTCAGGTGTCTACCTCTGTGAACTGTCAGGTCACACCTGCCTCTGTGAGAACAAGTTCAGGCAGAGAAGTGATAAAACCAGAGACTTGATTTTTGAGTGACTGAAAGTAATGTGTAAAAGTGCTGGGGACAGTTCAACAGAAATAGTTTACTTTGAAATGTTCACCTAATACTGAGCTTTAGTTGAAAAGACAGACTAGGAACAGGCCTGTTTTACGTGGGCAGAATAACCCCTTATGACCTGCTGAGACAAAGGTAGTCTACCCTTTGTTCTCCAGAAAGGGAGACGTGGTGTAAGGATGTTAAGTGATTTACTGACGCTGTTTTATTCAGACTATAGACCTATTTGCCTAACCTACAAATTGCATGGAATGTTGATGTTTGAAACGAGGGAAAACATTTGAGAAAGAAGACGCTAGGCTCAGTAGGCTGTGTGAACTTGTCCAATAAGAACGTTAATTCTCGTTCCCCAGTTGAAAACATTTTCTCTCGTTTGGTGTCCACAGAAGACGGCCTACATGGTGACGTCAGACCAAGGACCCAACAAGGAGGGTCGTCACTAGTTAACACAGCCTCAAAGTCATAATTATGTCGAAACCCTGCCTGTTTCTACACTTTGTCTTCTTAAAATCTTACTTGAAACCTATAACCAATTTATTATTTATTTTATTTATTTATTTTGGACCAAAAATGTCTGATTTTTGCAATGTTACGAAGATGGAAAAAAGCTGTCCTTGAAACATTCTTGATATGTTCGTTAAAAGATAGATCAGAGTCCAGAGGAACGCCGAGGTCCTTCACAGTTTTTTGGGGGACGACTGTACAACCATCAAGATTAATTGTCAAATCCAAAAGCAGATCTCTTTGTTTCTTGGGGACCTAGAACTAGCATCTCTGTTTTGTCAGAGTTTAAAAAAGTAAAACATTTGCCGGCATCCACTTCCTTATGCCTGAAACACAGGCTTCCAGGGCAGGCAATTTTGGGGCATCACCATGTTTCATCGAAATGTACAGCTGTGTGTCGTCCGCATAGCAATGGAAGTTAACATTATGTTTCCGAATGACATCACCAAGAGGTAAAACATATAGTGAAAACAATAGTGAACCTAAAACGGAACCTTGAGGAACACCGAAACCTTCAATTGATTTGTCAGAGGACAAACCATCCATGGAGACTAACTGATATCTCTCCGACAGATATGATCTAAACCAGGCAAGAACTTGTCCGTGTAGACCAATTAAGGTTTCCAATCTCTCCAAAAGAATATGGTGGTGTAAGAGCACGAGGACAGATGAAGAGCCTTGGTCTGACGCCATTAAAAGGTAATTTACCAGAGCAGTCTCAGTGCTATGATGGGGTCTAAAACCAGACCATTATACTAGTAACTGTACTTACTGCTGGCACAGGTTTCATCCTTTCCTACACTTAAATTGCCATTGCCTAACGATTGCGTCTGAAGCTGGGCTTGCAACGAGGCTACCCTCGCCATAAGGCGATAGTTCTCCTGTATGTTATGAATACAGTGACTAGTTAACGTCAGATGGCATATTGTTACTTCTTAGCTTCGGCTGGTGGAAGTCCTGTAGAACCATGTCCAGATAAAGCGGCCGAGGAAAAAAAAAATACAAAGAACTAAGACGTTGGTAAATGTGTTAAATGTCCAGATAAACCATGTCTGATAAAAATGTGGGTCTCAAAACACTGACGGGTCGCCGCTCTCTCGAAGTTCTTTGCTTCTTGTTTTTCCCATGCAGTGTGTAAAAGGCTATTAGTCGGTAGAGGTGGAAGTCAAGAGTGGTGCTGAGGAATAACTGAGTAATAATCAACTTTATTATTGACTTGCTTTGTAAAAGTCAGTCAAATAACCACAATAAAACAAAAAGATTAAAGTAATCTACAAACATATGAGCGGCCATTTCTTTAATGAGTAAAAGCAGAACATGTAGAAATTTGTGAGCTGCAATTAGTAATATTGGCCCTTTATGGAGCTCTATAATATATATATTACATTACATTACATTGCAGTATGGAATGTTTGACCAAAAGTTTGTTGCCATAAACAAGGAAAACACAAAACTTTAAAATATTTGAAATATAGAAAAGTACTTGAGTTTGGCCTAATGGAGAGAAAGTAGTTGTGCTTTCCTGGTGTTGCTGCAATGCTGCCATCTAGTGATGAATTGAATGAACATTCATGACTGAACGACGTATGAACGTGTGTAAACAATAATAACAATGGTACTATGAAATAAAAATCTTGAGAGAGAGAGAGATGTAGGCTTTCCCTGTTGTTTTATGAGTACATGGTCAACTGAAGCCACTGTGGAGAAAGCAAAAGACAATAAGCGGTGTGGTTATTTAAAAATTAAACACACCATTGAAACGCAAAGAGAAAATAGTGAAAACTAATTTACCTCCTTGATATTGACTTTGATCTTTCCATCATTTTCTTTGTCCAGAGTCTTGAAGGCTCCTGAAAATGCACAAAAACTATTACTGAAGGGTAATGAAAATAAAATAGTCTGAAATCAAGAACATAATCTGACTGAGCAGGGGAGTACTGAGGAGGAGTCACTTACGACACATGGCGTCCAGTCTAACCAGGCACCCAATGAAGTTGTCAAAGTCCATGTTTCCCTGTTCGTCACTGTACCTGCGGGCGATCAACTGGAAGAGCTGGTCGTTGAGAGGGAAGCCTGCAAACGGACATAACAGGATAGAAACACCAATGAGACCAAACAGATATGCAGGAACAAGCTGTCATGGCTGTTTGTTGTCACTGTTATGACACTGTTATAAAGGCCTTATGATGACAAAAAAATATGCAATTACATGTTCCTGTTCTCATGATCTCTAAGCTCACCTGCAGCTTTGAAGACAGCGGGCAGTTCTTGTGAGGAGATGAGCCCTGAGCGGTCTGCGTCACTTGAGATGTAGATTACCTGAGTCAGAACGGAAATAAGGTTATACCAAGAGGTCAAAGTTCACAGCACCTTTTATTAAGAGTGTATTTATATGACATTCATAAACAACATTCTTCCAGTAGTAGAGTAAGGACTGTTGGAAGTAGCAGGGAGTGTTACATGAATGCCTTGCAAATACATGTAAATCATTTCTAGTTGAAGGCAAACGAAACGAAAACGTGTGCAAACGAAATGTCCATGATTTAACACAATTGTTAATACAGTCAAAAATTTAACAAGAGGACTGAACTCACCTGCCACTTCTTGATGTTGTTCCATAAAAACTTGAACTCATGGAAACCTAGCTTTCCTGTGCTGTCGCTCTGTGTGCCCAGGGTTAAGGTAAAACTTAATATCAACTACTCTGATAGTATAGTATAGTATAGTATAGTATAGTATAGTATAGTATAGTATAGTGTAGAATAGTCCTCCATGCTAATACAAACACTAATGTGGAAGGATACGTCCATGACAGCCACCATGCTCCTGCATGACTCGATGCTAAAGCCATCAGTCTTCAGGTCAGCACCTGAAATGAACACAGACAGACCACTGCTTTTCTACAGCACAGTAAACCATTCCATGGAACCAGTCTTGTGCTTAGACAGACTCCATTACGCGTGCAACAGGTGGGGAGGGGTTCTGTGTGTTTGTACAGAGAGTACATAGATACAAAAAGGCATGCATAGACACACTCTGGAACATAAGGTTCATGCACACACAGGTAGAAATACTACAAGATTGCAATGACAAAGACAAGTATTAACTAGCATGGTGTTTGTGTAAGAATAGGACTCACGTTTGCCAATGATCCTGTTGAGGATGTTCATCAGTTCAGCGGGGCTCACCTCCATGTCCTATATAACACACAGATAGATACACAAGTAAATCTTCTCGTCACTACAGACACCCTGGTTCGATTCCAGGCTGTATCACAACCGGCCGTGATTGGGAGTCCCATTGGCCCAGCGTCGTCCGAGTTCGGCCGGTGTAGGACGTCATTGTAAATAGGAATTTGTTCTTAACTGACTTCCCTAGTTAAATAAAGGTTACATTTAAAATAAACAAATAAAAAAATACTGTATATGCCTACATGTATTTGGGTCACAACTCAGCACACAAAAGGATAAGGACACAGACTACTTTATCATGAAGTAATAAATTATAAGTAATTTGCAAAGCTGTTTTATGGGTTCAATCATGGACCAAATATATAGTTCTCTCTGTTTTCTTTGTGCTTTTACGTGACATATTAGAACAACCAAAGTGATGGTAACAACTTCAACACTTTCAGCAGATACATTTACATCAGGTAAATCTTTAGGTTTCATTCCATATGAATCATGTTTTCCCTCCCTTTATGAGTAAGGCCTCAGTGAGGTTGGCTATTCATCAAGCCAATCAGCTGAGCCTACCAATAGAACCAGTACATCCACCTCTATCTATGATTCACACCCACACAAAACTAACCAGGCAGGAGAGCCGCCCTGTTAGACAATGGTAGGAAGCACACAGATGAGGAGCCAGTCCCTCTTCCTGTCTGTGGGGTTGGGTTGTCAACAAACCACACCCCCAGCCTCTTACTCCACTACTGCCTGATCCAATCGCAGTGAGTCATTGTGAGCATAGCTGTAGAGAAGGGGAATGTCTGTGGAGGCCTGAGCTTAATGACCAAAACCAATGGGACGGACTCAGTTATTTAAGCCAACCGGCGCTCTTTACTGTACTCTTCCAAAAGGTTTCTATTGGTTGACAGCAGTGCATGACGGACAGCACATTTTAAGCCTCAAATTCACCATGTCTGGATAGATGGATGAACCACATTGTGAAGACTGGCTCCAGATGGAAGAGTGGATGGGTGGAGGGAGGGGTTTGGAATGCAAACAAGGCTTAGCTGGGATTCAGGAGGAGACAACAAGGTTTCACTGATTGTACCAGTGTAGCATCAGCCAATAAATTAAATACCATCCCATGCCATGGATAGTTGTCCGCACCTACTTCAAAAGATAATATACCACAAACAAATCTGTAACTTAATTACCTCTGGTCATTGGTCTGCTCTCTATTACAATAAACCACTAACGGCTGGTTAATGGAAATTCTTTTAACAACTGTGGAAATCCACATAATGAACCAGCCTCTTTAAACCATTCAACAAGAGGCCTGATTATACAATGACACACTTATGGTACTGTATTTGATGGCCGACAGCCTAAAAAGAATGTCTCTCAATGACTCATAGCTAGAATCAAGCATGAGAGGCACTGTTGTCTTGACTTATCTGGGCTCTTTATTTCTCTGAACAGGGTAGGAAAGGACAGTAGGTCCTACAGTGAATAGGATAAGATATGAGAGTAGAAGGAGTGCATAAGTTGAAGAACAATAAGTATTTACATCCCCAGCGAGTTGCTGGAACACCTTCCGGAACTGTCTCTCCTCGTCATTCTCGTTCTGCTCCGTGTAGGCCAGAGGTCTGCGTGGTGGGGGCTTAGGACACAAACACAGACCAGGTTCTGTTAGCACTAACACTCACAGCACTCTTCACTGCAGTCTGGCATGCGGGCCAACACATACACCAACAGTTGTGTCTCATGTGCTCAAAAGAGTAGTATTTACTTCTAAAACTTTCCAGTCTGCAGTGATTGCACCATCATACCACTATCATGACCTTCTGGAATTGCTATAAAGGTAAATGCTATTAGGTTTACTCACAGGATCTGATGGCACAAATTGACCAGGGTCGATGTTGCTGTTGGAGAAAACCGGAATAACTTATTTCTAATGAATAAATACTGAGTGTGCAAAGTCACGAATTAAGTCAGTGTGTGTGTGTGTGTGTGTGTGTGTCAAAAGGAGCCAGGCCTACCTCACAACATCCAGGATGCCACCAATGAGTCTTTTAGCCAGAAACATCTTGATGAGGGACAGAGGTGAAAATCTACAAAAGGAGTCAAGAGAGAAAAAAAAGATGAGAGTTCGATCATCAAAAATCTGATCGATGAAACAAAACGCGACAACAGAGAGAGAGCAAGCCATTATACAGTATATCTGCCTGTAATAAATGTGTTATTGGTTTGAAAACGTTTCTCCCTGGCCTGTATTGGTAAGAAGCACAAACAGTATAACCTCGGCAGCAGATGTAAAAAGTGACGAAGAAGACAAAACAAATCACCGTGAAACAGTCAGATAAATCGGATTGCCTTAAATTGAGAAGAATACTTAACAGGGACCAAACGCTTCGCTGAAGTCGGCAGAGACTGACGTGATGGCACTCCTATTGAGTACAAAAAAACAGTTTCGAAAGGAGTTCTTTTACAGAAGTCCACACCCTTGGCCAGTAGAGAAGTGCGCACCATAGGGAATGACCCTGGGTCCTAAAACCCCTAGGTCCTAGGCTATGTCAAGAATGACTGGCATTTCCTTATTGATGATATTACGGATGATAAGACATATTCTGAACATTTTAAGGACACTTTTATTATGTTTGATTCACATAGATTTAACCTAATGATGAAATGAGGGTACATCGGCCTAATGTTCAGTTCATTAAATGGTGCTCTCATGTAGGATTTCACGCGCTAATAAATGTTAGTTTGAATGGCATTTTTCCATTCCCGAACCATAGACCTATGTGCATAACCTACAAATTGCATGTGTAACGGTGTAATTAAATTGTTAAATTGCTGCATAAAATGGGTATTATGCCACCTCCTGGTAGATTAGTGTGTTTACATGGTCTAATACACTCAGTAATAAAGGTATGGGATTCTGAATAATCCACAGCTGATTTATGGAGAATTGCTGTGAGTGAGATGAAAATTGAATAGTCCCTGGATAGAAATGTATAAAGTTGACATTACATCATAAAATACACCATTTACATCAGCAATTTATGTTATTAGTAACTACTGTTGTTGGTTTGAAGTCGAATAAGACACTCTTTATATGTTATTTGCCGAATCTCAGTTTCCCATGTGGGTTTTATGCTGGCTAAAATTGAGTAACTCCAAAATGCATCTTCTCTAGGATTGCTATTTATATCCCGTCGACTACTGATCATTCATCATTACTGTGTGTCCCACGATTGCAGGTAATTTATAACAAATGTATAAAGTATATGTTTTATAAATGTATGAGCACTAGCCAGTGTATTAGCCTGGTTTTGTTTGTTTAGGAAAAAATATGTGGTGCATTCTGTGTGTTATATTTCTTCGCCACAAGAGTGTGACATTGAGTAATTTCATGTTCATTTTATATATTTTGAATACTAACGTTTAAAATATATATAATTAACTATGTAAGTCAGTTAAGACCACATTTTTCTTTACAATGACGGCCTACCTACAGGGTCAACCCCTGGCGGAAATTAGAGTTAAGCGCCTTACTCATGGACACATCGACAGGTTTTTCACCTCGGGTATTCGAACCAGCGACCTTTCGCTTACTGGGCCAAAGGTCTAACCGCTAGGCTACCTGCCGGCCAAAATACCATCATGACTACCTACATTCCTTAATAAACTATTCTGCTATTTTGTTCATATCATTCAAAACCCAACAGGTTTTGTAATCAGAATATTGACTATCTAAATGTTGTCAAAATCTATTGCAGTACTCATATGTTTGACATTTTGTGTTGTCTGGTTTGTTTGTTCACAAAAGTGTGACCTAAATATAGCAGGTCATAAATTGATCATTAGGAAGTGTTTCTGTACAGTGCAGCTCATGGCGATGCTATGTTATGGAGGCGTTCATGGGGTATCATTGTTTAATGGTTGCTACTCTACTTTTCTGTAACAGTTCTTTTTCAACAAATTTGAGGAGCCAACTAGGCTTACTGAGCCAGATGGCTCCTCAAATCTACCCACAATAACAAATCAAAAACAGGTTTGACATTTTTGCTAATTTATTAAAAATAAAAAACTGAAATATCACATTTAGTCTTCTTGGGTATGACGCTACAAGCTTGGCACACCTGTATTTAGGGAGTTTCTCCCATTCTTCTCTGCAGATCCTCTCAAGCTCTGTCAGGTTGGATGGGGAGCGTTGAGGCGCATCTTTTTTCAGGTCTCTCCAGAGATGTTCATAATCAAACACCCTCTGATATCATAACCAAACACTCTCTGATATCATAATCAAACACCCTCTGATATCATAATCAAACACCCTCTGATATCATAATCAAACACTCTCTGATATCATAATCAAACACCCTCTGATATCATAATCAAACACCCTCTGATATCATAATCAAACACCCTCTGATATCATAATCAAACACCCTCTGATATCATAACCAAACACCCTCTGATATCATAATCAAACACCCTCTGATATCATAACCAAACACCCTCTGATATCATAATCAAACACCCTCTGATATCATAATCAAACACCCTCTGATATCATAACCAAACACCCTCTGATATCATAACCAAACACTCTCTGATATCATAATCAAACACCCTCTGATATCATAATCAAACACCCTCTGATATCATAATCAAACACCCTCTGATATCATAACCAAACACCCTCTGATATCATAACCAAACACCCTCTGATATCATAATCAAACACCCTCTGATATCATAATCAAACACCCTCTGATATCATAATCAAACACCCTCTGATATCATAATCAAACACCCTCTGATATCATAATCAAACACCCTCTGATATCATAACCAAACACCCTCTGATATCATAATCAAACACCCTCTGATATCATAATCAAACACCCTCTGATATCATAATCAAACACCCTCTGATATCATAATCAAACACCCTCTGATATCACAATCAAACACCCTCTGATATCATAATCAAACACCCTCTGATATCATAATCAAACACCCTCTGATATCATAATCAAACACCCTCTGATATCATAACCAAACACCCTCTGATATCATAATCAAACACCCTCTGATATCATAATCAAACACCCTCTGATATCATAATCAAACACCCTCTGATATCATAATCAAACACCCTCTGATATCATAATATAATATAATATATGCTAAATGTATGAAAATGTCGATGCATGTGAATAAGGCGATTGGGTGCTGTGATTCCCAGCCTAGCAACAGGCCTAGCAACAGGCTCCATATCAGGTGAATCACAATATTTATCTCTTTTAGGCACTTGCTGAAAGCCCCAGTCAGGGAAAGCCCCAGTCAGGGAAAGCCCCAGTCGAAGCAGAGGCAGCTGTGGCCACAGGCTCTTTGTCAAATATCTTTATCTATACCTGTGTGTATAGTGGTACTGTCATACCACTGTCAGTGTTTACCTGTGTGTATAGTGGTACTGTCATACCACTGTCAGTGTTTACCTGTGTGTATAGTGGTACTGTCATTCCACTGTCAGTGTTTACCTGTGTGTATAGTGGTACTGTCATACCACTGTCAGTGTTTACCTGTGTGTATAGTGGTACTGTCATACCACTGTCAGTGTTTACCTGTGTGTATAGTGGTACTGTCATTCCACTGTCAGTGTTTACCTGTGTGTATAGTGGTACTGTCATACCACTGTCAGTGTTTACCTGTGTGTATAGTGGTACTGTCATACCACTGTCAGTGTTTACCTGTGTGTATAGTGGTACTGTCATACCACTGTCAGTGTTTACCTGTGTGTATAGTGGTACTGTCATACCACTGTCAGTGTTTACCTGTGTGTATAGTGGTACTGTCATACCACTGTCAGTGTTTACCTGTGTGTATAGTGGTACTGTCATACCACTGTCAGTGTTTACCTGTGTGTATAGTGTTTACCTGTGTGTATAGTGGTACTGTCATACCACTGTCAGTGTTTACCTGTGTGTATAGTGTTTACCTGTGTGTATAGTGGTACTGTCATACCACTGTCAGTGTTTACCTGTGTGTATAGTGGTACTGTCATACCACTGTCAGTGTTTGCCTGTGTGTATAGTAGTACTGTCATACCACTGTCAGTGTTTACCTGTGTGTATAGTGGTACTGTCATACCACTGTCAGTGTTTACCTGTGTGTATAGTGGTACAGTCATACCACTGTCAGTGTTTACCTGTGTGTATAGTGGTACTGTCATACCACTGTCAGTGTTTACCTGTGTGTATAGTGGTACTGTCATACCACTGTCAGTGTTTACCTGTGTGTATAGTGGTACTGTCATACCACTGTCAGTGTTTACCTGTCTTTCTCACAGGGACAAGTGGGCAGTAGCAGACTACTGTGTGACATTGTACTGGTGTTCACTGACTCGTGCATTGTGTGGTGGATATCCTTTTGGAGTGGTCAGCCATTACTGGAGTCCATCAGTCTGCCTGTCTGCCAGTCAGCTAGTTAGTCTAGTAGTCACTGTATGCAGTTAGTCTGCCAGTATTAAGACCTCTTTTTTCCACATACTTGTTTTTTTCTCCCTCTGGGCTTGAGCTGTGTTTCAAAAGCTTACTTGGATCTCCTCCTCCCTTTTACCAATGTCTTTAATAACTTCTCCAACAAGTTTGATTCCAACACTCTTCGAGTGGCAGTTTTGATTCTACATAGGTCCTTTCGATGTGTATCTATCTGCATGGCTCCCTCCCTCCCTCCCTCCCTCTCTCCCTCCCTCCCTTCCTGCTGCCTCTCTGCGTATGTCCATTCCCTGCTCTGTCCGTTTCAGGCTGAAGATGATCTGGTGCTGTGCTCGACTACCCGCTGCTGGTGGATATCCTTTTTACTGTACCTCTCTGCACATATCTCTTTCTCTCCCTCCCCCTGTGCCTTCCTCTCCCAACACTCTCACTACTTATAATCCCTGTGTGCGGCAGTACCTTGGAGGTTGGTGTTAGCACTTCTTCCTTTATCTTGCCTGCCTTCACCTTTGTCTCAGAGATGGGAATATTTCCCCAAAATTTGCTCCGCCTCACAAAGACTCATTTAGACATCAGAGGGAGCCATAGTCACATGGAATATTTACATTTTTAATTACAGGGCCACTTATATCAAGGCTATCAATAACTTCATTTAGAAGAGCTTGGAGGCACTGCTGATTTTTGACAAATACATTATTTTATCTGTCATAGGATTTTTTTTATCCAACCTTTATTTAACTAGGCAAGTCAGTTAAATAGATAGATAGAAAACCAGTTAGTATAGTGATGACCATGGAGGGCAGAGTGGAGCTCAACTCCTCCTGAGTAATGAGATAATGGCTGAAAACCCTTAAGACACTTACAACCTGATAATCTGAGGGTTACTTTAGGGTATATCAGCTCAGTTGACAAGGTAGGCAAACTCTTCTGTGTTGGTTATGTTGACAGTCAATGGAAGAAGACTGGTATTATTGGGTAAAGTGTTTCTTTCTGTATTGGTTATGTTGACAGTCAATGGAAGAAGACTGGTATTATTGGGTAAACTGTTTCAGTGAAGAATTGTATTTCAAAGGTGGGCTGTTGTTAGCTGGGTGTGTCCTGGGGTCATGTTGGAGTCCTTGATAGCCAGTCACATCTTTATCAGCCTGGCCCAGACCATGAAGCTCTCCCTGTATCCCCACTTTACCAATACCCTAATATTCGCCTATTGGTGAGGAGCTGTCTGCGGCTGTGCTACTGCAACCACTCAACAGAGACGTGTCATACATAGTAAACTCTAAACCCTGGTGTGCCCATGATTACAAGCATTCACTAATATATTTGACCTGTCACTGTTTTACTCAGCAGCCTCAGTCATTTTCATTAAATGGACAACAAAGACCTTCAGGTTTTCAAAGTGCCAGTGGAGAGTAGTGTTTGTTTACTACGTTACATAATAAGTCACGGGCTGGATTGGTTTGAGTAAAAATAATAATCGAACTCAATATACTTTAAAATGTCTAAAACCAAATCTAAACTGTGTGGAAATTATAATGGGCCTACATTCATACAGTTTTTTTTTACTTTGTCCAGCTCACTAACAATCACCGAAATGAATGCTAGACAGTCAGGAAGCATCGAAAATTATATTTTCTTGCAGATTTTGACGGCGAGGAAATGTAACTAATTATCAGTGTGGCCTAATTAGAATCCGGACCTTTTTGTAAGGTCCGCAAGCGATACCATACCTCCTCAACATCAACTAGAAGACACAGCCTCTAACCATCAAGATTCCAGCCCACACGAACGCACCACTCCTCTCCGTTCCCAATCACCTGAATTCTAACAGCTGTTTCCCATTAACCCCATCAGTATATTAGCCAGGTTCATTCTCCCCTCTGTGGGAGGTACTGTTTGTATTTACAACTTACTAAGCCCTTCAGTCATTTCATGATAGATATTGTATTCCAGTTTGACCTTAACCTGCCTTTAGTTTTTCGAGTTTGTCTAGCCCTAGTCTGTACCTGAGCCTGAGTCTGTCTAGCCCTAGTCTGTACCTGAGCCTGAGTCTGTCTAGCCCTAGTCTGTACCTGAGCCTGAGTCTGTCTAGCCCTAGTCTGTACCTGAGCCTGAGTCTGTCTAGCCCTAGTCTGTACCTGAGCCTGAGTCTGTCTAGCCCTAGTCTGTACCTGAGCCTGAGTCTGTCTAGCCCTAGTCTGTACCTGAGCCTGAGTCTGTCTAGCCCTAGTCTGTACCTGAGCCTGAGTCTGTCTAGCCCTAGTCTGTACCTTAGCCTGAGTCTGTCTAGCCCTAGTCTGTACCTTAGCCTGAGTTTGTCTAGCCCTATTCTGTACCTTAGCCAGAGCCTGTCTAGCCCTAGTCTGTACCTTAGCCTGAGTCTGTCTAGCCCTAGTCTGTACCTGAGCCTGAGTCTGTCTAGCCCTAGTCTGTACCTGAGCCTGAGTCTGTCTAGCCCTAGTCTGTACCTGAGCCTGAGTCTGTCTAGCCCTAGTCTGTACCTGAGCCTGAGTCTGTCTAGCCCTAGTCTGTACCTGAGCCTGAGTCTGTCTAGCCCTAGTCTGTACCTGAGCCTGAGTCTGTCTAGCCCTAGTCTGTACCTGAGCCTGAGTTTGTCTAGCCCTATTCTGTACCTGAGCCTGTCCGTGTACCGACCTGTTGATTACTCCGTTAGCCTGCTCCTTTTGTGCTGTTGCTCTGTTTTTTTTACTGGACTATCTGTTAACAACCTCTGCCTGTACATCTGACTACGTCTTTTGCCTGTTCCTGGATATTATATTAAAAACAACATTTGCATGCTCTGCAAGTGGGACCTACCCTCTGCCTCCGGGTTGTATTCATACACCTTTAACGAGTTGATGTCAAATCCGAGAGGTTAGCATCTACACACACACACACACACACAGACAGTTGGCCTCTAGTGAACTGGTTTTTGGCTTTAGGTAGATTCTCTTTCTCTTCTGTCCCGTGTCTCTCTCTCTCTCTCTCTCTCTCTGTATCTCTCCAGGACTGGAGGGAGCTGTGGATAGACGATGCGTTCTGGTACTTCCTCTTCTCCACCATCCTTCTGGTCATCGTGTTCCTGTGGAAGCCGTCGGCCAACAACCAGAGGTTAGAGGTCACGGCTAAACCGTTCAACAAATCAACCCTCTCACAAACCAGTCATGTTTGATTTTTAGTCTAGGGATTGTGGTACTGGCTAGGATCCTTCAGTATGTCACCAGAGAAATCTGTGGCAAAAATAGGTCAATTCAGGACATGAAATTCCATGTCCAAATCAACTCAAATAAATTGAGATGGAGTTGAGCCCAAGTGGGCCATGTTCAGTGGCCAAATGTTGTCGAACGTTGCCGATAGGAATTCCATGAATAGAGCCAACGTGATTCCTCATTCTGTATGTCAGAGAAGGATGTTTGTTCTACATAGCATATTTCTATCTGAACGTTCCACAACGTTGTGTCCTGTTGAGCGTGCCCCTGATCTGTGATGTCATGTTCTGTTCCCCTTAGATACGCCTTCAACCCCCTAGTGGAGGAGGAGAGAGATGACGAGGCAAAGGAACAGCTGATGAATGATACATTTGGTAAAAGTCACTGCTGTATTAGGCTGTTTTAATATTTCACTCATAGGACCAAAGTTGATACTGCGTATGGTTCATTGGAGGAGGAAGTACAGTATCATACTCTATGTCTTGATAGGTAGCTAGACATATTTGGCCTAGTATTGACACTTCCATAGTGTATTGACAGTCAATGGGATTAATGTACCTTGGTTCTCTCTGCCAGCAGCCATTTTTAATAGAATGCAATTGACTCAGCAACATACAGTGATCAAATCTGTGATTCGATCCTGTCCTATTTTGTGTACTACCAGAGGGCGTGAAGATGAGGGGCCTGAAGTCAGAGACAAATGGAACAGCCAAGCCGAACAAAGTGGTAAGGGCCTTCTCCATACCACAGGGATAACACTCATACTAAGAATAGAGGATATAAACTCCATCTTATGGCTCAGAGAAAGTTATCTTGGTAATAGGAAATGCTTTTTTTCCAGGATGAGGATCTGAAATGGGTAGAAGAGAATATCCCCTCTTCAATGGCAGATGTGTAAGTGCAAACAAATTGAAGTTGTAGAAATGTTAGTAACATTAACCATTATTGACAGTGATAATATAATCGATTTGACTTGAAATAGATTACAGGGTGGTTATTACATAGTAAGAACATTGAAACTCAAATTATTTTAATCAGTTAACATTATATGATGATGTGTGAAACAAGCACTGAAAGGATAGTTGATTTTCTGATGAGAAGACAACAGTGATCCAGATAAGTTGTAAATGAATCGCACACGTTTTCCTTTCTCTCCCAGTGCAGTCCACCCTTACCGGACTCTGAGGTAAGACAAGGTGTTATTCCTGGTGTGAACAGCAGGGGGTGCCAGCTCCACACTTATTTAAGAGTAGCTAGTCATGTTTACGTCAGCCTGTTCATACGTCCTCCTTTTTCTTGCTTGGCCAATGAGAGGGTGCGGAAGGGTGGTGTGGTGGTGGAGTTTTTTCCCCCTTATTTTTTACTTCAACCTCACATCAAATAAAGCTATTAGGATTGTCGATGCAAGAGATATTTTAAGATTATCATTTCATATTTTAGAGAAGATAACAAAGTGTAGTACTTCAAAAATATGAATATACCTGTATGGAGGGTAGTCAGTAGATCAGATCCTGTGTATATTTTATATTAAAGCTTTTTTATAGAAAGATTGACGTCAATGTCCATCTTTAATTTTTGAGTGTCCTCCAATTAAAGTCATTCCAATTATGCCATTATTTCCCCACAGGAGACCATGACAACCAAATTTGAGATGTCCAAAATAGGCTAGCTAAAAATGCACTACATGTGCTAAATGTGCATAATATATACTAAATGTGCATAGTATGACTAGATGGAGGGAGACGATGGGCACTGCAGACAGAGACAGTACAGAATGTTGGACAACCCTATGTCTGTATGAAGGATTTCATTATCCCTTCCTTATGAGCTTTGTAAGCAGCGGTTGTAAATACGATGGGATAAAACTATGACTTAATGAGCTGACTACTTTTTGTTATTTATATTTTCATGGGTTTATTTTTTTATTTTTAGGCGATTCTTTCCTACAAATGATATCTTGCCTTTAACTGTTTAGAGTTGAAGTAAGAAGTTTACATACACCTTAGCCAAATACATTTAAACTCAGTTTTTCCACAATTCCTGACATTTAATCCTAGTAAAAATTCCCTGTCTTAGGTCAGTTAGGATCACCACTTTATTTTAAGAATGTGAAATGTCAGAATAATAGTAGAGAGAATAATTTATTTCAGCTTTTATTTCTTTCATCACATTCCCAGTGGGTCAGAAGTTTACATTCACTCTATTAGTATTTGGTAACATTGTCTTTAAATTGTTTAACTTGGGTCAAACGTTTCAGGTAGCCTTCCACAAGCTTCCCACAATAAGTGGGGTGAATTTTGGCCCATTCTTTTTTCAGTTCTGCCCACAAATGTTCTATAGGATTGAGGTCAGGGCTTTGTGATGGACACTTCAATACCTTGACTTTGTTGTCCTTAAGCCATTTTGCCACAACTTTGGAAGTATGCTTGGGGTCATTGTCCATTTGGAAGACCCATTTGCGACCAAGCTTTAACCTCCTGACTGATGTCTTGAGATGTTGCTTCAATATACCCATATAATTGTCCTTCCTCATCATGCCATCTATTTTGTGAAGTGCACCAGTCCCTCCTGCAGCAAAGCACCCCCACAACATGATGCTGCCACCCCCGTGCTTCACGGTTGGGATGGTGTTCTTCGGCTTGCAAGCCTCCCCCTTTTTCCTCCAAACATAACGATGGTCATTATGGCCAAACATCAGACCAGAGGACATTTCTCCAAAAAGTACTATCTTTGTCCCCATGTGCAGTTGCAAACCATAGTCTGGCTTTTTTATGGCGGTTTTGGAGCAGTGGCTTCTTTCTTGCTGAGCGGCCTTTCAGGTTATGTCGATATAGGACGCGTTTTACTGTGGATATAGATACACTTGTACCTGTTACCTCCAGCATCTTCACAAGGTCCTTTGCTGTTGTTCTGGGATTGATTTGCACTTTTCGCACCAAAGTACGTTAATCTCTAGGAGACAGAACGCGTCTCCTTCCTGAGTGGTATGACGACTGCGTGGTCCCATGGTGTTTATTATTGCATACTATTGTTTGTACAGATGAACGTGGTACCTTCAGGCGTTTGGAAAGGATGAACCAGACTTGTGGAGGTCTACAATCCTTTTTTCTGAGGCCTTGGTTGATTTCTTTAGATTTTCCCATGATGTCGAGAAAAGAGGCACTGAGTTTGAAGGTAGGCCTCGAAATACATCCACAGGTACACCTCCAATTGACTCAAATGATGTTAGTTAGCCTATCAGAAGCTTCTAAAGCCATGACATCATTTTCTGGAATTTTCCAAGCTGTTTAAAGGCACAGTCAACTTAGTGTATGTAAACTTCTGACCCACTGGAATTGTGATATAGTGAATTATAAGTGAAATAATCTGTCTGTGAACAATTGTTGGAAGAATTACTTGTGTCATGCACAAAGTAGATGTCCTACCCGACTTAGCAAAACTATAGTTTGTTAACATGAAATCTGTGGAGTGGTTGAACAATGAGTTTAAGTGTATGTAAACTTCTGACTTCAAATGTACATCGCTAAAGTGCAGAATGTGATCAAATGTGGTTTTTGTCCGCAATGTTCTTTCTCCAATATGCAGACTTGCACTTAACCCAGAACAATCATACACACATTCCCTTTTAACTCTCCCCACAAACATACTCATTTTTATTTTGATCTATGTGGCTGTCCCTCTCACTCTTTCTTCACTCACTGTTATACACACACACTGCACTACAGTCCCTGTTATACACACACACTGCACTACAGTCCCTGTTATACACACACACTGCACTGCAGTCCCTGTTATACACACACACACTGCACTACAGTTCCTGTTATACACACACACACTGCACTACAGTTCCTGTTATACACACACACTGCACTGCAGTCCCTGTTATACACACACACTGCACTACAGTCCCTGTTATACACACACTGCACTGCAGTCCCTGTTATACACACACACTGCACTACAGTCCCTGTTATACACACACACTGCACTACAGTCCCTGTTATACACACACACTGCACTGCAGTTCCTGTTATACACACACACTGCACTGCAGTTCCTGTTATACACACACACTGCACTACAGTTCCTGTTATACACACACACTGCACTGCAGTCCCTGTTATACACACACACTGCACTACAGTCCCTGTTATACACACACACACTGCACTACAGTCCCTGTTATACACACACACACTGCACTACAGTCCCTGTTATACACACACACACTGCACTACAGTTCCTGTTATACACACACACTGCACTACAGTCCCTGTTATACACACACACTGCACTACAGTCCCTGTTATACACACACACTGCACTACAGTCCCTGTTATACACACACACACACTGCACTACAGTCCCTGTTATACACACACACTGCACTACAGTCCCTGTTATACACACACACTGCACTACAGTCCCTGTTATACACACACACACACTGCACTACAGTCCCTGTTATACACACACACTGCACTACAGTCCCTGTTATACACACACACTGCACTACAGTCCCTGTTATACACACACACTGCACTACAGTCCCTGTTATACACACACACTGCACTACAGTCCCTGTTATACACACACACTGCACTACAGTCCCTGGTTCACCCATTCTTTTTTTCCTACCAAAGTGGCCATTAGTGGCATCTCACTGTTCTGTGTATCATACAGCAGCCTTTTAAAGAGTGACTGTTATCTAAGCGGGTAAAATGCTCCAGACATAGTCAATACACAGTGACCTGCCTGATGGCAGAGCAGCATCACTGCATGACTGTTTTATTGTGTCTGTTCCCACTGATAACAACCAACTATCTGGTCAACGCATCCAATAATGAGGGTGTTTTTCTTACAGCTGCCACTTTACAACAATATAGTATTACAGTTGTGTTATATTGCCAAAAATACCTTTAAGTCATATTGTGACTATGTAATGATCCATGTCATGAACACCTTCAACAGGAATGTAATGACTATGTAATGATCCATGTCATGAACACCTTCAGGTGAATGAGGTCTACATTCCTCGGATGACTGTGGTTTGTGGGTAACATCCCATGTCAATGTATTTGTCTGTCACGGCAGGTTATCATTTTATGGACATTTTGTGTATTTTAGCTAGCCTATAACATGTAGCTGTTCTTCTGGGTTAATATCTGTTATAATATGCTCTTTCTGTCTGTAATCTCTCTGATAACTTAATCCCAGAGATTTCGTTTTAACAGAAAAACAGTATGGTGGTGATTTCATGGATAGTGCTTTTACAGAATGGTAACAGACATGTCCCTCAACTGCCAGCGCAGTGACACTGACTATAGCAGACACGACTTTCTGAAATCATTTACTCAGAATGAGGACATCACTTGACGCTATTCAATGTGAAATTGAAGTACTCCAGCTAATACATAATGTACACATTCTGCCATTATGTAAAAGGATGTAGGATTATTAAAATAAAGATTAATGGCCAATAGCATTTCCATGCCTTCCGAAGTATATAAGCAGGCATTTTATGCGTAAACATTTTATGCGTAAATCAACATATCAACATTTTATGCGTAAATAAACTCCACAATTATGGTTCTGTAGTTGTTAGATTTTCATCTTTATTGTTCTAGTTTTTAACAGTTTGCTAGCGAACATGTGACATCATTGACCAATAAAACATATCAATACGGCAGATCAATCTGCATTACAGTGAGAAGATGTGTATAAAAAAACAAAAAAACATTTTGACTTAATATTTTATGGTGGTTTATTCATGTACACAAGTCTAAAAACATGAACACAGAAAAGAGATCAGAACACATTACTTAATGAATCCACATGGGGGGGGGTAATCATCTTTAAGGTAATCATTTCAAATGTGTTCTTGGGTGCACTTTGAAATATCTATTGACAATACAAATAAAATGGAAATTTATATAAAACTTTTTTTTATCCTGGAATGAGAGATCATAGAGTTTAACATTTGACAAGGATCTAATGTCTTCCTTCTTTCCCAATAATAGAGGCCAAGCAACACATTTACATTGATCATGGAATGGTAAGAACTGTACTGATTGATGACTAAATTATTGCTTTTGAGTATTTTTTTTCATCTATATGGATTGCATCGTTCTCACCATTGTAAATTGTGACGTAAACATGTGATTATTCCGTTTTGTGAGGGGAGGGGGGTAAGGGGGGGGGGGTCAAAGCTCCTCGCTGAACGAATCCCATGCAGATCTAATCCTCTTTGTGTGTCGTCACACGTTTCCCGCCTTTTTTTCTGGTGAATGATAACAGAAAAGATTGAATATATTAAAATATATATTTAAATCATAACATTCATAGAAAATGTTTTAATTAGTAGCAGACATGGTGCTGACAGATAGTCTTAGGTCTTTGAGAAGTGTTAGTATTTCTCAGACTATTGGACAGATTCACAGCATGTTCTACTTACTGTATAGGGTAAATCACAATAACATGGTCCCTGGCTGAAAACTGTAAATCAATATTGTAGACGTGGTCCCTGACTGAAAACTGTGAATCAATATTGTAGACGTGGTCCCTGACTGAAAACTGTAAATCAATATTGTAGACGTGGTCCCTGACTGAAAACTGTAAATCAATATTGTAGACGTGGTCCCTGACTGAAAACTGTAAATCAATATTGTAGACGTGGTCCCTGACTGAAAACTGTAAATCAATATTGTAGACGTGGTCCCTGACTGAAAACTGTAAATCAATATTGTAGACGTGGTCCCTGACTGAAAACTGTAAATCAATATTGTAGACGTGGTCCCTGACTGAAAACTGTAAATCAATATTGTAGACGTGGTCCCTGACTGAAAACTGTAAATCAATATTGTAGACGTGGTCCCTGACTGAAAACTGTGAATCAAACATGAGGTTAAAACCACTTTCATTGATAAAGTGGTACCGCAGGGAGAAAGGTGCTTAGTCCTGTTCCTAGAAAGCCCAAGTGACTACTAATCCTCGGACTGACTAAACATTATTGATGTCAGTTGACCTGCTTTCCCTACAACAATGAAGGGGCCCTGTTATACACAGTGACCTTTCTATTGTGTGCTATGACACTGATACCTATGAGTAATCCTTAAGTCCAGTGGTTCTTTCCCTGACTATTTACATGTTTCATGTTACCTATTGCAGCGTTGAGTGTCCTTAAAGGGATTTTGGAGTGTTGCATCAAAGTAGGTGAATGGATTTCAGTATCACATAACTACACTATGCTTCCACTTAAAACTTCACCCAGTAACATAACTGGGAGGAACCCTGCTCAATGAGTAAAAGCTCAATGACTAAAGCTGGGGTAATTCCCATTATTGGCAGAATGGGAACACTTTAGACCAATGTCCAGGAAGTTCTTCTCATTTTCTAACTGTTCAGTGGCCGCTGACATAACTGTCTGTATGATGGATGCAGCAGCCTCATAGAACATCCTCTTCCGCGCTTCCTCTTGGTCATGTGGCTCAGAGTTGGCCTCCCCTGACTCAGAATTGGACCCTCCATTTTGAGGAGGTCCCACCCACCTGGCCTCTAACTCAATGCTAGTCCCTAGTTCTAATTTGGCCTGTGTCATCATGTTAGCTCCATTTTGCTGGAGATCATCATCACCACCACAGTCTATTTCTGTTGCAAACTCACCGCTTTGGGCAACTGCATTTCCTGTGCCAAGGTTCAGGATCTTGGCATCCTTCGACGAGTTGGTGTTTTCTTGTTTTGCCTCGTCTGTTGGTCCGTCCTTCTTCGGGGTAGTTTCATGATTGTGTGTGGTGTCTTCTTCGGGTGTGCCGTTCGAGCACCCATTCTCACCGTTGGTTTTCACCTCTGCCACAGACTCTGCTGGTGCTGCAGGCTCAGCTGAGTTGGCCTTCTCTGGCTCAGGACCAGACGGTGTGCTCGTTGCGGGCTCCTTTGCCTCTCCGTCGGCGGCTGTGTGCTCATTGGCCACCTGAGCCTCTCCTTTATCGTTGCTCTCGCCCTGGGCAGCGTCAGTCTCTTCCTGCTGGTTGTCAGGGGCAGCCGCTCCCTCGGTGTCCTTCACCTCCCCGTCTACCGCCTCCTCATCCTCCTTCGGAGCTCCGTCTCCCTGGTCCACGCTGGTGCTCTTCCCCTTTCGCATGATGAAGTTTTTCAGAGAAACGGCGCGGTTGAAGTGTGTTCGCTTGGCCTTGGCCTGCTCTTTACCTGCCTCTTCCGTCTGCTCGGCCGGTTCAGATGCGGCAGCACCTTCCTCCTCCCCGCTGGCGGCCACCGTGTCTGCTGACCGCTTGGACTTGGGGATCACACGTTTCTTGAAGGAGGTCCAGATCTCATCTGCGTGTTGGTTCATTGATTTGTGTGGGGCGGCGGCAGCTCCTTTTTCCTCCTCTCCGTCTGTGTTGGTCTTCTCCTGTGTTTTGCCGTCTAGCTGTGCCTTGGCTTCGTCTGTTTCAGGCGCAGCCGCTTCATCGTTCTCTGTGGCATTTTCCTCCCCTTCCGCCTTCTCACCCGTAGCGGCTTTGCTGATGCCTACGACTGACGGGTCTCTCTTCAGCCCCTGGAATGTCCATGACCTTTTCAGTTTCCACCGTTTCTGGCCACTGGATTCTGAAGCCTTGGAGTCCAGTGTACTTATGTCCCCAGGAGCCCCAGATGCGCCCTCAGCCTCCTTAGACTCTTCAGTGCTCTTCTTATGACTCTTCTGGGCCATAAGCTTCTTAAAGGAATGCCAGCGTTTCATGTGTTTGGTCGCTGCACTGGAGGCAGGCTTCTCTGAGTCTTCTGCTGCCGTGGCATCTTCTAGTTGGTCAACTGTGGCATTGAGGGCCTCAGGGTCCTCCAACCTGTCCAAGGATTTGGAGCGGACCTTCATCTGGTTCTCCGGAGCTTTCTCAATGGCCTGGTCCTCAGCTGCTGCCTCTGTGCCATTGGTTGCCGGCTCCTCTGCTTGGTCGGAGGCCTTTTTCTGCTCTGTGTTGCCCTCTCCATTAGCCTCCACAGCATCAGAGCTCTGCTCCTTCTTCTTCTTCCCTCCCATGACTTTTCCCAGCCCACTCTTATTCAGGAAGGACGAGAAAATATTCTCAGAGGCCTGTTTAGCTTTGCCATCGGCCGGCTGCTCTGTGCTCTGTGTGGTCTCTCCAGCAGGTTGTGCCTCTTCAGGTGGAGACGTGACAGCCTCTGTGACAGTCTCTGTGACAGTCTCTGAATTTGTGGGCTCCACCTCTGTTTTAGTCTCGGTGGTGGTGGTGCCATCTTCCTGTACAGGCGCTGAACAGGCATCTGTCGCCGCCATATCCCCAAAAAGATGTCTGCGTCGTTATATCCCCTCTTTTTCTTCAGTAGTTCAGGTCAGTTCCTTTTGTGATTGAATGGACTGAGTTCATTGATCCCGAGCTGATATGTATGGCAGTATTCCCATCCAACTTCCCTTCCGAGAGGAGGGCCTCTGCATCATATTCTGTAGTGAGAATGAGGGCCACGAACCTGATGGAAATTAAATGAGAATTGATTAAATGTATAAATCAACAACACAGACAGTCCATTACTTAGTATAGGATACTCCAGACAGAGCTGATGGAATACACAGTGCATCTCTACAACAGCAAAGGCTCAAAGGGTTTTAAAGCCAATGCATCCAAGCACAAACCAACATTTATTTTACTTATTGAACCTTTATTTAACTAGGCAAGTCAGTTAAGAACAAATTCTTATTTACAATGACGGCCTACCCCGGCCTCCCCTAACCCGGATGACGCTGGGCCAATTGCGCGCCGCCCTATGGGACTCCCAATCACAGCCGGTTGTGATCGAACCAAGGTCTGCAGCGATGCCTCTAGCACTGAGATGCAGTGCCTTAGACCGCTGCGCCACTAGGGAGCCCATAATGTAACGTGAGAGGTGATGGCCATTTTGAAGAATGGGGAAATGACATGTATGGCCCAGAGCCGTCAGAGGGAAATAAACACAGGGCACAACATGCTCCAGATAATCTCATGTTGCCACTAGGGTCTGACTCCTGTCACCTAGATGCTAGAGAGCATTGCTATTTAGAAAAGTGGATCCGTGGTTTTGTTTAGCACCATTTGAAGAGTTTATGTCTGGCCTTTAGTATCCAGGAAAAACAAGCTGACATCCCAGATAGTACGCTAGATAGAACAATAACATGCAATGACAGCAGAGGCAAGTGAAAAATATAAAATTTTAAGAAAATCTCCATAAAGGACAATGACAAAGAAAAAATATATGGGAAATATTTTATTTTATGAAAATATACATAAGGCGTAGCTAATTTGAACATGTCTAGGCCTTAAGACCTAAAAAGCCACATTGATAATTTTTATCAGGGAAATTGTTTATAATTGCATCATAACATCATTAAAGGTTATAGGCAAAACAGAACCTAACAAATACCATATTTTCTTTGGCCATCATTTTCTATAGACTATATTTGTTTCCCAGTCGGCAGTGTGTTATTTTGTAACGTAGCTACGTCATCCATGGCTATACTATTTTTTACAGATTAATAGCGATGTCATCTCTAAACCATCCAGCTGAGAATTTGAAAACATCTATTTTGTCTTCAATCTAAAACACCAGAGGGGCACCTTCTGATAATAACTAGTGACATACTTTGGAATATTCGATTAATCAAACGGACCCTGTGACTGCATGTGACGTACACTGAGTACAATAACATACATTGTAACACCATTTTCTTGTATTTTGAGAGGAGCACGATGCCAATAACACACTTTAATCTGATTTCCCAGTTAGGATACAACTGCGTGAAAATGAGCGTATGTGGAGGGAGTGGAGACCACGATTACATGTCCTGCCACAAGGACAATCGCGCGCTTTAGCCTTTTTGTCCGGTTTCCATCTGAGCACTCTCCCCCTTTGTTACGTTAAACCAGCAATGAGAGCGAGGGGGTTCAAAAGCCCCTGCGATGGAGTTTAGCTGTGAGCGCCGATGGGGGGGACCAGTGACCAGTGTGTCGTGAACAACATTATCGTGAGCAAAAATAGTGGCATCGGCGGTTCGCATTCAAAATAAAAGTCCCCCATTGAAACTGACGCAAGAGGATAAAAAAAATAGTGGAATCATGCCATAATTGGACTAGATAATGCAACAAAAAAGGGAATGCTGTTGTATAAAGTCAACAAAAAACTATCATTTGAACCCCCCCCAAAAAAATTGCACCGCACAGCCTACTTGTAACAGTGGTGTAAAGTACTTAAGTAAAACAAATACTATGTTTTTAGGGTATTTATACTATACTTCTCGACTGCCTGGGTGTTGGAGTATGCCCTTGTCCGTAGATAAATTAAAACATTTGTGCTGAATGATTTCCTTTATATAAGGAATTGATTCAAGTGTGACAACAGTATTTTTCCCACAACTGCTACTTCAGTGGAGGCTCCTCATAGGAGGAAGGGGAGGACCATCCTCCTCAGTGAATTTCATAAAAATAGTGACACATTTAAAAAATAAAAAAAAATAAAAAAAAGTTATCATTTTTAGATAAAACTTTACTAAATATATTCACGTCACCAAATAATTTATTAAAACACACTGTTTTACAACGAAGGTAGCCTCAGCAGCACTCTGTAGGGTAGCCTAGTGGTCAGAGCGTTTGGCCAGTAACCAAAAGGTTGCTGGATCGAATCCCAGAGCCGACAAGGTGAAAACCTGTTGATGTGTCCTTGAATAAGGCACTTAACCCTTATTTGCTCCAGGGGTGCCGTACTACTATGGCTGACCCTGTAGGTAGGCCGTCATTGTAAATAAGAATTTTGCATATTTGCATTCTGACTTGCCTAGTTAAATAAAGGTTAAATAAAAACCAGGGTGTAGCTGGAGGACAGCTAGCTTCTGTCCTCCTCTGGGTACATTGACTTCAATACAAAGGAGGCTCATGGTTCTCAACCCTGTCCATAGACTTACACAGTAATTATGACAACTTCCTCCAACCTATCAGAGCTCTTCCAGCATGAACTGACATGTTGTCCACCCAATCAAATTATCTGATTGCTAGCTAATCAAAGTTAGCTAGCACTGCAGTGCATACAATGGGGTGAGTAGTTGGACTCAAAGAGAGAAAGACAATAATTGAATAGTTTTGAACAAATTAATTACTTCCAAAATTAAAGAGAATTGTAGCAGGTTTACAAACGCGTTGGTTCTAGTAGCTATGTTGACTACACGTTAGCTAATATGGTGACAACGATGTAGGCTGTGTGTAACGGTTAGCAGTCACGATATGAAGGTTTGGCTTGGAAAGGTTCTTTTCCACCTGGTAACAGACAGCTGATGTGTTGTGCACTGAAGTCCACAAGCGAAGGGAGAAGGTGAGAGAGAAGAGCGATTAGATAGTTGTGAAAAGGAATTATATATACAACGAGCATAGTGATCCTGATGTTGTTATGTAGCTGTTATGAAAGTGATCTGTGTTTGCATGTGATCAGGGGTGTATTCATTCTGCCGATTCTGTTGAAAAAAAACCAGTTTCTTAAACGGAAGCAAATCGGGGATAAACATATATGAATTTGTCCATTAGAAACTCTCATTTGCAACTGTTGGACTATTGATTACATCCTAGATCAGCTAGATGTGCACCTACGTTGTAAACTTTAATTCAGAGGCTAGGTTGTAGCATCCTCATGATGGTTATGGGGAAAAGTTGATTATCATGTAGTAGCCTAAACCTATCGATGTTATATTGAGTTGGGTGAATGGAATATGAATGAGTCATCCAATATGCTGTAATAGAAATAAGGCAATGCTCAGTAAAAAAAATAATCTTATATGGCACCGACCGCCACTATGCTACTTATATATACACTGCACTGTACAACCTATGGATTGTGCAACTTTGAAATAGAGTATTGCCTACTCAGTGACACCCACAGAACACAACTATGCAGAGTTCACACAAATATTAGCTTGTTTTGCGCATAATAAACTAACTTGGGAGATGATTTTCCAAGCCTACTTCCGCGGCTATGTAGTCCAATTTGAATACGGTTCAATTGGGGACTTTTATTTTGAAGGCGAACCACCGATTCCACTATTGTTGCTCACGCTAATGATGTTTACGACACACTGGTGAAAAAGCCAATGCAAATGCTCGAGACAGCAGGTGTCCGTCCTTTTCAAACGCTCATTTGCATTGCTAATGTGATTCACAAAGCCGCCACCTCCATTTTGTGAATAAGCGTCTATCGAAATGCTTTCACTGATATTTTTATCTCAAAATGTTGGCCAATACAGCCTATGTAAGGGAATTCAATATGTTAATGAAAACACAACAACAGAAATGGTTTCCAAGTTCCAGTCAAGACGCATTCTGAACAATAGACGGGCTGGCCTATTGAGAAAGCTGGGCCGCGTTACAACGCGTAAATGCATAATCATAGGCAAAAGGTATGTCGAGAAAAAAAAATACTTCTCTATGAATGAAGAAATATTCTTGAAGCAACACATACGTGATTAGTATAATTTGAAACACTCAAGATAAACACCTCAAGCGCCAAATTCCCAACAAAATGCAGCTCTTGCATTCTGGTGATGCTGATAAACTAGACTACACATTCTCGAAACTTCTATCTCAAGGGCCAGTCTTCTCTTAAAATGTGTTTCCCTCTCGTGAGAGATTATTTTTGTATGACGAATTGAGATCCTACTTGGCCCCGTTTAAATTCACACTTGAATGCATTTAATTATAATGTGTGAGTGAGCAGTCTGGCTTATAATGTGTGAGGGGGAAGTCTGGCGAATGGCGTGGACGTTGATTGAATGAGGAGCCTCAGGGACTCAGGCACCAAATTACATTTAATTTATGTGTATTTTTGTAGGCTATCCTATGTACCCAGAGATGAGATGCGTCGAGCGAGCACGCATCACCCATCAACAGCCTGTTCAACGTCCCTCAACATTGAGATCCTCCAACAAAAACCAAGCTGAGCTCCTCATCCAGGAGCTTCATCAACAACAGCTATACTGTATGACTATGAAGGTTAATTAAACGGTAAATGGAAATCACAGAAGTTAAATCATTATATGCATTTAATACCGCATTTAACAAACACTACAATAGGCTACAAGAACAAAAAAAAGTAATAATATCTCCAAACCTTGTTTCGTGTGTCTAAATCCGTTTCCGTGTGCGGGAGAAATGTAATAAACTGCTCCAGACGGGAAAAGACACTGAAACTAAATCCGCTCTCGCATCCTCATGCCTTGAAGCAGCCAACCCAGTGTGGAGAATTGCGCGGGGACGTGAGGGTCGCGTTGGTATTAACAGACGCGCAGCTGCGGCTCCGCAAATACACACCATCTATCTAACCCCGTTGCCAGTAGCAACCACGGATATCACCCCGCCCCCACCACTAAGAGGGTTAGAGTACGGGTCTGAATTGTTTCAATGGTAATTTGCCCAGTCAGATCTCAGAGCCACTTGCATTTGATTTGCGTTAAACTGTGCGATTTAAATCACAAAGTCGGATAATCTTGGGACAGGTTATCTTCCCATGTGCTCCCATTCACATAATTTTGTCATGCAGCGAACCGTTGCTTTGAATCTTTGTCTTGAACTCATGTGACTTGGCAACATAGAACCTTCAAGAACTTGAAGGAGAATTGACACCAGGAGTGGATGAACTGTCCATTGAAATGTCAATGTATTTAATCTAACACAATGTCCAACACCAATGAAACACACAGAGGAAAAGCCATTTTAATACAGCATTGTATTTCTCTTCTGGAAACCATCTCCTGATGCCACACAATGTGACAGCCTTCGCCTCACCAAGCAGCATTGTTCAGTGAGTCAGCCATGTTGGAGAGCCATGTGCTTGCAATATAGTGAGACTGCAAAACAGAAGACAAATGAAGGTGTGTGGAGAGAAATAGCCTTTCACAAAAAATTCCATCAGTGTGCCTGGGGCGCCACAGCAGAGGGAGGATGCAGCGGAACATTGTGCTGTGTGCTCAGGCAGTCTGTATTGATGCCAACATCATATTTGTCTGTGCCTCTCAGTTTTAATATTGCACTAAATTTGTCCACTGGATAGAGTCAATTGTGTGCTGCACTGGAAAAGCATTGCTGTGTGATTAATATTTCATAAGACAGTGCATCTGCAAGGACTTGGTCTCTTTCGCTCCCTGAGCCTTAATTTCCTTGTGGAGGGTGTCAGTCTGAACAGGTTAGGCTACACTTCTGGCATTGAGTCAGCTATGCATCCGTTTTATTAAGGGCACAGTGCAGCTGTGTCATGCATGGCTCCATGTGAAATCATCATCTTATATGGAGGGGGAGGGTGTCGCATGGTGCATCAAGGGGTTTAAGAAAGGTGCAAACATTAGCTGAAGCGGGAAATCGGAATGTTACCAAAGCATAGCTTGGGAGGGTGGATGGATGGCTCCTCTGTTACAGTAGGGAGAGTTTTTACATTATAGTCTACCAAGACCATCTATGCTTCCTCAACAACAACAACACAGTGGGCTCTCCCCAGTAACCCTAAATTAGCTGTTCTTTTGGGGGTGGCCAATTAGCCTCAGAGTGGGGTGTTTGTCTTTTGTGTGGGATCACCATCTAGAACGGCTGGCTCTGCCTCTGACCAGCTTAGACGGGCTGGAGCCAACGTGCCTGAAATATTTCATCATTCCTTCCCCTCCACCACTGGCTGATCCAATCAGAGAATACATTATTTTCACCCGCTATCTGAGTGAGCGAAGCCCAATGTCATTTGGATGTCACAGACAGGCGGAGGGAAAGCTGTCTGTGCCTAGAGAGGCTCTCGCCGCCTCTGGTGACGTGTGTAGGGTAATGATATATTTGCAATTCAAGGGCTTGATCATAAAAAACACCTCTTCAAATGCATCATTACATTTCAGCCATTTAGCAGACACTCTTATCCAGAATGACTTACAGGAGCAATTGGGGTTAAGTGCCTTGCTCAAGGGCACACCAACAGATTTTTCTCCTAGTCAGCTCAGGGATTCAAACCATCAACCTTCCGGTTACTGGCCCAACGCTATTAACCGCTAGGCTACCTGCCACCATCACAGACAGTACGAATTAAGTGGCAACCTACAAGGGATGGGAGCTTTGAACACTGTCATGTTAATGGCTTTAGTTTTTGTTATTCTGTATTGGATGTCTGCCTGCTCTCAGACCCAGACATCCCACAGCCAGCAGGCAGCAGAGTCCCTCTACAGAGACTGAGAGCTGGCGGACATGTTTCAGACCCAGACATCCCACAGCCAGCAGAGTCCCTCTACAGAGACTGAAACATGTCCACCAGCTCTCAGACCCAGACATCCCACAGCCAGCAGAGTCCCTCTACAGGGACTGAAACATAAAATTGAATGTACCCCAAGCGGTGAAGGGATTTCAGTGTAAATACATTTAAGTGAAGCTGCGAGGGGTGTTGTGAATGGCATAGTCAGAGCTCACAAGGTGTTTGTCTCTGCCTTCCTAATGCCTGGCAACAGCGTGTGCGTATTTGAGCGTGCATGCTGAAGGCCGTATCAGGCTCACGACACTACCTGTCAACTCCATTTCCCGCTCTCTTGTCCAGGGCGACAAGGTCTCATTTTAAGAAGCTGGTTTCTGCAGCCTGATGACCAGCAGGTGCTTGGACACGCAGCCATAAACACACAGGCTCGGAGGCGCTGGCAACCAATCGAATTGCACCTGCAGCCACTTCATTTACTGCAAATAGATTTACAATAGGCCGACTTCACTGTCTATAAATGTGTGGGGTTACAAAAGGATTAAGCCTTCCATTTAATCAATGTGGACTGCAGAAACTATGACGAAGAAAAGGAAGACTGTGGAGGAGGAGTCAGGGTTAAAGAGAGAGAGATAGAGGGGGGGGGGGTACTTTTCAATGCCTGTGCTTTGATGCATGCCTCGGCCAGCCCCCCCAAAAATTCTCACAAGACATCCATTCAGACAAATTAAAACAGAATGGAGGTGATGGGGGGGGTGGACCTCATCTTGGCTTACAGTCATTATCAACTGAGGTAGCCTATGCTCTGTACTTAAAGAGTCTTATCCATCTGACTCAGGAGAGAACAAGGCACTGCAAAGATATATGTGTATTTTAAATCTGGTTTGAGACATCCATTAACATTTAGACTGAAAATGTTGGAGTTTTGATGTGCCCAGTCTCTCAATCTCTCTTTTTGGGTCAATTTAGGTAATTACACTTTCCACGGGACATTAATCTGTGTAATTAGGTTTGAGCCAGGGTACCGCTCTCTTTTATTTTGCACTTTCTGCCCTGGAGGAAAATAGGTGGAGTGCATTATTTTTCTCCGATATACTCTCTTTCTTATTATCTGAATTCAGTGCTCATCGAGAAGCAATGGAGTACATTTTGGAGTACACTGTTTGACAATGGTGACTCTCTGATGGACTTGCTGATGTACTGTGATTCACTGATTAGGCAAATATGAAACGCGCCTCTGGTTAGCTATCCAAATGAGGGAGGTGGTTGGCGTCTTTTGTGTTGTCAGACCATCCCAATCAACCTTCCTATAACCAAACAAACCAACGATTGGGTAAACCATAGACTATCATCCCATACCTAAACCAACTACCACATCAAAGTTAATCTGCCCCAAAATGGATGCCATGACTGTGTCTTCACACGTCCATCCATCACCACCTGTAGGTGATTTATGGGCACTTTCCCCTCATGTGTTCAGAATGCATTTAGATACTTCATCTGGATGCCCAGAGAACGGTCCACACACAGCACAGCATAGCACGTTGACCTTTCTAGATGTGCTGATTAGTTCATGCGTTGCTCAAGGCGGAGGCCACGTGACGCCAACGCTGCTGTATGGGAGTCCTTTGAGTTGCAGCTGTCATAGCCACCCAATCCTACAATACTCCTGATGCCTTCCCAAGAATTTCTCTATAATCTGTTTATGTGTACACAACCTGTCAATCACGGTTGTTGTTGTGCCAGCCTCCCGCTGGGCCAATGTTGACCCATTCTGTCGATTAGCTGTATGCTATTATCATCTCCCCCAGACGTGCTAGGCAGAGATACGATGGGACCAGCCATGGATTTCTCTATTGTGACACAGGGGGGGACCTGTCACAGAATATCTAGGGAATGCCTGAGCTACACAACTGTGAAACACACCATTTTGTTTGTCAGTCCCTCTGCCAACCCTAGTAGATGTGGAAAACCTCTTTCCACAGACGGGGAAAATGTAATCGCTGTGTTCTAAATCTCAGGAGGTAAACAAGTGCATATTCCTCCAACGCTGGGCATTTTCATTAGTTTAGCTGTAACCCACTGGGTGTAGTGCAGAAAGCAGGCTTAAGGAGTTACTCTCACTAAGTATCCTGACGACTAGCCAAGTGAGCCAGCATGATCACTCACTAGCCTCCATGTCAGGTCACCGTCTGATACATAGGGAGATTTTCTTGATTCATACTATAAAATGTTTTAGATGTAGTCTTTTTATATGACAAATACACAAATATTAAATACGTACAGTGGAAGTCGGAAGTTTACATACACTTAAGTCATTAAAACTCATTGTTCAACCACTCCACAGATTTCATGTTAACAAACTATAGTTTTGGGAAGTTGGTTAGGACATCTACTTTGTGCATGACACAAGTAATTCTTCCAACAATTGTTTACAGACAGATTATTTCACTTATAATTCACTATATCACAATTCCAGAAGATTACATACACTAAGTTGACTGTGACTTTAAACAGCTGATAGGCTAACTAACATCATTTGAGTCAATTGGAGGTGTACCTGTGGATGTATTTCAAGGCCTACCTTCAAACTCAGTGCCTCTTTGCTCGACATCATGGGAAAATCTAAAGAAATCAGCCAAGACTTCAGAAAAAAGATTGTAGACCTCCACAAGTCTGTTTCATCCTTGGGAGCAATTTCCAAACGCCTGAAGGTACCACATTCACCTGTACAAACAATAGTACGAAAGTATAAACACCATGGGACCAAGCAGCCGTCATACCGCTCAGGAAGGAGACACGTTCTGTCTCCTTGAGATGAGCATACTTTGGTGCGAAAAGTGCAAATCAATCCCAGAACAGCAGCAAAGGACCTTGTGAAGATGCTGGAGGAAACAGGTACAAAAGTATCTATATCCACAGTAAAACGAGTCCTATATCGACATAACCTGAAAGGCCGCTCAGCAAGGAAGAAGCCACTGTTCCAAAACCGCCATAAAAAAGCCAGACTACATTGGGACTTTTTGTAGAAATGTCCTCTGGTCTGATTAAACAAAAATAGAACTGTTTGGCCATAATGACCATCGTTATGTTTGGAGGAAAAAGGGGGAGGCAGCATCATGTTGTGGGGGTGCTTTGCTGCAGGAGGGACTGGTGCACTTCACAAAATAGATGGCATCATGAGGAAGGAAAATTATGTGGATATATTGAAGCAACATCTCAAGACATCAGTCAGGAAGTTAAAGCTTATGGGTCTTCCAAATGGACAATGACCCCAAGCATACTTCCAAAGTTGTGGCAAAATGGCTTAAGGACAAAGTCAAGGTATTGGAGTGACCATCACAAAGCCCTGACCTCAATCCTACAGGAAATTTGTGGGCAGAACTGAAAACGCGTGTGCGAGCAAGGAGGCCTACAAACCTGACTCGGTTACACCAGTTCTGCCAGGAGGAATGGGCCAAAATTCACCCAACTTATTGTGGGAAGCTTGTGGAAGGCTACGAAACATTTGACCCAAGTTAAACAAATTTAAGGCAATGCTACCAAATACTAATTGAGTGTATTTAAACGTCTGACCCACTGGGAATGTGATGAAAGAAATAAAAGCTGAAATAAAATCATTCTCTCTACTGTTATTCTGACATTTCACATTCTTAAAATAAAGTATTGATCCTAACTGACCTAAGACAGGGAATTTTTACTAGAATTAAATGTCAGGAATTGAAAAACTGAGTTTAAATGTATGTGGCTAAGGTGTATGTAAACTTCCGACTTCAACTGTGTGTGATATGAGACAATTATATGATAAAATCCAAGGCAAAGGATGGAGTAGGATTACAACCAGGAAGCCCAGGGGCGTCTGTGGTTTGGTTTGTGTTGTGATTCAATTAACTTGTTTTTCTTATTTACAGTGCTAACAAGGCTTTCTTGTTAAAGCTCTGTTGGAATTTTGACTACCTTGTTCAAGAGAGCAGTAAGAGGTCAGCTTCTCCATAAGACATATTTTTTTGCTTCTCTTAAGTTGTAGTATTATAACTTCCGATAAAAACAATCTTAAAGTGTTTGGTGATGCTGTATGTGATTTATTGTACTGTAAAGGTAGAGGATTCTGTCATAAATCCAAAATACAGGCGAATAAAGCAGAAATCCTTCACACTGGTTCTTACAGAATGCACACCTGTGCAAGATACACACCCCCGGTCAAAAGTTTGGAATATTACTAATTCAAGGGTTTTTCTTTATTTGCACTATTTCTTTTACATTGTAGAATAAAAGTGAAGACATCAAAACTATGACATAACACATATGGAATCATGTAGTAACCAAAAAAAGTGTTAAACAAATCAAAATATATTTTATATTTGAGATTCTTCAAATAGCCACCCTTTGCCTTGATGACAGCTTTGCACACTCATGGCATTCTCTCAACCAGCTTCTTGAGGACCGCCACAGGAATGGAAGACCCAGAAATACCTCTGCTGAAGAGGATAAGTTAATTTGAGTTACCAGCCTTAGATTGCAGCCCAAATAACTGCTTCAGAGTTCAAGTAACAGACACATTAACTGTTTAGAGGAGACTGTGTGAATCAGGCCTTCGTGGTCAAATTGCTGCAAAGAAACCACTACTAAAGGACACCAATAACAAGAAGAGACTTGCTTGGGCCAAGAAAACACGAGCAATGGACATTAGACCGGTGGAAATCTGTCCTTTGGTCTGGAGTCCAAATATGAGATTTTTGGTTTCAACCTCAACCAAATTTAGATGGTTTGGAATGAGTCGGAAAAGCAGGCAACAAGTGCTCAGCATGTGTGGGAAATCCTTAAAGACTGATGGAAGATCATTCCAGGTGAAGCTGGTTGAGAGAATGCCAAGAGAGTGCAAAGCTGTCATCAAGGCAAAGTGTGGCTATTTGAAGAATCTCAAATATAAAATATATTTTCATTTGTTTAACACTTTATTTTTGGTTACTACATGATTCCATATATGTTATGTCATAGTTTTGATGTCTTCACTTTTATTCTACAATGTAAAAAATTGTGCAAATAAAGAAAAACACTTGAATGAGTAATATTCCAAACATTTGACCGGGGGTGTACATCACGGTGTCAGTGCCTCAGCTGGGAAGGTCTGTTTACTCAGAATGTCTCGGGGGACAAGTGTAATTTACTCAGCCGCCTGAGCAGACACCAGTTTCTCCCCTGAGCCCGCAACGTTTGTCCTTCAAGGGAAAATAGCAGCATTTATTTGTTCTGTTTTAACAGTTTTTTGGCCGGTGGCACCAGATACCCGTCCGTATATATCACGGTCCAGAGTCCAATCTATTGCGCCGTGCCCCGCAGTCTCTACGCAGGTCCTAAAATGTATTGTTAACAACCATTGTGCCGAAAACACACGCACACAAACAAGCAATTCGCTCTCTATATCGACGACTCCTCTGCGAGTCATTGTGAAAACAGGGCAAACAAACCAAACAGCATAGATTGAATACACTGCAATTTTCCTCATTAGCATGGGTGAACTGAGTGGCCCTGTTAGTCAAGGCCTATCAGACTATGGTCTCTTTAGCCATAGAATCCTGAATCTCTGACCCAATGCATCATAATACAAGCCGTGGTGTTGAAAGGCCAGCTGCAAATTCTTCCACCATTAAATGATTTGCGTACTAATTGAATTTGAAACATTCTTGGGTGTATTTTTTTTTGCATGCGCCAGTACAAAAACCCCCTTTCAGTTCGCCCACTAACCGCATTCCACAGTGGAGGAAACTGAGATCTATACCCCTGTTTGTTCTCACACGGTTCTTTAATTTCATGATGCATGTCCAGATCTGGAACTCCACATAAACATCCTCTCTACTGTATAAAGGGGAAGATTAAAAATCATCCATTAAGGCAAGAAGCTGAGGCATCGGATTTGTTACTCTTCGCAACATTTCCACGCTGATACACACTGGACAGACAAGAATCAAAGCTCTGTGCAAACACTCTCCCACAAACACACAACTACAAGCACAAGGCAGACATCTTCCAACATTTTCAGATGAGGTGCATGTACCTCATAATATTATGGATTAAAAGGTTTTTTTTTTTTTTTTTTTTTCCTCATTCACTTCTCAGACTTTGACATTAAATTTGACGTTGTATACATGAGATCCAGGATTGCATTCACTGTGTCAAAACATAAGCATTGACCATCAACTATTTCATTACTGACTTGCCTAGTTAAATAAAAGGTTAGATACATATTAGATAACACATACAGTATGTTAAGAGGCTTACACTGTGTCTTCACTGGCTTTTGGCTGATTGTTTTCCTGCTGGACCCCTTTGGCATCACAGCAGATGTATATACTAACAACCCTCACACATGCGAACAAGATCACACACATGCATGGCAGCAGTACAAAATGACTGCTAATTTATCCTACTGTAAGTGCATTAGCCAGGTCACCTATCCCGTTGACCTACAAATTAGTTACACATGGGGTATTTCTGTAAGTCTCACTAGTAAATCCGAACTCGGGCATTCAGTATCATTCATTTGCAGAGACCCCATGTGAAATTGAGAGCTTGGGACTATAACGATCTATCTGCAAAAAAATATAATTTGGAGATAATTGGCTTTAAAGTCCCGAACCCTCATTAGTTTGAATAGAGTGCAGGATAAATCGAAAGCTCTCTTTAGCTTTGACATCAGAAATATTGTATATACAGATCATTTGTACTCTTTGTCTCATCAAATGCCCAAAGAGAAATGCTCAAAGCATTTGCCGTTATTAAGTCTTCCATATAGATTATAAATCAGCACACAAATAAGTTACAAAAGCATCATCACAGACCAATCAACAAAAGTGCTACCATGGCAATAGTAAGACATCATGAATGCCATTAGAGATTGTTATAAATGAGGCCTATTAAGTCATCGGCCACTTCTGCCAGCAGGCTGGTGAAGGGATTCAGATAATGAATACCAATAGTTCCTAATTTTTCTTGTTGATGACTTGAAATGCAAAGGCATTCTGGGACTTTCCGACCCCTGAATCAGGTGTGTTCCGGGCTCACCAAGGGTGTGTTGTGCCCCTCTGTGACCTCCTTCTGGGACACTTTTGTCCCTCAGGTTGGCGGGGGCCCGTTGACGTAGCGCAGGGCCAGTTGGAAGGAGCGGGCCAGGGAGTTGGAGCGGTGGCACTCTGGGCCCATGAGGAGCGTTGTGGGCCAGACCAGCAGGGCTAGGAACACAGCCAGCAGGCCGACCAGGAACACTGGGCTCCTCAGAGTCTCTAGTACCCACACGGCCCCCAGGGGCCATGAGCTGCACTTGTTTTGTCTGTTAGGGCACTCATTTGGCCTACAGGAGGAGCTTGGAAATGGATAGAAGGAGCATGATCGAATTACAAAGTCTCAACATCATTTAAGTCAGGGGTTGTTGTTGACCTCGGGGACTGGGAGTGAGTGCTGTTTTTAATTTCAATAAATCACATGGAGAAGTGGGATTTGTTATCACCGTCTAATTGGTATTGATTGAAGATCAAAAAATGTCCCGACAGGTATTTGCAGTGTTTTCGTTATGCAAGTTAAGCCTATTTGAGAGCGCATCTATGTATAATAAGTCAAAACTATGATATTACTGTACTAAGTTAAACCAAAGCATTGAATATTAAAACATATAGGCTGCGTTTACACAGGCAGACCAATTCTGATCTTTCAGCCAATTATTTCCACGTGAATAAGACTTTACGTGAATAAGACTTTACTCACCGTTGCTCACTATGGACCACCTCCCATGAGGCATTGCAGCGCAGCTCTTCCTCTGGAGACTGGCAGAGAAAGAGAGGAATCAACAGAGAGAAGGATTGTGTACACACACACACAGGATGCATTCATTTTGGCCTCTGCTCTGTAGGCCTATACAACTTTTTACAAGGCAGCTGGAAAAGGTTTTTACTTTCAATATGATCTGTGATCTGCATACAACCGGTCATCTTCAGTACATTGTTGTACGTTTTGACAACAGAACAGATGAATAAACTTGATCTTACAAGCTGCCATTAACAGTTATGTAAATGATAAATAATGTGATGCTGTTACCTGTGGATTTAACTGAAGTCTACAAGCCATCCTATCAGACTTGAGCTGGAGGTCACATGACTGTGAGGTGCAGGGGTCCAAACACAGCTCCTGGGGGTGTGTCAGAACGGGGATGTCCACGAGACTGTGGCTTCCCTCAGAGCAAACAGCACACTGTCACACATACACAAAGCAGTTTGGGTTACGGCACAGTCTCGTGTGTGTGACACTTATAGATGCCACACACACACGCAGACAGAGACAGACCACACCCCAACCCTCTCATGGGACAAACCCATCAGCCTCCCTCTCTATCCCCTCACTGGGTTTTGACGAGCGCTCGTGGCCTATGGTGTGTCTTGTCTTTCTACGGCCGCCTGTAATTACGACAGACATTAAAAAGCCAGTTAACGCCAGAGCTCTCCGCCGTCCCTGTAAAGCTGCCAATTAAGCCTCGAGCGCAGAGAAATTCAAAGAGCCCCTTTGAAATGGAAATGGTTTCTCTGCTAGGTTTGAGGCTTTGCAGCGAAAACCAGGCTTTCCATCAGCACAGCGATTCACTTTCTTATGGACGTGTCCCCCTCTGGCGAACAGAATGCTTTAGTCAGGCTGGGCTTCAGACAGCTTAATTAGAAAGAAGAAAGCAACCTCCCCCCAAAAAACAGAATAGAAAAGTTTCTCAGCTGTTTCTGTGACACTTAAAACTTGATGCATTTATAAATATGCATTTATAAATCAAATTTTTATAGATTTGTTTTACGAGCGAGACAAGGTATAAAATAGACACTTTGTAGGCGATGTGACACACCCAAAGCTGCATGTAATAACACAAAAAACAGAGTGTTGTCGATTCACATGATTCTATGAATATTGACCTTTTCGTGATGCCACTTGTGGTAAATTCTCCATATATTTTTGCAAATACTGCATGGGAAAGTCGATTCCTATAGCTTTCCGCAGTAAAAAAACACCTTTGTGTGTATGTCTCACTGTACAGTACAGTACACGCTCCTCTCTGAACCAACGGCACTAAAACAGGAAAACAAGCAGAATCTAATCAGCGTGGAAGGTCAGGAGTCTTGTGGAGGCTCCAGGGCACATTGCTCTGCTGTTCCAGAAAGCTACACACACACACGAAGAGGATGCTTATACAATGCAGTATGCTGCTCAATGAAGGCTACTGTTGCTAGCAGCTCATTCCTCCAACTTTACCCGTTTCAGACTGCAGTGGCTGTTCTTTTTTGGGTGTGGGCCAAGTCGAATGTCCTCAAAGGATCAGAGGGTTTCTGTCTAAGACAGTGTTTTCACCAATTAACTGAGACGATGATGAATTCTAATTTGGAAGCGCTATTATGGGCCAGAGGGGACACTAGATCAGTCTGTTAAAAGGTAAAGGAGTTCTACTGGGTTTCAGGTGTACCTTCAGAGTACTGTCGGTCTGGACAGCATTGGAGCAGGCTCTGTGTTGTTGGACCGAGGGGACCATGTGTCCGTGCGTCTGTCCCAGCCAGGCGCTAATGCGAGCAGGGTCAAAGATCAAAGGCTCCGGGGAGGGTCCGTCGGGCGTGGAGGTCGTCCAGTGGCCAGAGAGTAGAGGTTTGCCATCTCTGACACTCTGGGTCGTGGGAGGTGAGAACACCTCTGGGCCTGCATACTCAAACCTCCTCTCCGGCGTCTGGAAACACCAGCCACAGGTGAGGATAGATTGTGTAATTTTACCAGGAATGAACAAACACATTTTCATTTGCGATTTTCTGTTTTAATATGCAAAAACCTTGAGGAAGCTTTGATGTCTTTATATTGCTTGCTTAATCAGATGCTAAATCAGTCCTACTGTATCTTCCCCTATTAATTCCAATGGGTTTTGGTTTGGAGTTCAACACAATCAGTATTGTTTGTCACACCAGCAAAACAACACTTCTCTTTACTGACACCGATGACAATATTGGCTTAACTAGTCTCACACACACACAATAACTCTGTGTTAATCAAAGTGAAGAACAACATTGTGCCTCATCATTTCAATGGATCATTTGTTTCACCCTGACAAGCGCATGACCATACTTCAGTATACACTGTCCAATGAGTTATTAAAATTTGCCTGTGGAACACAAGTTTACATTTCTGATAATATAGCAAAAACATGTTGACCTGCGTGTGTCTCTAAGGGAACAGTGACCGAGCCGAAGCGTCAGAATACAGATCAGTAGGAGGAGCTCGGTCTACTCACCATTTTCTCTGCTGCGCTGTTATTTATAGCAGACCGAGAGCCTATGGAGTTGAGGTAACGCCACCTCTTGACACCATCTCTGGCCAATGGCTTCTCTCGGTCTGTTTGAATGACACAAGCACACCTCAAATCTGGTGCCAAGCTTCACCGACACACATCGAAAACAATGACAGCGTTAATCATTTAAAAATTCTCACGGCATCACAACGGTTGAGGATAGAACAAGTGGATTATTCCATCAGCGTCATTAACCTTTCTAAATTATTAACCTTAGTAAATTATTTCATTTCCTACCTGTGTTGGTGCTGAAATATGACAAGTCAGCGTCTGATTGGGAGACGGGACCCCCAATGTCGACGGAGGGGTCCCACTCCAGCACCATGTGGTCAAGGTTGGGGGGGTTCTGCTGGTCTCGGACGCTGCTCTTCTCAAAAACACCATCCTGCTCCAACAGGATCTCAGACGGACAGCCGGAGTCAGAGGCTTGAGTCAGTATACAGTCATCCTCAAACACCTGACATAGAAAAGATAGGGAGGAAAGGAGGACTTATAAATGGAAGAGAAGAACTACAGGATGCTGTAGAAGAACTACAGGATGCTATGGAATAACTACAGGATGCTATAAACACACTGATGGTAGAGTTGTTCTGGCCTGGAACAGTTGATCAGAGCCAAAAGAGAAATGGGCATATTCCACAACCTAAAAAAAAACTATCCTTCCTTTAACCCATATGGGCCTTTCAGAACCGTGGACAGAAGCTTAGAAGAAGTGAAGAAATTGTGCAGAAAAGCAGGAGCCTACCAGTCTCATGCTGAGCAGGCGTGTGTGCAGACGGCCAACTCCCTCAAATACGTGGGCACAGTAGAGCAGCAGCTCCTGCAACCCTGCCTCAATGTCTTGGGCGTCCTCTGGCTCGCACTTCTGGATCAGCGCCTCGGCCCGCTCCAGGAGACCGTTCAGACGCCCCGCATTCTCCTCCACTGCCCCCTGGAAGCTCTGAGGCCACACAAGCAGCACAGCCAATCAGGGAGGAGACATTTACTAGGGGAAGGGCCATAAGAATGGGTACTGGAATCTGGTAGAAGCATGTCAGGCAAGTCAGGGACAGTTAATGGGAACTACAGATAAATGGCCAGGTAAAGCAGATTATGTTAGGCAAAAGTGAGGACCACTGATTGCATGGTCAGTTTACATAGCTGGTCAGTCCTGTCCAGTACAGTCCTAGGCTGGTCAGTCCTGTCCAGTACAGTCCTAGGCTGGTCAGTCCTGTCCAGTACAGTCCTAGGCTGGTCAGTCCTGTCCAGTACAGTCCTAGGCTGGTCAGTCCATGTCCTTTACCTGCAGCTCCCGCATCTTGTCACAGGTGTCTCTTCCACAGAGTTCCACCTCGGTCAGCCTAAGGTCCATGTCAGCAAGCCACAGAGCCATCTCCTCCCTCTGGCCCTCAAACACCTCTCGCTGTGACACACAGTGCTGGGGGAGGGGCAGGAGGAGAGGGGGAAGGAAAGAGAGCATGTGAAGCGAGAGAGATGGGGGGGGGGGAATAAATCGAGGTGGAGTTATAGCGATATAGAAACAGAATAATAGTTTAGTCCTCGGAGCGATGCTGGCATATAAACACATTTGGGAGAAATCAGATGTAGATCAGAAAATTAAAATGTCCCCTATATACACTGCCTTAGATACAGTCGGAAGTTTACATACACCTTAGTCAAATACAGTTTTTCACAATTCCTGACATTTAATCCTAGTACAAATTCCCTGTTTTAGGTCAGTTAGGATCACCACTTTATTTTAAGAATGTGAAATGTCAGAATAATAGGAGAGAGAATGATTTATTTCAGCTTTTATTTCTTTCATCACATTCCCAGTGGGTCAGAAGTTTACATACACTCCATTAGTATTTGGTAGCATTGCCTTAAAATTGTTTAACTTGGGTCAAATGTTTCGGGTAGCCTTCCACAAGCTTCCCACAATACGTTTGGTGAATTTTGGCCCATTCCTCCCGACAGACCTGGTGTAACTGAGTCAGGTTTGTAGGCCTCGTTGCTCGCACACGCTTTTTCAGTTCTGCCCACAAATAGGATTGAGGTCAGGGCTTTGTGATGGCCACTCCAATACCTTGACTTTGTTGTCCTTAAGCCATTTTGCCACAACTTTGGAAGTATGCTTGGGGTCATTGTCCCATTTACGACCAAGCTTTAACTTCCTGACTGTTGTCTTGAGATGTTGCTTCAATATATCCACATAATTTTCCTTCCTCATGATGGAATCAATTTTGTGAAGTGCACCAGTCCCTCCTGCAGCAAAGCACCCCCACAACATGATGCTGCCATGCTTTGGTGCATACCATGAGCGGTATGACGGCTGCGTGGTCCCATGGTGTTTATACTTGCGTACTATTGTTTGTACAGGTGAACGTGGTACCTTCAGGCATTTGGAAATTGCTCCCAAGTATCCAGACTTGTGGAGGTCTACAATTTTTTTTTCTGAGGTCTTGCCTGATTTCTTTAGATTTTCCCATGATGTTGAGCAAAGAGGCATCGAGTTTGAAAGTAGGCCTTGAAATACATCCACAGGTACACCTCCAATTGACTCAAATGATGTCAATTAGCCTATCAGAAGCTTCTAAAACCATGACATAATTTTCTGGAATTTTCCAAGCTGTTTAAAGGCACAGTCAACTTAGTGTATGTAAACTTCTGACCAACTGGAATTGTGATATAGTGCATTATAAGTGAAATAATCTGTCTGTAAACAATTGTTGGAAGAATTACTTGTGTCATGCACAAAGTAGATGTCCTAACCAACTTGCCAAAACTATAGTTTGTTAACATGAAATCTGTGGAGTGGTTGAAAAATGAGTTTTAATGACCTAAGTGTATGTAAACTTCCGACTTCAACTGTATCTGTGTGATGGAGTAAGGGGGTATCTTGTATCTTGCACCTCTTACCTTGAGTCTGCGGCAAACACTCTCAATGGTTCCATGTAGGTGGTCCCAGCGCTGACCACAGTCCCTGGCCATGCCCAACAGGCGTGACCGCATGGCCCCATCAAAGAGCCTGGTCAGGGTCCTGTTCCTAAGGGTCAGACTGTCCAGCTGCACCAACCAAGCCCCAGCCTGGGTCCTCAGGCTCTGGGAGGGGAGATCACAACAACTGGGGGTTTACATAGAAATACTTGTTATTCTATTAGACAGGTGAACAACACAGTTCTGTAATAACTATTCTCTATTAGAACTGTAATAACAATGACTGAGGACATAAACACCAACATGGGGCTTTAGATGGCCATTAGATGGTCTGATCTGGTCTTTTTTACCTCAAACTTCTTGAGCTCCTCCTTGGCAGTGACAAAGAGTACATGGGCAGATCTGGGGGAGTCGGCAGACTTCTCAGCCAATCGGAGCCAGTTGCTGAGAGAGGAGTACTCCTTCATGAACTCATGCCATAGCACCCATTTTCTTTCCAACCTTTTGCGAGATAAACAAACAAAGGCCAGACTGGTTAATGGCAAAGCACATTCATTAGGGTAGTATGGTTCACTACTAGGAGAGGCTGCAGTATCTGCTGTTGATCCATATCATCTACTATTACGGTTGCACATATTGGGGAATATTCAGAGGTGGAAACTTTGTGAGAATTAACGGGAATATATGGGAATTAATGGAAATATATGGGAATTAATGTTTTTTTGCATTGGATATATTTACCATATCATATGTAGACAGAAACAAACATTTTAACTTATCATAAGTAGACAATTGCAAATTATTGAATCCTTACAATTCTTACAAACTGAATTTTAATTAAATGAGTTGACTCTTCACATGGGATGATTTCACTGAACAACAAAAGGGAATATTGAATGATCCATCTAATTTCCGTAAAATGTTGTCAACATACAACTGTAAAATGGTAGTCTAGAAACTAAAGCTTTGGTTGTCTTCCTCTCAAGCTTTCATGTCTTCTCCCTGGACTTCCTCAATGTCCACCTTTTGAACATCAGACCGAGGCCTCATCTTCACTGTCACTTTCCAACCTTGTTGAGGATGGCTCGTTGTCAGGCTCGAAAAGCCTCAAATTTGCCTGGATGGCCACCAATCTTTCAACCCTTGTATTGGTCATACAAGGGTTGAAAGATTGGTTGTTGCGTGCTTTGGTGTGTGTGTTCCCAAAGAAGGACCAGTTGCGCTCTGAGGCGGCTGATGTTGGTGGGATTTGGAGGAGGATGGCGGCAACAGGGGAAAGAGCCTCAGATCCAAAGTCCCTTCCACCAGGTGGCTGATGAGATATGTTGGCACGACTGCCATATTGCATCTCCATCCCAAAGCCCTTGCTTGGAAGTGTACTTCGCCAGACTGCCAAGAACCTTGCCCTCATCCAGGCCAAGGTGGTGAGACACAGTAGTGATGACACCATAGGCCTTGTTGATCTCTGCACCAGACAGGATGTGCTTGCCAGCATACTTGGGTTCCAACATACGCTGCGGTGTGTATGGGCTTCAGGCAGAAATCTTCACGCTTTTTGATGCATTTCAGAACTGCAATTTCCTATGCTTGGAGCAACAGTGAAGTGGGCAGGGCAGTTTAGATTTATTTTCTTACATCTGCAAGCAGAGTCTGAACATCAGACAGGATGGCATTATCTCCCTCAATCTGTGCAATGTCTACTGCTATAGGTTTCAGAAGTTTCAGGCTGCTTACCACGATCTCCCAAAATACATCATCCAGGAGTATCCTCTTGATGGGGCTGCAGACTCCTTCCCCTCCAGGAGACTGTCAAGCATGATGACAACACTACCCCAAAGGGTGTTGCTGGGCAGCTTCAATGTGGTGCTCTTATTCTTCGCACATTGCTTGGTGAGGTAGATTGCTGCTATAACTTAAATGACCCTTCACATACAGTTGAAGTCGGAAGTTTACATACACTTAGGTTGTCATTAAAACTCATTTTTCAACCACTCCACAGATTTCATGTTAACAAACTATAGTTTGGAAAATCATTTAGGACATCTACTTTGTGCATGACAAGTAATTCTGTGGATATATTGAAGTAACATCTCAAGAAGTTAAAGCTTGGTCGCAAATGGGTCTTCCAAATGGACAATGACCCCAAGCATACTTCCAAAGTTGTGGCAAAATGGCTTAAGGACAACAAAATCAAGGTATTGGATTGGCCATCACAAAGCCCTGACCTCATTCCTATAGAACATTTGTAGGCAGAACTGAAAAAGCGTGTGCGAGTAAGGAGGCCTACAAATCTGACTCAGTTACACCAGTTCTGTCAGGAGGAATGGGCCAATATTCACCCAACGTATTGTGGGAAGCTTGTGGAAGGCTAAGACATGGAAGTTTCACTAGGATCAAATGTCAGGAATTGTGAAAAACTGAGTGTAAATGTATTTGCCTAAGGTGTATGTAAACGTCCGACTTCAACTGTACCTAACCATTTCCTTGGCTCTCTTGTAGAGTGTATCCATTGTTTTCAGTGCCATTATGTCCTTGAGGAGCAGATTCAATGCATGAGCAGCACAGCCAATGGGTGTGATGTGAGGGTAAGACTCCTCCACTTTAGGCCAAGCAGCCTTCATGTTCGCAGCATTGTCTGTCACCAGTGCAAATACCTTCTGTGGTCCAAGGTCATTGATGACTGCCTTCAGCTCACCTGCAATGTAGAGACCGGTGTGACTGTTGTCCCCTGTGTTTGTGCTCTTGTAGAATACTGGTTGAGGGGTGGAGATGATGTAGTTAATTATTCCTTGCCCACAAACCTTCAACCACCAATAAGAGATGATTGCAATACAGTCTTCTTTCTCTATGATTTGCTTGACCGTCACTTGAACTCTGTTGAACTCTGCATCCAGCAAATGAGTTGATAAAGCATGTCTGGTTGAAGGGGTGTATGCTGGGCAAAGAACATTCAGAAAACTCTTCCAATACCCATTGCCTGTGAGCATCAGAGGTGAACCAGTTGCATACACAGCTCGAGCAAGACATTCATCAGCATTTTTCTGACTACGTTCCTCCATTGAGTAAAAAAAAAAATTTGATTACAGGAGGACCATGAGCTGTTGCTATCGATAAGGTGTCTGAGGGACTTTATGCACTTGGCCAGATGATTCTGCATCTTTGTTGCATTCTTCACATATGATTTGGCACAGTACTTGCAAATGTACACAGCTTTTCTTTCTACATTTGCTGCAGTGAAATGTCTCCACACATCAGATAGTGCCTGTGGCATTTTCCTGTAAAGATGTAAAGAAAAAAAAAGTCAAAAAAATACAAAAACAATTCCATGTACAGATAAAATTGTTAAGCAGTTAGATTAAACAACTCCTTTGAAAGATACATGTTTTAACATGAAACATGAATGGAAACAGGTGAATTAACACTCCTCAGTTAGCAGGCTCAAGCAAGCTATAACCCACATGGTAACAAAAAACTAACTAGCAGAAATTGTTAACAAGTTAGAAATGATTTAAACACACTTTGCTGTAGGCTACTATTTACTAGTTAACAAAAAAAGAATATATGTCATATAAAATATATTAATCCCACCCAGTAATGTAATCAGTAACTTACCAGAAAGCATGTAGTCCTTGGCTCAGACAGTGTAGTAGTGTGGGCTCAATAGCATCTCATTAGTGTGCAAGATCTTGAGAATCAGCTGTACATGTGATGGAAGAATGCACTGTGCATGCAGAGGGTTGCAATTCCATTGAATTGGGGATAGTTTAAACAAAATATGCCACAAGATCTAGAATTGCCTTATGTGTATCCCACAAAAAAGGTTCACTGTTATAAACCAACTTTTTGATGAATATAAGCAAAATCCCCAAAATTCCCGGGTTTAACTTCCCATGGAAATTTACCGGAAGGTTTCTGACCCTTTGCAACCCTATCTACTATCCATGAATTAACGGTCTGCGTTAATTAGGTCTTAATTATTCAATTAGCAAATACACTTGAGAAAACCCCATTGGAGTCAGAAGAGAAAACAAATGTGTTGAAGAGTTGGGAAAGGGGCTTTACAGATACACACTCACTGGACACACACATCCAAAGACGGGCTTCCATCTTGGATCAAGCAGGTTCCCAGTGGCTCCTCACTGATGTCTAGAAGAGGCAGGAAGTGGGACTCTGAAAGCAGGGGCTCAGTGTGCTCTATGGTCAAGTCCAATCCCAAATAGCTGTTCACAGACTCGGTAGCGACTCGACGTTCATCCTCTTCGGACATTATGAAACGTCCTGTGGTGCAGGGACAACGGTGTCCATGACTACCGGCTGGGAGTGGCACCTCCACATGCATCTTGGGCTCCACCGGTCACCTGGGTAGCTCCACCTGTTTGGGGTGGGAAAGTGTCACTGCATTAGAACACTCCGAAATGAGATGACAACTATAACACATAAACTCAATGCAATTCATTTGGAAGCATTTTTCACAGTAACGTCTAACAATGTCTATAGTATGTTATCAGATGGACCTACATGCTTTCAATGCAGTTTTAAAATGTCGGGGTTCAATAAAGTATCTATCTATCTAGTAAAAAAAACTATTATCAAGGGTGGGATGTCTGAGTACACTCATTGTTGGGTGAGCCGCTGAGTTCACCCTGATGGGTTATTCTTATAAGTAATTACAAATAGAGTTCTGAATGACTGCCCAGGAATTGACAGAGACAGCGCAGATGGCGCGTAGCTGAATGCCTCTCCCAAAGTGAGGCAACTACCCGAATGACCAAGCGGTTATTTTCTGGGCCATCTAATTGTTTTGTCGTAGCAATCCCTCTTATGAATTATGACTCAGCGGTTCCACACTTCAGACCATTCTAAAGGGGGTTAGGAGCTGAAAACAGAGGACGTTTTCACATTACTGACTGTTGAATAGGAAATTAAAACAGAGAGTAGTCTTTCGGTCCCATCGATGTTGACATTATCCATTACTGCCTGCCTTTAGAAAATCATATAACAATAGCTGAGTGTGTGTAATTAAACCCTGTCTGAAACATGCACTTGTCTGGTCATGTAGGCCCGGTCTGTTTAATCCTGGTTGTTTGTCTGTCATCTCTACAGTATAGGAAAGTAGAATAGTTTCTCTTTCCTTCTTTCACTTTTATTCAGTGATTGACGGCACACTGGGCAGCAGCCTGTCAGATAACGTTTCAGAGTTTCTGAGGCGGTCAAATCTTTGATAGTGAATTATAAAACAATACAAAAAAATACTAATGTTTATCTAAATACCATTTAGAGCAGTGGTATTCAACGTCGGGGTCGTGACCCCTTGTAGGGTCGCGGTGGAACTTCAGTTGGGGTCGCCAAAAACGAAACGAAAACTTAGAGAGTACAGATTATTGTATTGGACAATGTACTTACGTTTCTGAGAAAGATAATTGTATTTATCTTTTCATTTTGCTGTAATGAATTGAAGGTTATTTCCATCGACCCAACTGTCTATACTAGGTTTTCCGTTCATATCCTCTAAGGAACATTCAGGATTGCAGAAGTTCTTTAGTCAATACAGAGATTTCACTATCAAGTTTGAACTCTTGGCAAACTTCTTACGTGGTTCTCGGTTGGTTCATTTTTGTGGCACAAAGCTGTGAGATACTTTTGATTTGAGGCAGAGTGACATGCCCACAACTCTTAATGACTAAACTGAAGTCCATAGGTCACGGAGACTGCCAGGAAAAACTTTATGCAGGGCAGGTGTGAGGCCAGGCTGATATCAACCATTATCATGTGAGCTACAGTTATGGACCACATCAATAAAAATGGAAGGGGATGATTTTATCACCCCAAAGTAATTAGTGCTTATCTCACGGCGACAGCAAAGAGGGAGCACAAGGTTCACATGGTTACCATGGCGTTATGACAACCCAATCTTCTCACATTACAACTTGATTGAGAGACTCAATACAAGTTAACACAGACGTGTTCTTTTCCATGGCAGTTATTTTTATGCAGAGTTAAATACAAATCCAGACAGTGGAAGTAGCATCAAGGCTTTTTAAGAATTCCCTCAGCCTTGGAGGCCGATAAATCACTCCTTCATACATAAGAGTTATGAGGGCACCACTGTGGCAAGAAAATGCCAAATAGATTTCCCCAGGTCCCTTACCTGCTGAATGCGCCATTGGAAGGTCGGCTATTCTCCTACCGGGGGCCTATTGTTAATCATCGGCAAGACAACAAACCCCTCCGGTCTAATGTCACACTTGATAATCCAGCACAGCAGACTGCTGCAGCACTGACCGGCCTGAGATTGACCTCTGCCCTTAGACTAATCATCCAGAATGAGACAGGGTATTACACTACCAACAAGACACAGATTTATCAATGGTCATCGTCTCCTCTTCATCTCGAAGAGAAAGCAGGGATTATAAAATGGCTGCTGGCCAGCCATGGGCTAAATATGAATAAGAACACGATGAAACGTCCTTTTCTTTTTACTCATGAGAGAGCAGCGTCAGTCAGTCAGTCAGATCAACATTCATAAGCGTGTGTGGCTGGCTCCTCCATCCCAAGAGGGCACAGAGTCACTGGATTGGGCCTCAAGGCGATGGAGTTGAAAATCCAAAGCAGTTGTATTACTTTTGTACCTGTTAGAGGAGCACACTCCATTCTGGAGAATAATGGAACTACCAGATGTCACAGCTTCTAAAGGGCACTCGTAATTTCTGCAGGCTGGGAGGGAGAGAGAGGGCTGGGCGGCAACGAGGCTCCAGATCTATGGGTGAGAGGTTAATCAAGTCTGGAGGGAAGCTAGTTGTGAGTAACGTGTAATTTCATGAGGGTTCGTGTTATAATCTTAGGTTTCTACACATACACTCCTGTATCATATACACCCTCCATAAGTGTCATGGTTAGGTTTCAGTCCCCCTCTAGACAGGCTGCAGGTCATGATACTGTCCCAACGGGCTATTTACCAATGACAGTACATTTCCTCTGTTAAACCTTCCTCTTACAGTCTGGCAAAGGCCATCAGTGTATATAGTATAGTACAGTCCAAAGAGACTGGATGTCATGTCATTATTTCTGCACAGATCAGAGTAACTACTTGCCTATGAATACATGAATAGGGATGAGACAAGTAAACTAATGCCAGCTTACGCCCACAATGTGCATGCGTCATTTTACTGTCAGGCAAAGCAGGTGCATCTTGGTAGTTTTCCATAACAATACCCACATTTGAATAAGTGAAATGGAGCTGAATGAACCCAAACAGTGAAACTGCTTTCTGCTATGAAAGGAAAAAGAAAAACTCTCCTGCTCAGACAAAAAGGTGAGCTGCTGACGTCATCACTGTGGCCCAGACGAGCCCTGCCGCTGGGCGAGACAAATGAAAAATAATGACAGCGTCAACACAGCCATTAAAGTGTGATTGGCCGCTGACATTTCCGTGCCTTGATGGATGCTTTGTCAGGTGACACCGGTAGCATCCTGGATCACCTGATGGACAGGCGGGAAGCAGGGACATTACCAGGGAAAAGGGAATTGTTAACCTGTGGAGTCAGTCTGCTAGTCAGTCCTTGACAGAACGTATTACCTGTCATTTGCCTAACATTGACTCAACCTCCAGCTGACGTACTGCTGGCTACATGCTCCTAGTCGGACAGTGTCCGGGGACAATAATTGGCAATTGCATCCCTTTAGCAGTCTGATTTGCGGTGGACACTAAATGTTTATAGGCTGCTGGGACAGGTCCTTTGTCTGGGTGTGTGTAGGCAGCTCCTCTCCTCCTCTTCTGATGGTGAAAAAGCAAACCGTTATTGGTATGCAGGTCCAATGCCTGGAGCAGAAGCTCAGGGCTGAACAGACTGAGGCAACACACAGCTGCATAAATCACATTTATCTACCTGGATTGTATTAGATGGGCTCTCCAGTGACCACGGAGTTAGTATTGCTCAACAAAACTCAACTTTGACTACAGCACTTTTTATTCCATGCCAACTAGTTCAGTATTTTGACAACTCTGAGGGCGAATGCAGTCCAATTGAAAGGGAAAGTGGGATACGAGTCAGTTATACAACTGAATGCATTCAACTGAAATGTGTCTTCTGCATTTAACCCAAACCCTCTGAATCAGCTAAATTAAACAAATAGCAAGCCGAGTGGCGCAGTGGTCTAAGGCACTGCATGTCAGTGCAAGAGGCGTCACTACAATCCTGGTTAGAATCCCGGGCTGTATCACATCTGGCCGTGATTGGGAGTCCCATAGGGCGGCACACTGTCTGGGTTTGACCGGGGTAGAATTTGTTCTTATCTGACTTGCCTAGTTAAATAAAGGTTAAATAAAAAATTGGAAACATAACATACTATTTGTGAAAAGTGACAACTGTGCACGTCACCATAGCTGAAATAATGACATCTTTACAAAACACCAAGATCTATTCTCATCCTAACAGTTAGCAGCCTATTGACACGTTCACAGTTCCAGTCTACGTTCACAGTTCCAGTCTACGTTCACAGTTCCAGTCTACGTTTTGCAGCCTATTCACACGTTCACAGTTCCAGTCTACGTTCACAGTTCCAGTCTGTTTTGCAGCCTATTCACACGTTCACAGTTCCAGTCTACGTTTTGCAGCCTGCCCGCCTACTCCCTTCTGTGCCATAACGCGGGCAGAGTGAGGAGCAGCAGCCGTGGGGGACATCCGTGTTTCCGGTGACAGGTTGGGGGGGACAGCCAATGAGGAGCAGAGTAAATGATCCCTACCCATCCCCCTCAGTCTCTCCGCTAACCCCCATGGCCCAGAGACTACAGCCATTGTCTCGGGAGCACAAAAGACTCGCAAAGTGAACAAATGTGCCTTTCTACTGTCTGGATGGAGTGCAGAAGACAGGCCAGGGACACCTGATCTATCCCACTATCTGCACAGAGATAGAGGCAGCCAGGGAGAGAAACTCACCCTCGGTCACCCTTGAACTGATCCAAGATCAGAACACTTAACACTGTCAGTTGTGGGAGAGAGCAGGTCCAGGGCGGGAGAGATCTGGTGACCCTCGATGGAAACTTTCTTTCACCATCAACTAGCCTCTGCCTAAATTGAGTGAGGAAGCGAAATAAATGGAAGAGACAAAATGAGGGCGAGGCAGAATAAGTGAGAGAGAAGAAGAACACAGATTGAAAGACCGAGAGGGACAGATATGAGAAACGGTGATAGAGCGAGTGAGTTGTGTACTGTAGTATCGAGTCCCTGGGACAATGCCCTCAGTGACTGAAAGACATATTAGTTTGTAGCACTGCTGCACAACATGGGTAAACACCAAATACACTACAAAAGCTCATCTTTCATAGGCTGCTAGAATTACCAAGCCTTCCCTACTAATATTTCCTAAAAAAAAAAAAAAAGATATGTTTGGAAGCAATACAATGCTACGTTGGTGAAATCCGACACCATGTTTCCAACCGCAATACCTCAGTCTGTAGATTTCAAGTTTCTGTATAGTGTATACACGCCTAATGTAGGTTATGAGTCCAAGACACCAAAGACAGAAAACAGAGAAATTATGTGAACACAAAGGAACAAGAGGGCTGGGCTGGTCAAGTACACTTTAGATTACACAGATTATCCTTGGTGTCAGATACACCCCTCATTAAAATAGATTTTATCTAATGTAGTGCTTGATCAGGCATGGGAAACTGGTGCTCTGGATATCATGGCTATACTATTGCTAAGAGGAGAGAGAGAAACAATTATTCACAAAGAGAGCCGAGCACTGAAGAGTACAATGGCTTTGTGGGGCTCATCTTTATCCAAATGCAGAGCACATCCCTCCGTTAGGAACGGTACCCCTCTTTAGAGAGAGTGAGCATCATGCAGACACACACACAATGCAGTATATATGACATGGGAATGGAACTCAACTCTTAGAGGGCTGGAGCACTCAGTCGATGTTGTCTGTGTTCTACAATTCCTTTATCAGACATTATCGGGGGACATTAACTGAGTTAAATGTGTTTGGATAAATAACTAAAAGAGCAAGCTAATGAAGGCAACGGAAATTTACTGGAATGAAAGCCAACAAACACACAAACAACCTTCCGGGAAACAATTTAGAGGCCTGCAAGAGGGAGAGACGGACAGACTTAATCAAAACGGATGTCTGGATGGAATCAAAAATAATCACAACATTGAAAACTTCCTGTTATACAATGAATTTTGCTTATTTATTTTTATTTAACTAGGCAAGTCTTAAGAACAAATTCTAATTTACAATGACGGCATAGGAACAGTGGGTTAACTGCCTTGTTCAGGGGCAGAACGACACATTTTTACCTTGTCAGCTCGGGGATTCGATCCAGCAACCTATCTGCCACCCTTATGCGCTTATAAATAAATCTGACCCTTAATCCAGTTCAGAGATCCTTTTCCTGTTTATTTTCCCTCTCAGCTCCTCATAGGGAGCTTGGAGAGATACTCTATTGCCAGACTCTATTCTCGAGGAGATGAGGCCCTGAGGACATTGTGTGACTACAATTAAGAGATTTGTAACCTTGAATGATGAGAGGGTATCATATCAATACCGACATGAGAAAGGCCTGCAATTCTCCTTCTGAATAATGTACTTACACCCTTTATCTCTAGCCAGGGATAGTAAATTAGATAGTTATCCTGATTCATGTCTGCTCACAAACTCATGCGTTGGGTTTCACCGTTTCATAGCCCGTTGTCAGCCTTCTGACCCAGGGCCTGGCACTTGTCCGAGGGATGTTGCTGACTGATTTAGAAGTTAATTAGCCGACACCATTTTTTTTCAGGTCAAGCACTGCTCAAAGGAGCAGAATCATTTTATATTATTGCTGGTCACTGATGAAAAAAGGACTGTCAAAGGGCTGTGAAGATACACTGTCATTACAAGGTTTTTAGACATCGGCCCTCAAAAGTGATGTGCATTTTGTTGTATAAAAGTGTTCTCTAACTTGTGAATAGAGCACAATTTTCAGTGAAACTTAAGATGGCTGAAGAGTATTTGGCTCCACTACGAGGTGTAGGCATAACAGTAAGGCTATCGATACCACATCCTCAAAAATCAATAACCTCAAGGCATGACAGGGAATCCACCTGTAACAATGAGTCATGCATATTGTAGTTACATAACAAAGCAGCCAGACAGACAGTAACGGGTTCCTGTTGAAAACTATTTACGTGGAAATTGCACTTTAGGCCTACAAATTGGAATTACCGGAGATAAACACCACCCATGCTCTTGGAACTAGTAACAACATTGACGAAATGTTGAATGTTTTGGTAATGACCCACTTTGTTGCCTTTGTTGCCAAACAAACAAAACTTGAATTAAATGACATGTTGTTGTAATTTTACATTTGAATAGGCCAACTCGAACGTTTAAACTATGTTGACGTTAAAAATCACCAATAGCATTGAGACAGGGAAACAAACCGGTAACTTACAATTCTACTTGGTCTGGATTCACAGGCAGGATTCATGCAGCTGGGAGGTCTTGACATTTGGAGGACCCATTTCGCTCGATGCCTACATATGACAAACACCTACTCGAAATTCGGAAGGGAATTTGTGCACGTTAAAAGCATCAACCATAGGATGTCATCTGTCAAGTTAATCTGATTTCTCGTGTAAACGTAATCACTATCGGAAGTGCAGAGCCGGTGTTTTGAATGTGCCAGGTAACTTGACCTGTCAGGTAGTTTGAAACCACACCCCTCAAACGCGTTAAACGGTACTTCCAGGCTCGCGCTCTACTCACCTTCTCCTCGCCAAACGTCCGCCTACCTAAAAGTGTCACGTACTGACAATTCCCAAATAAAAATAGAATCTATAAAAAATATTGCCTTATCCATTCTTCAGTGGTGGGAAAAGTACTCAATAGTCATACTTGAGTAAAAGTAAAGGTACCTTAATAGAACGTGGAAGTCACCCAGTAAAATACTACTTGGTTTTAAATACTACTTAAGTATCAAAAGTAAATGGAATTGCTAAAATGTAGTTAAGTATCACAAGTAAAACTATAAACCGTTTAAAAGTATGTATTAAGCTCACCAGACGGCACAATTTTCTTGTTTTTTTTGGACACACTCCAACATTCAAACATAATTTACAAACGAAGCATTCGTTTTTAGAGTCCGCCAGATCAGAGGCAGTAGAGATGACCAGGGATTTTCTCTTGATTCATGAGTGAATTGGACCATTTTCCTGTCAAAATGTAACGAGTACTTTTGGGTGTCAGGGAAAATGCATGGAGTAAAAAGTACATTATTTTCTTTAGGAATGTATTGAAGTAAAAGTAAAAGGTGTCACAAATATATAAATAGTAAAGTACAGATACCCCAAAAAACTACTTAAGTAGTACTTCAAAGTACTTTAAACCACTGCATTCTTTAATAGTTAAATAAAGGTTCAATAAAAAAAATGAAAACAAATGAGAATTACAGTGGACATTTAAATGAAAGTTGCCCTTATTTAATTTTTAAAACTCAACTATCTTCATCAAAGGTTATTTTGAGACTATAATAAAAAATAATTATGTCTGGATCATTGGTAATACATGTAAATGTTTACATGTATTATACAGGCTGTGTGCACAGCTCATCTACCCCTTATATGTAATTATTCAAATGAAGGCATATTGTAGGCCAGTTACATAAGGATGGTATAAAAAGAGGTTGAAGTGAATTGCATAAGTTTTCCATTCTAAACTGCAGTCATTTCATACTATAATTTTCACCCCAGTTGTCTTGAACACAGAGAATATCTTGGTAAATCTATTTGGCTCAGGCCTCCATAAGAAGTGGAGTGACTAGTATAAAGATGTGACACATAAACCCCATGGTTTAGAGTAGACCCTGTGGTTTTAGGGAACAGTGAAATAAGATGGGATCTATACAGATTCAGGGTGCATTGTAATTGTATTCGTGTCATTAGAGAAGGCACGGCAGATTAACTCAAACTGTACTAATAGGTAGCCCCTCCTCCCCCTCCCCAAGGAGACTCTTTGTTGTTGATTACAGTGAAACAAAGAAGGAGCATCAGCAAGGCAAACATTCACCCCACTGTAGTCACATATACAGGCTACAGAGCCTCAGTGTGGAGCAAGACCACGACAGAGAGAGAGAGAGAGAGAGAGAGAGAGAGAGAGAGAGAGAGAGATTCAGGCTTTCACATCAGTTTTTGAGATGATGGCTTCACTCTTTTAGCTCATGTCTTAGGCCGTAATTGTAAATAAGAATTTGTTCTTAACTGACTTGCCTACTTAAATAAAGACGATTTTCGTTTCAGCAGGAAGGTGGGGGGGATGAGAGAGAGAGATAGAGATTATATGTTTACCGCGTTCCCGCTCCCCAACCGAAGCTAACGTCAAATCTATTTTTAACAAGGGGAGGGGAAGATAGGCGAGGGGGCGAGGCATGCGAGATAAGTCAGTGAGCACGTCTGAATGGATTACCCACTCTGCTAATTATGAACAAAACACACTGTAATTATGCATCAGAGTGGTTGCACTCTCCGTCCTCTCTCTCTGTTTTAATTATGCTTTGGAGTGGGAAGGGAAGGGGGCTCTTCAATTGGCCTTTCCGGTGAGGCCACAGGCTTCATTTCGACAGGGTGCAGGGATGAGGTTCATCATCAGAGTTCCACAGAGAGAATGAGATGGCATCTCAACACAAGGAAGAAACCTATTCTTCTGTGGCCAACTTAATTAATTACACGGAGATATGTAATGTACAGTTAGTGTCAGGAAGTGGACACTGCGTTGCTTCGGGTGGTGTGGTTTACAATATATAGGGTGGGAGCAAGGTTGGCAGTCAATGGCAGAGCGGGTGGGACAGTCGTTAAGCGAGGCGAGCCGAGTGCAGAGGAGGTCTGACAGGGTTCACAGCAGCATAAGCAGGATGGCGACTCAAACAGCGGATCCCTTCCATTTATGGAGAGCCCTCCCAGGAGACGCAGCCTTTAAAAAAAATGCCACACCTAATGATTTGGCCTATTAACCAAGCATGACATGGTGCCCCTATTCTGTTGATGTTTTATGCTGTTTGTGCTCTGCGATGTAATTCACAGCCTTCTCTTTGTGACTGACTTTGTTAGACACATATATAGGTGTTCTCTAAAGCATGGAACGTTCTGAAATGGCTGTGGAGGGTATTCTCATTTTGGGGCATGTGTATTGCCTCCTACTGGCCATAGCCTGCACTACACTAGACAGATAGTAGGTAGTCACATTGAATCTTTGGTCTGGCAAATTGAGCTGCTTTTCAATGCATACCTGATGCAATGCTGATATAATATTCACATTCCTTAAATTATTAAGCCATCAGCATTGATTTGTAGAGCTAAAACATGGGAAAAATACTATAATTACTGAGCCATTACATATATATTACTAGTGTGAGACACAATTTACAGAATGTAAGCTATTATTTTAGCATTAAGATTGTTTTCAAGGTCGCAGTTTAACAAGTCACATCATCTCGATAACCCCAAGGGACTATAATATCCACAAACTAAACCCAGGAGTAAACACTGAGAAAAAATATCTCTGTAAAATGAATCCTCTCTCCTTATTTTAGAGTTTCTTACTCCCATTGGAAAAAGCTGCAGTTGTCAGCTCAGGTCTTCATCTCAGACCAGAGTAAATATTTTAGCGTTACACTTAGCGGGAGCAGTGCAAGTAGAAGCCTTGGTTAAACTAATTTATTTATTTTTATTTTTATAGTTCTCGCTCAAGCGGTGTGGGAAGCATGTTAGAAGAAATAAGTTGTCTACACTGACAGTCCATGTTAATTCATGGCGGTATTTCTAGTTAACCTTTATTTAACAAGGCAAGTCAGTTAAGAACAAATTCTTATTTACAATGACAGACTACCTGGGTCAGCCATAGTAGTACAGCGCCCCTGGAGCAAATTAGGGTTAAGTGCCTTGCTCAAGGGAACATCGACAGGTTTTTCACTTTTGTCGGCTCAGGTATTCAAACCAGCGACCTTACGGTTACTGGCCCTACGCTCTAACCAATAGGCTACCTGCCGCCCTCATTGAATGAATCTTAGAGGAGTCAATGATTTAAAAAAAAAAACATGTCAATGCTGTTCTTTGTCAGGGAGGAATGCTGATGCTGACCAGTGATGTCTCTCAATTTGCCACGCAAACAGACAGTATGTATGACTGATTGATTGCTGCAGCGGACATGGGGAAAAAAGACTCCCTGTACGTTGATTATTCAGTTTAACGAGATTGACCCTGATGGTAGCATATTGTGCAATATGAACATTTTATTTCTGTATTTCATGTATGTCATCATTATGAGGATTTGATCATTTCTGGGTTAAAGCCCAAAACTCTAGAATAGTAAACTCTCAATGCGTGCAGACAGGGAAGCTGAATGATGACGTGAGTCTTGTTAAGTGAATGTTTTTCCAAATCATTCACAGCAGGCAGAGGAAGTCAGGTGAAGTATCCTTGTAGCTAGGGTTGCAAAGGGTCGTAAACGTTCCGGTAAATTTCTGAAATTTTCCATGGGAAGTTAAGCCCTGGAATTTGGGTAATTTTGCTTAAATTCATCATAAAAGTTAGCTTATAACAGTGAACCTTTTTTGTGGGATACACACAAGGCAATTCTATGTCTTGATGCATATTTTGGTTAAACTATCCCCAATTCAATGGAATTGCAACCCTCTGCATGCACAGTGCATTCTTCCATCACATGTACAGCTGATTCTCAAGATCTTGCACACTAATGAGATGCTATTGAGCCCACACTACAACACTGTCTGAGCCAAGGACTACATGCTTTCTGGTAAGTTTTGATTACAATACTGGGTGGGGTGAATATTTTATATGACATACATGATTTTTTGTTAACTAGTAAATAGTAGCCTACAGCAAAGTGTAATAATTTCTAACTTGTTAATAATTTTTGCTAGTTAGTTTTTGCTACGATGTGGGCTTTAGCTTGCTTGAGCCTGCTAACTGAGGAGTGTTAATTCACCTGTTTCTATACATGTTTCATTTTAAAACATGTATCTTACAAAGGAGTTGTTTAATCTAACTGCTTAACGATTTATCTGTACATGGAATTGTATTTCGTTTTTTTTACTCATTAAAAAATATATCTTTACAGGAAAATGCCACAGGCACTATCTGATGTGTGGAGACATTTCACTGCAGCAAATGTAGAAGGAAAAGTACATTTGCAAATACTGTGCGAAGTCATATGTGAAGAATGCAACAAAGATGCAGAATCATCTGGCCAAGTGCATAAAGTTCCCTCAGCGCTCACAACAAGCAACCTCTGACAAAAGTCCCTCTACTTCTATTTGAGGTGAAAATGATGAATCCTTATCGATAGCAACAGCTCACATGGTCCTCCTGGAATCAGAAGTTTTTTTGAAGGTATTTGCAATGGTGACATACAACGCTGCAAACATGAAGGCTGCTTGGTCTAAAGTGGAGGAGTCCTACCCTCACATCACACCCATTGGCTGTGCTGCTCATGCATTGAATCTGCTCCTCAAGGACATCATGACACTGAAAACAATGGATACACTCTACAAGAGAGCCAAGGAAATGGTTAGGTATTTGAAGGGTCATCAAGTTAGAGCAGCAATCTACCTCTCGCAAAGTGAGAAGAATAAGAGCACTACATTGAAGCTGCCCAGCAACACCCGTTGGGGTGGTGTTGTCATCATGTTTTGACAGTCTCCTGGAGGGGAAGGAGTCTCTCCAAGAAAAGGCCATATCACAGTCTGTTGATCTGGACAGCCCCATCAAGAGGATCCTCCTGGATGATGTATTTTGGGAGAGAGTGGTAAGCAGGCTGAAACTCCTGAAACCTATAGCAGTAGCCATTGCACGGATTGAGGGAGACAATGTCATCCTGTCTGATGTTCAGACTCTGCAGACGTAAGAGAAGAAATCCGTACTGCCCTGCCCACTTCACTGTTGCTCCAAGCAGAGGAAACTGCAGTTCTGAAATACATAAAAAAGCGTGAAGACTTCTGCCTAAAGCCCATACACGCCGCAGCACATGTTGGACCCCAAGTGTGCTGGCAAGAGTATCCTGTCTGGTGCAGAGATCAACAAGGCCTATGGTGTCATCACTACTGTGTCTCACCACCTTGGCCTTGATGAGGGAAAGGTTCTTGGCAGTCTGGCGAAGTACACTTCCAAGCAAGGGCTTTGGGATAGAGATGCAATATGGCAGTCGTGACAACATATCTCATCAGCCACCTGGTGGAAGGGACTTTGTGGATCTGAGGCTCTTTCCCCTGTTGCCGCCATCATCCTCAAAATCCCACCAACATCAGCCGCCTCAGAGCGCAACTGGTCCTTGTTTGGGAACACACACACCAAAGCACGCAACAGGCTGACTAAAACAAGGGTTGAAAAATATCATTTTACAGATACAATGGATCATTGGGGATCATTCAATATTCCCTTTCTTTTGTTGTTCAGTGAAATCATCCCATGTGAAGTCAACTCATTTAATTTAAGTTAAATTTGTAACTAAATTGTTTTTTCAATTTCTATTGGAAGGATTTAATCATTATGTCTACTTAAGTTAAACGGTTTATGTTTCTGTCTCCATATGATATGGTAAATATATTAAATGCAAAAAACATCTACATTTAAATGGTATTAATATTAATTTGCATATATTCCCATTAATTCCCATATATATATTCCCATTAATTTCCATATATTCCTGTTAATTCCCATATATTCCTGTTAATTCCCACCGAAAGTTGTAGCACAGGCCTGACATGCTTTCTCCCGTCTGACTGTGTTTGTGTGATGATGTCAGGTTTCACATGCAAGGATGTCATATGCTTTTCTTTGGCAGTATGTAAAATGTTACATTGTAGGATACTGCAATTGTGAAGACAATGTAACCACATAAATGACTATGTTAACCATATAATCCCATTCATTAAACATTAAACTGCTACTGGGAGACAGATCACTTCATTCAAGTTGTTTTATTTTTATACATAGGCTTCCATTTAGAGTACATTGTTACATATAGTTTAACCAGAGATAACATATAAAAGACACCTATGGGCTGGTTTCTTATCTCCCTCATTGATGTGCATATGAGTGTCTTTACGTTGATGTTGGATCACAGAGAGTAGGATGTTTGATCTGTACAATAGTCCCTTTTGAGGCCTGTCCATACTGTCAGCATTTTGCAAGTCTAACGTGCTTGTGATGACACCTCTTTTATCTAAAACATGGATTTACATATAACCTACAGAGGTCATATGCCATCTAAATATCATATGGATACTTGTGTCATAACTGAGTTCTAACAGACACATCTTTCTTTGAACATGAAACCCCCTTTGGTCAAAGGTCTACATAGTGTATTCCTGATGGTACAGTAGGATTTAAAACAAATATTTCCCAAACGTTATTGATATTGCTATATACAGTCTATATACATGTGAAAAAGTAAGTACACCTCCTGGAAAGTTCTCTTTCATTTTACATATTAGGACAGATGGATATGTAATCTTCACTTCAACACTATTGACAGATAAAGGTTACCCAATTTAACAAATCACACACGTACAAAAATGTTTTATGCAATTAAACAAAAACGCATTTTCCTTATGGGGAAAAAGTTAGTACACCCCTACCTTTACCATCATATAAAATGGCTAAAATTAGAATTAGGTACCAGAACAAGTGCAAATGATTAAATGTCTTAACCATATGGGTGTATGGTAACACATCATTCATAGATCAAAAGACCTACCCGAGGCCCTCAGAAGAAAGATTATTGATGCCCATGAGTCTGGGGGGGGGTTACAAATCCATTTCCAAGCAATTTGAAGTATAACTTTCCAGGGGGTGTACTTACTTTTTCACATGACTGTAGTAACCCCTCATGATAATGGGGATGCACTGCCTTCTATGGACAACAACCTGATCATATGTTAGTCAATTGGATAGATATGAATAGCGTTCATAAAAACGTTATAGAAATGTTAACCTATATTCGGTTATTTACGGAGGGATTTACAAAGCACCTCTGATTGGCTCCGGTAATTGACTGGAATGGAGTAGCCTAGGCGCATTACTCTTGATCCATTCAGTGCGTAAACAGTGACATGTGCCGCCTTACACCACTGATCAAAAGCTTTCAAACACGACAATTGTGGCATGAAATATTTTACAAACGTTGTTCGTGAATAGGATTCGGCTGCTAGTATCAGTCGTTGATTGTTTCCTTGTCTCGTTGTGAAGTATTTTCGCTTTGTTCAATAAATTGTGCTCGTGCCCTACTTACGCCTCTATTCATCAAAGTAAACAAACATATATTTTGTCTTTAGGAAAAGGGCTCCACCAGCTGGTTACAAAGATAACTGCAGCATATATCAGACAAAGGCCTTACATAACTGGGTTATGAATAACTATGCCTACACAAGGCTGCTGTCTGGGTAGCTCACATATACGAAAGATCATAAGAGTCACTCATGCAACTGTCTTGTCTAGGCTACAGGTGTAGGATCTTAATTTGAGCAACAGGACATTTTAATTATTTATTATGTGGACTTTAATTAATAGACATTGTTGTAGGGCTTGACACAATTTCCGTAAGGGAAAATCATGTATGACATTTCAAAGTGGAAATTACAACATTCAGAAGCCTTTTTAAGTAGTTCAATAAAGGTTCAATAAAATAAATAAATGTAAACCTGAAATACACTACAAGTTAAACATTTCCTCTACATTGGAGGAAAGCTCTCCTGCAACAGGGTGTTAAATATTATATTCCAGAGCGCATAAAACCTGCGTAAAACCCAAAACCCATAAATCTATGCGGAAAAAAAAACAGTAGGCCTTTCTTTCTCTGAAGTCTCTGTAGTACGTAGTGACACCTAAATGCACTGTAAATAACATAGCCTATTATTTAATTTGATAGTCTGACACCATTTTAACATAAATGCTAGACATGTTTATCTACCTTATAAACCTAGAAGCACCATAAGGCACCATAAGGCTAGTATCATCCGTTTCGACCGTACTATCTAATCAGTCAATAGACACATTCCAATCAATCACTGCATATATTACTTTGATTTAAGGGCATCACAGTCATTATCCTTTGAACCAAATATGTATGTTATTTTATGCTGAACCTGCATGAAACGTTTGAGATGGACATCTTCAAAAAAGGTGAAGCCATTAAGCGCCATTAGGCATTTCCTTCCGTACAAAGGAATGTCAATGGAATAATAATGAGGGTTTACATTTTACAGCTAATCTTATTTTTGAAGTGTCAGTGGAGGAGTATATAATCTGGGGTTCATCATAAGAGTGCACATTTGAAGGAGGACAGTGGCCTTGGTTGGAGAGGTGAGAGAAAAAGTAGCCCTTAAGCACGGCTAACTTTTTAGCTCTGAGCATGGATGCGACCAAAATCTCAAACTTCAGCATCGATCGCATTTTAGGCACTGAAGTGGGACGTTCTTATACAACTGGAGCCGAATCTTTACAACATTGTGGATGTTTGTCTGGCATCTTCCTCCATGGACACTCAAATCCACATAATGGAAACTGGAAATATGGTATGCCTAGGGATCTGACAACCGCCCACATGCTGCAGGTTCCGACCATATCACACACTTTTAATTGCCATCATGCAGATATAAACCTGTATCCTAGTGCAACTCAAAGCAGAGTTTTCAACGATGAAAGAGGTGAGAAAGTGTTACATTTGATTACTTCACAACATAGACTGTATGTTGAGGCCACAAAGTAGTGCTTCATTGTTACAAAGTATTAGGCCTATTTTTTTAGGCCTACCGTTTTTTTTATTCTCTTTGCTTGCTTTTGACTGCTTAATCATGTATTTTAATACATTTGTATCTCAGGGTCTCAGCCTCAGTGCACTTACTTGGACCAAGGTGGAAACCAAATAAACCGGTGCAGAATGCGCACTGTGTTCACGGACAGCCAGACCAAACAACTGGAACAGCTGTTCGAACAAACGGATTACCCCGGCGTGGAGGGACGGGCAGAACTAGCCAGGAACGAGGGCCTCACAGAGGAAAGCGTTAGGGTAAGAGAAGGATACGTTTGCATTTAGAAAAGTGGTTGTGAAACTCTGTAAGTAACATGTTATTTTCTGGACTTTACATGTTTTTTTTCTATTTCTCTAGGTATGGTTCAAAAACCGTCGTGCGCGCCGAAAGAGGACCACCAAGGCCAAATCCCCAGACTTTGCTACGCCTACACAACACGCGTAATTAACCCCATATAGCAATTAATTGCTGGACTTTTAATGTAAAAAACAAAATTAAATTGTTAGACCTGCAATAAATGCACATTTGAGTAATTACAATAAGTGTCTGAGTTATTTATCTTTAAAAGTTGTTTAAACAAAAGCAAGCAACAGAAAATGTAGAAAAACAACATCAATTTTATTAGGTTCATAGTCAGAGTTGTAATTAGAAGTTATTTCATGCTGCAATACACCGTTGGAAAAAGAAACTTTCAGAAAATAAAGAGCATGCAATGAATATTATTCATGACACTATAATAAATCCAACATCCCCCACCCGACCCCCAGTTACCTGTTTTGGGACACAGACACCAACACACTATAAAACTGGAAAATAAAAGTACACTTAGTGGAATTATCAAAATATATTTTTAACAAACTGCATCTCTATGAAGAAAATTAACTATTGTTGAGATCAAGTTTTAGAATAACATCATGTTTTTTTTGTTATATATAATGACAGTACACCACTTACTAAGATTATATACATTTTCATAATGTCCTTGAATAAATAAAACATTTAAAGAGAGGACTCATCAATGTAGATTCTTGCCATGTTGTTAGTTGTAGGTGATAACAAAGTGACACATTAGTGACATCTACTGGCATATTATGGTACACGTTACGCTACCAGAGTAACATTCAGGCAATAACTATACAATATCTGCCTCAAAACAACTTTACATGAGGATTAAATCTGCCAGTCAACCAACTATTCAACTCAACCACGTAGTAAAGTATGAACAATGTTGCACGTTATACTTATTTCTAATGAACATTTTTCCAGCACTAGTAGTAAAGACAAGACGTCAGTATGGGGCGAGGATGATGTTCTGACAATAGTAAAGACACTCACAGTCCTTCTTGACACAGTATCATTTTAGCATACTTGGCTAACAGAGGATTTTAACAAAGTGAGCTATCCTGACAAAGTTTGCAACACTGTGTCGAGATAGTCATCATTCAATTAAATGGAATAAAAATAAAAAAAAGAGAAGAATTCCAATTGCCACAGGTTCTTAAGTATCCCATTAGATGAATTTGAGGTGTAATGGATGAGTTTCTCTCAAACTGGATACACTAATAACCTTAATTCAGTTCAAATTAAGCTGAAGCTGACTCCCTCATAGTATCCTTGTTGTTTCAGTGGCTCTCTTACAGACCTCGTCATAACCTTACACTAGGAATATCAAAACAACCACACACTGTTACATTTAGTTCCACATTGTATAAGCGGCAATTTCGGAAAACAACATAATGAGTATTATTTGCTCTTCCACGGTGCTGTTAACACAGGATGTTCACTACGGTGTTAAGAGAGTGCAGGAGTATGTTCAGATGTTTTTCTCCCCCGCATGGTGTGCTTACATAGTGTTGAGTAGACAAAGACACTATCCATATCCACATAGCTAAATACACAGGTTATATATTGCTGTTTTTATGCACATACTCTTAGATTGTTGACATTAAGCTCACACAAGTTTAGACGGTCAGATTTCTTGTTCCTGATGCTCACATTCACAAACTTACCAGGAGTCTAACGGTGTGAGAGAATAAGAGAGAAGCATGAGAGGAGAGCCAACCGGGGGTGTAAACTGTGGTAGCACTGAGCTAGCAGGTGTTCTGTCTGGGCAGATTTAGACTGAGATTAACACTATAGGTGCAACCAGGAACCTAGAGATGGGGAGGAGGGCACTGGTTTATCAAGAAACGTACCTATAACACAAGTATATTGTGGTAACCTTGTGGATTTCCTATTTCTATAAACAAAACTTAAATGTTGGCAAATAAAGCTTTTTGCTAACATTAATTTTAAGTTAAAGTTCAGTAAAAAGTTAAGTTATTGCTACTTCCTTCATGCTATACAATAAAGACAACAGCTTTAAACGTATTAACCTAGGTTCCCTTACATTAAACGTATTAACCTAGGTTCCCTTACATTAAACGTATTAACCTAGGTTCCCTTACATTAAACGTATTAACCTAGGTTCCCTTACATTACATTTTGGGGTTAGCAGCTATTTTGGTTAACATAACTTGGATCTGAGACAAACTGGTTCAAAGTGCAATAAACACATAGATCAAGTTATAAAAGTCTTATTTTATTTTACCCAGTTATGGACAAATAGAGGTGTCTATATTACCTCGATTTCAACCATTGCTAGAAAATTGTCTCTCAAGGGTACAGAAGCTATCTGTGCAGATAAAGATTAAGTTGGGACATTATGATTAACATATGTACGTGTTAGCATTACCTTACCTAAAACAGGTAACTAGTAATTTACTGGGATCTTTCAATGAATTTAGTAGACTACCGGAGACCAGGAACTTCATTTTTTTACCAATTTACACAAAGCCCATTAACAAGCAAATCAATATTATATATATCATTCCATTTGCACATTTGGGAACATTCTCAGAGTGCAAGTGGAGAAATAGTGGGTGTAGGAATCCTGAATAATATTAAACCCTGTATTCTTTTGGACATACGAGATTAGAAAAACATCACCATATGTTCACGTCACATCTTTTCACAATAAAAAGGCGTGTTTATGTTAAAATTAATTAGTAACATGATTTGAGTCACACATCCACATTTTGGATCAATCCCTTTAGCACAACATGGCCATCTACAGTCTACTCACACTGATAGACAATGTATTACTTTGAGGATAAATGAGGCCCTTGGTCTCCTCTGAAATACTGGAAATTAGGATGAAGCAGCAGCAAGTCAAATAGATCAGTATGTACTTAGTCATTTGAAAGGTTCCCCAGTGGAAGCTCCATAGCATAAGAAGTTGGCTGACTGGTCAAAAGGTTTTGGCAACTTCTGACAGGGTAACACCAAAATAGAGAAACTAAGTGATTATATCTATTAGATAGTTGCTTTTGTAGGGTTTGTGTCCCAGAATACAAGATACAATTATTTAGTCTCATAATTAGTTACAAACGGAATGCAGGATGCTAGTTAAGATACAAGGCACTAGGTTTTTGCTAGAGGACTGACTTCGATCATGGGGAATGGAGAGTGGAGAGGGGGGGTGGCAGGGTGGCAGAGAGGGGGGGTGGCAGGGTGGCAGGGCCGGTGGTTCACTACTGTCATTCTGACGGCAACAGCCAGAGAAAAGCACAAATGAAAGATGGGCATTAAGAGGAGGACAGCAGTAGATATTTTGAAGTGGAGGAAGAGGAGGAGGAAGGAGAGTGTGGTTAGGACTGCATCTCAGCACGCAGCATCCAGGGGAACCAGCAGCAGAACAGCAACCTGAGGAAGAGGAGGAGCAGGAGGAAGAGGATAGGGATTCGAGTCACTGGACACATTCATCAACAGGAGCTTACTTCTAATCTGCTATTTGTTGACTCAGAGACAACAGAGAGAGGAACAGAAGAGCCTGTACCTGGATATTGAACTCTCAGACGTGATGTCCTTGGGTGATCTCACCGCGTTGAATTTACGCTTTGGCTGGTTCACTAGAATATACAAAGAACATCTTTGGAATGCAGATGTGGGAGTAGAAGGTACATCGTAACATGGGGTGGTGTGGCACGCTGGCTAGCATGACTGGATGGATTTGACCTTAGATACTTACTAGACACCTGGTGGACTTTTTTCACCATCGTGCCATCCCCGCTCTGACCGTCCTTTGGTCCGCAGATTCTGAGAGGTCATTAACAGCAGTACTTAGTATTTTACCAGACAGTCTGTTCAGAATGAACCTTTACAATCACAACAGAGCACGTTGTATATTGTCTGGCTCTCTGTCTGACAATGACTGATAAGCATAGTTACACAAGGGAACTGTAAAATGCTTTCTTATCAACAAAGTTGTTACGTTATCTTAGGGTAATGTTTTAAACCAGGTGTTAAAGTAGGTGTTGTGTTACCTCTGTACGCGAGACGGGGGTGCAAAGACGCCGTACTTGGGCAGGCAGTTGAAGTATCGGACACCAAATACAGACCCGTCATGCTTTCCTGTGGGCTGCTCCAGCTCCACACCGAACCAGTAACCTGGACACACACAAACACATCATCAATATTTAAACATTTCTAAGCATTTGTCAAACATTTCTTGAAAATATCACCACCAGTGTTGCAGTTGACTTGATTTCACCGCAGACCTACCTGGGGCAAAGTCTGTCTTCCCGTAATAACGTAGGATTCCCTGCTTCACACCTGCAACCAGAACCTGGTCTCCAAGTTCCACCTTCACCCCATCTGGGTCCAGACTGGCCACGGACATAGACTTCTTCCTCAGAGCTGATGGAGGAAATCAATGAAATATTTGTTAGCATGTTTATAATGTGTTATAAAGTCTATGAGTCATGTGTTATTTATGTGTTATAAAGTCTGTGAATCAACAGATAGCTTGTTATGCTCCTATGAGAATGAATGCCATGGCCCTTGATGGGGAGACTCTTTTGCAGAAGACACATTTCAGTTGAATGCATTCAGTTGTACAACTGACTTCCTTTCCCTTCCTTTGACCTTTCTCTCTCTCCATTATTTCCTTCTTTTCTTTCTTGTTCCTTCCTGTGACGCGGGAGAAGTCCATGCGGGGCGTCTTGGGTGTGGAAGTGACAGAGGTGGGAGCCTGCTCAACAGCTTTGGCGATTTTCGACACTGGAGCAAAGATACCTTCAGGACAATAGAAGTGATTAGAAAAAACCCTGAAAAAACCTGCAAGCTCAGATCAGTTATGAAATCAAGTATTTTCTTTATTCTTTCCTCAAGGGGAATTTTAGCACATTTCAACAATAGATTTAAGTAAGAATATCCAAAAGGTGGTTACCCAGTTTGGGGGGGCAGATGAAGTAACGCACCCCTCCCACACTTCCGTCGTTCTTGCCCTCTGGCTCGTCCAGCTCCACCCCTACCCACTGGCCACTGGCGAACTCTGTCGTCCCACAGAAGCGCAGAGTGCCTGTCTGTGGAGGAGACACTGTGTGAGGGCCAGGATTCAACACCAGCTCTGACATTCACCTCCCTTGTTTATATTGGATTTTGATCTTGTTTATAACAATCATGTTTATAATTCAATTTTGACATTGAATTAACCTTGTTGATTCCCACAGGGGCTCATCGAACAAAACACATGATTTTTATTATTGTATTATTGAAGGTGATACCAGGCAGGATTAAATAGTTAACAACTAACACAACAGCACTGAGGTAGGTTGCACTAGTCTCAGAGACATCTCTAGACTAGGGAAGGATGCCGATCTGCTATTTTTCTGTCATACTTGACTACTGACATACTAGGCTATGGTTAGTAGAGTAGTCTACACAATAACATGTTTTAAGTGATTATGTTGTGGTCAGTAGAACATACAATAAGACATTTCCCCCTCGGGGATCAATAACGTTCCTATCTATCTATCTATCTATCTATCTATACAAAAGTACTGTTGAAGTCGGATGTTTACATACACCTTAGCCAAATACATTTAAACTCAACTGACTTTCACAATTCCTGACATATAATCCTAGTCAAAAGTCCCTGTCTTAGGTCAGTTAGGATCACCACTTTACTTTAAGAATGTGACATGTCAGAATAATAGTAGAGAGAATTCAAAAAGTTGGGTGAATTTTGGTCCATTCCTCCTGACAGAACTGGTGTAACTGAGTCAGGTTTGTAGGCCTCCTTGCTCACACACGCTTTTTCAGTTCTGCCCACAAATGTTCTATAGGATTGAGGTCAGTGCTTTGTGATGGCCACTCCAATACCTTGACTTTGTTGTCCTTAAGCCATTTTGCCACAAGTTTGGAAGTATGCTTGGGGTCATTGTCCATTTGGAAGACCCATTTACGACGAAGATTTAACTTCCTGACTGGTGTCTTGAGATGTTGCTTCAATATATCCACATAATTTTCCATCTATTTTGTGAAGTGCACCAGTCCCTCCTGCAGCAAAGCAGCCCCACAGCATGATGCTGCCACCCCCGTGCTTCACGGTTGGGATGGTGTTCTTCGTCTTGCAAGCCTCTCCCTTTTTCCTCCAAACATAACAATGGTCATTATGGCCAAACAGTTATATTTTTGTTTCATCAGACCAGAGGACATTTCTCCAAAAAGTACGATCTTTGTCCCCATTTATGGCGGTTTTGGAGCAGTGGCTTCTTCCTTGCTGAGCGGCCTTTCAGGTTATTTCGATAAAGGACTTGTTTTACTGTGGATATACTTTTGTACCTGTTGCCTCCAGCATCATCACAAGGTCCTTTGCTGTTGTTCTGGGATTGATTTGCACTTTTCGTACCAAAGTACGTTAATCTCTAGGAGACAGAACGCGTCTCCTTCCTGAGCGGTATGACAGCTGCGTGGTCCCATGGTGTTTATACTTGCGTACTATTGTTTGTACAGATGAACGTGGTACCTTCAAGCATTTGGAAATTGCTCCCAAGGATGAACCAGACTTGTGGAGGTCTACAATATTTTTTCTGAGATCTTGGCTGATTTCTTTTGATTTCGAGCAAAGAGGCACTGAGTTTGAAGGTAGGCCTTGAAATACATCCACAGGTACACCTTCAATTGACTCCAATTATGTAAATTAGCCTATTAGAAGCTTCTAAAGCCTTTAAAGTCACAGTCAACTTAGTGTATGTAAACTTCTGACCCATTGGGTTAGTGATATGGTGAATTATAAGTGAAATAATCTGTCTGTAAACAATTGTTGGAAGAATTACTTGTGTCATGCACAAAGTAGATGTCCTAACAGACTTGCAAAAACTATAGTTTGTTAACATGAAATGGTTGAAAAATGAGTTTTGATGACTTCAACCTAAGTGTATGTAAACTTCCGACTTCAACTGTATTTGGACACCCCTTCAAATTAGTGGATTTGGCTATTTCAGCCACACTAGTTGCTGACAGGTGTATAAAATCAAGCACACTGCTATGCAATCTCCATAGACAAACATTGGCAGTAGAATGGCCTTACTGAAGAGCTCAGTAACTTTCAACGATGCCACCTTTCCAACAAGTCAGTTAGTCAAATTTCTACCCTGCTAGAGCTGCCCCGGTCAACTGTAAGTGCTGTTTTTGTGAAGTGGAAACGTCTAGGAGCAACAACGGTTCAGCCGCGAAATGGTAGGCCACACAAGCTCACAGAACAGGACCGCCAAGTGCTGAAGCGCGTAACGCATAGAAATCGTCTGTCCTTGGTTGCAATACTCACTACCGAGTTCCAAACTGCCTCTGGAAGCAACGTCAGCACAAGAACTGTTCGTCGGGAGCTTTATGAAATGGGTTTCCATGGCCGAGTAGCCGCACACAAGACTAAGATCACAATGCGCAATGCTAAGTGCCGGCTGGAATAGTGTGAAGCTTGACGCCATTGGACTCTGGAGCAGTGGAAACGCGTTCTCCGGAATGATGAATCACGCTTCACCATCTGGCAATCCGATGGACGAATCTGGGTTTGGCGGATGCCAGGAGAACGCTACCTGCCCTAATGCATAGCGCCAACTGCAAAGTTTGGTGGAGGTTGAATAATGGTCTGGGGCTATTTTTCATGGTTCCTCAGTGAAGGGAAATCGTAACACTACAGCATACAATGACATTCTAGACGATTCTGTGCTTCCAACATTGTGGCAACAGTTTGGGGAAGGCCCTTTCCTGTTTCAGCATGACAACGCCCCCCCTGCACAAAGCAAGGTCCATACAGAAATGGTTTGTTGAGATCGGTGTGAAAGAACTTGACTGGCCTGCACAGAGCCCTGACCTCAACCCCATTGAACACCTTTGGGATGAATTGGAACGCAGACTGCGAGCCAGGCCTAATTGCCCAACATCACTAACTCTCTTGTGGCTGAATGGAAGCAAGGCCCCACAGCAATGTTCCAACATATAGTGGAAAGCCTTCCCAGAAGAGTGGAGGCTGTCATAGCAGCAAAGGGGGGGGGACCAACTCCACATACTTTTGGTCATGTAGTGTATGTTTGAACACAGTGAGAGGTGCAATACAGCTGCACATTACAAATGTAAAAATACACATACAGTAGGCCACACAATGCATTTGAACTGCAGTTAGTGGTGCATAGTAAATACCAAATGTATGCACCAAGGGAGACTACGTCATTTAGAGCAGTCAGTAATGCGGTCAGTCATGGAAACACACCTGAAAACACGATTAAATGTGTTCAGTTATGCAAGTACACACAGGTCGAGGGCTACCCACCTGCTTCAGGTGGTGCAGAGCTGAGATGTCAATTTCATCACTGTTCGATTTTTTTGGGAGCTATACAAGTGGGAATAAACGTTTGCTAGAATTCACATTCTCTTCTCACACAGTACAACAAGCAGCAGGGCTCCACCGTATAGAATGAATGAGACATACTGGCCACTTAAAAAATATATATAAAGATAATTGAAAGCCATTTAAATGGTCTCATGCACATAAAAGCTCCAGCAATGTATTTTAATTTACTGTTTCCCATTTCTTACCCTTTGCCTCCCAATCCTGACAAACCGCCCACACACACACACACACACACACACACACACACACACACACACACACACCTTCATGTCGTCCAGCACCACACGGTCGCCCAGTTTGAGGCCGATGGAGGTGAGCATGAGGTTGCCAGGGATGTTGTCGTAGTTGAGCAGGGTGGCGCGGGGCAGGTTGCAGCTGAGGGGCACAGAGTCCAGCAGCAGCTGCTTCAGCTCCTTGGCCACCATGGCCGCCTCCGCTTTGTCCAGAGTCATGTCCATGGGGTCAGGGACCACCTCGGCCGGACCCTGGCCCTTGTCATTCTGTCAGAGAGAGAGACACAGAAGTAGTGAGGGAGAGAGATACAGAAAGGGACATCAGAAATAAATTGGCATATTTGTGTAGAAGTCATCCCCACTGAAAACGGTCTACGTGGCATCGATATGAGCCATAAACATTTATTCTAGTGTCAAAATTGACAACAAAGTGTAAATAGGATAGTTTTGGTCATAAAGTCAGTCTCGTCTAAAACTGAGATTTGCGAGATGATAGGGAAAAAATAGTATGTCACGGAATGAAGGGTTGTGTAAGTTTTCCTTTGGTTGGGTTTATTTCAGTCATGCCCACATGCCTAATCATCAATTCGGAGCACAGCTGCACGAGACCTGATCATAATGTCCATGGTCAATTTGGTTTGACATTCGAGTTAGGGACCATCAGTAAATTACACAATGTACATGGAACAATATTTTAAAATGCCAATAGCTCAAAATTTCAATGACTTAACAACCTCAAAACAACTATAAATTGTAGATTTCATATACAAATATTTAAATAATTTAATGAGACAACAAAAAGGTGTGCAACATGAAAATATTGTGCCATTTAAATTGTGTAATTTATGGACAGTCCCTAACAAGCCCCAGCGCTATCCAATGTTAAACCAATTTGCCACGGTCGCCCACCAGCTGGCTGAAGCTAATTGGTAAAAGAAGTTGGCTAGCACTAGCTAGCCTAGGCGACTTCAAGACACAAGACCTGGTTAGACTGTTTCAGTTATCTAGAAGGGTGACTGTAACTGTGTACTGTTTTGGGAGAGTGAATGTACAAACTATAGACTGCTTGCCATGTGCAAACACACACACACACACACACACACACACACACACACACACACACACACACACACACACACACACACACACACACACACACACACACACACACACACACACACACACACACACAAGAGACACACACATTAAACCACCCCCCCCAAGACAACTCTAGTTTGGCTTCAGTCATTTCTTAATGACCTAGCTGAAAAACGAGGCCAAATCAGGAAGTTCAGCCCCCCTTTAAGTTACCATGAAATCATATTAAAGAGGACATTGTATTAGGTCCACCTATCTAGTACCAGATTGGACCCCCTTTTGTCTCCAGAACAGCCTGAATTCTTCGGAGCATTCCACAAGGTGTTGGAAACATTCCACAAGGTGTTGGAAACATTCCCCAGGGATGTTGGTCCATGCTGACGCGATGGCATCGCGCAGTTGCTGCAGATTGGACGGCGGTACATTCATGCTGCGAACAGCCCGTTCCATCTCATCCCAAAGATGCTCTATTAGGTTGAGGTCTGGGGACTGAGCAGGATACTCAAGTAAACTGAACACACTATCATGTTCCAGGCAATGTTTTTCCACTCCTCAATAGTCCAGTGTTGCCCACTGGAGCGGCTTCTTATTGAGGATAGGAGTGGAACCCGGTGTGGTCGTCTGCTGCAATATCCATGACAAGGATCAACAAGTTTTGTTTTCGGAGATGCTGTTCTGCACACCACTGTTGTACTGTGGCATTATTTCTCTGTTTGTTGCCCGTCTGTTACACTCTTAGAAGAAAAGGTGCTATCTAGAACCTTAAGGGGTGCTTTGGCTGTCCCTATAGGATAACCCTTTTTGGTTCCAGGTAGAACCCTTTTAGGTTCCATGTAGAACCCTTTCTACAGAGGGTTCAATATGGAACCCAAAAGGGTTCTACCTGGAACCAAAATGGGTTCTACCTGGAACCAAAAAGGCTTCTCCTATGGGGACAGCCAAAGAACCCTTTTGGAACCCTTTTCTCTAAGAGTGTAGCTTGCACGATTCTTGCTATTCTCCTTCGACCTCTCACATCAACGGGCTGTTTCCGCCCACAGGACTGCTGCTGACTGGATGTTTTTTGATTGTCACACCATTCTTGGTAAACCCTAGACACTGTCGTGCGTGAAAAGCCCAGGAGGGCAGCCGTTTCTGAGATACTGGATCCGGCGCGCCTGGCACCCACGATCATACCACGCTCAAAGTCGCTTTGGTCACTCGCTTTGCCTATTCTTACATTCAAACAGTAACTGAATGCCTCTGCCTGTCTGCCTGCTTCATATAGCAGGCCATAAGATCCATGTTTGTGAACGGGGTGGTGTACCTAATTAACTGTGCGGTGAGTGTACTTGCCATATTCAATTTCAGCACTTCTGTCTGTAGTTAGTTACCATGAGTAAGAGACATACGAAACAGATGCCTAGACAGTCAATGGTGCTCTTACCCTGACAGTGGGGTTGGCTCCATGCTCTAGCAGACACTGGACTGATCCCAGACTCTTACCCTGACAGTGGGGTTGGCTCCATGCTCTAGCAGACACTGGACTGATCCCAGACTCTTACCCTGACAGTGGGGTTGGCTCCATGCTCTAGCAGACACTGGACTGATCCCAGACACAGGTTGGAGGCAGCGATGTGCAGGGCTGTGCCATGGTGGAAGTCACTGCAGGTGGAATTCAGCACTACAGAGAGAATACAACCAGGTTCAGATCAAACCAATCTGAAAGTCAGCTATTATCTTAGTTTTATTCTGAAAGCGTTACCAATTTCTTCTCTTAGGAGTCTCATGTTATGTTTGAGCCACATGGTTCATAGACAGGAGAATAACATGTTATGTTTGAGCCACATGGTTCATAGACAGGAGAATAACATGTTATGTTTGAGCCACATGGTTCATAGACAGGAGAATAACATGTTATGTTTGAGCCACATGGTTCATAGACAGGAGAATAACATGTTATGTTTGAGCCACATGGTTCATAGACAGGAGAATAACATGTTATGTTTGAGCCACATGGTTCATAGACAGGAGAATAACATGTTATGTTTGAGCCACATGGTTCATAGACAGGAGAATAACATGTTATGTTTGAGCCACATGGTTCATAGACAGGAGAATAACATGTTATGTTTGAGCCACATGGTTCATAGACAGGAGAATAGCAATGGGCGAATCAATAGTCAGTGTGGCGGAGAGAATCAGTGGAGGAGTTAATGAAATGGCCTCGGTTCAATGCTGGATGGAGTTTTCATTCTGATTGGAAGTCCAGGGAGGGGAGGGAGGAGACATACAGGACTTACACGCCCCATAGGGCGGCGCACAATTGGCCCAGCGTCGGCCGGGGTAGGCCGTCATTGTAAATAAGAATTGGTTCTAAAACTGACTTGCCTAGTTAAATAAATGTTAAATAAAATAATAATAAAAACAATACAGGAGTAGCATGCCAGAACTGACAAGACAGGCCCAAGCAGGAGCTTTGGAGTGTGAGTGTGAGTGTGTGTGAACAGGGTGAGGAAAGTTGTCTGGGGAGGTTTGGGGAGGTTTGTTAGTTGGTTAGGTAGACTACATAGGTTGTGTTGATGCTATTCACCTCTGGGTTTGGAGGCCTTGAGAAGAACGCGAATCAGCTCTGGCACGTCGAAGTAGGCTGCGTAGTGCAGGGCGTTCATGTTGGTCCAGCGGCTGCGGAGACTCACGTCTGCCCCCAGGGAAATTAGCTGATTGGACAGCCTGAGGGCAGCGGCAGGGTCACCTGGACGGGGTCACAAGATGGACAAATTTGTAGGAAACTACAGTAAATCTGCATTGAATCTTAAGCTAAAAACACTTTATTTTGTGAAAGTTTTATTGAGGATTCAAACATTTGAAATGAACAATCAGTTGAGGGTTTGAGAGTCTCACCGACTCCATGGGCCCCGGCTTTGCAACTGTAGTGGAGCAAGGTCATGTCTGTCAGTCCGTCACGGTCGTTGACATGGCAACCACGTTTTAAGATCTAAGTGGAGACAAGGACTGTTTAGTGAACTGAGAGAGAGAGAGAGAGAGAGAGAGAGAGAGAGAGCGAGAGCGAGAACGAGTGAAAGAGAGGCTAGGGGAAAGGCAGAGAGAGCAGTGCTATCAGAAGCCTTTTAAAACACTATGAAACACTAAGGCCAGTCATCACTCACACCACAACCCAGGGCCATAGCCTCTCATCTCTCTGAGAGATGCTCCCTGTGCTGAGCGTAGTCACATTAGCAGGATGAGCCATTCACACCCAATTAGCACAGACGACACGTGTTAGTGAACTCTAATGATGGGGAAGGTGAGGATGGCTTCCTGCTGTGTCATGAATTAAGCGCTACATTAATTTCCACCACATTGCAATTTCATCAGAGGCTATCATTGCTGAGCAGCATACATCTACATGAGGAACTGGCGGCCATTTTGGATAGGTAAAACATTTGAGGGACACAAATATTGAAATGTTGGCAGTCGTTACTGGGAGTGACATCAACTTACTATGCTGTTTCAACTGAACATCTAAGCTTGTACTTGGTACACTGAAAATAGTACCAATAGGAGATAATAGCAAACTATTCATGGCAGCCTTTAAAATGTTGAATGACCTCCATCAATGTTTTGCTGATTGTCAGATGTGCTATGTAAAGCCATATTCCCAATGGTGAACTCGAGTTAATTAGCTCTCTACTCTAGTGCCAGCAGACAGCAGTGACGGGTGCTGAGTGACAAGTGAAAAAGCACCCATCCTGATTCCTGAACTGGACTAGCAACTATCTCCGGATAGTTCATTATCCACCAGTGTCAATCAAGAGAGACGAAATGAGCACTCTCCTCAAGCCCTGACATTATCCCTATTCATACAGTCCAACTGAATTGACATGATATTATCAGACAGGTCCTCTCCTGAGGCTTAACGATGACGGCACCATGCACACTTTCATGATTCAACATGAATTCAACATGGATTGTATAAAATAAAAATATAACATTTTTACTGTCCAAGTAGCGCCAAAGCCATCCATCTGATTCAACTAATTTAGGACTTTGTTAGGTTGAATCAGGTGTGTTATTGCTTTGATTGGAGCAAACGCCTACACCCACATATTGCAGATAAGTAAAAATGCATCTCTGTTAATAAAAATACTCTCAAATACTCTCAAAAAGACATTGACTATTTGCCAGAGCGCTGAGGTTGTTTACTGAGAGTGCAGCAGAGTGGTTCTTTGCCAATATCTGACAGTCTGGTCTGATTTAGAGTCAGTCTTAGTGCAGAGCCTGTCTGGGTAATTGAAAGACCCTATTATCTCAGCCATCAATCACAGCCATCATGGCGTCCCGGGGGACACCAGGAACTGAGGCTGACTTTACGATCAATCCTAACACTAAAGCTGCATCGCTAAGAGGAAACCGAGTTACAGTTGAAGTCGGAAGTTTACATACACTTAGGTTGAAGTCATTAAAACATATTTTTCAACCACTCCACAGATTTCATGTTAACAAACTATAGTTTTGGCAAGTCGGTTAGGACATCTACTTTGTGCATGACACATGTAGTTCTTCCAACAATTGTTTACAGATTATTTCACTTATAATTCACTATATCACAATTCCATTGGGTCAGAAGTTTACATACACTATGTTAGCTTGGAAAATTCCAGAAAATGATGTCATGGCTTTAGAAGCTTCTGATAGGCTAAGTGACATAATTTGAGTCAATTGGAGGTGTACCTGTGGATGTATTTCAAGGCCTACCTTAAAAATCAGTGCCTCTTTGATCGACATCATGGGAAAATCAAAAGAAATCCCTCAGAAAAAAATTGTAGACCTCCACAAGTCTGGTTCATCCTTGGGAGCAATTTCCAAACGCCTGAAGGTACCACGTTCATCTGTACGAACAATAGTACGCAAGTATAAACACCATGGGACCACGCAGCCGTCATACTGCTCAGGAAGGAGACACATTCTGTCTCCTAGAGATGAACATACTTTAGTGCAAATCAATCCCAGAATAACAGCAAAGGACCTTGTGAAGATGCTGGAGGAAACAGGTACAAAGGTATCTATATCCACAGTAAAAAGAGTCCTATATCGACATATCCTGAAAGGACACTAAGCAAGAAAGAAGACATTGCTCCAAAACTGCCATAAAAAAGCCAGACTACGGTTTGCAACTGCACATGGGGACAAAGATTGTACAAAGATTGTCCTCTGGTCTGATGAAACAAAAATAGAACAGTTTGGTTCATAATGACCATCTTTATGTTTGGAGGAAAAAGGGGGAAGCTTGCAAGCTGAAGAACACCAACCCAACCGTGAAGCAGGGTGGTGGCAGCATCATGTTGTGGGGGTGCTTTGCTGCAGGAGGGACTGGTGCACTTCACAAAATTGATGGCATCATCAGGAAGGAAAATTATGTGGATATATTGAAGCAACATCTCAAGACATCAGTCAGGAAGTTAAAGCTTGGTCGCAAATGGGTCTTCCAAATGGACAATTACCCTAAGCATACTTCCAAAGTTGTGCCAAAATGGCTTAAGGACAGAACTGAAAAAGCGTGTGTGAGCAAGGAGGTCTACAAACCTGACTCAGTTACACCAGTTCTGTCAGGAGGAATGGGCCAAAATACACCCAGTTTATTGCGGGAAGCTTGTGGAAGGCTACCCGAAACGTTTAACCCAAGTTAAACAATTTAAAGTCAATGCTACCAAATACTAATTGAGTGTATGTAAACTTCTGACCCACTGGGAATTTGATGAAAGAAATAAAAGCTAAAATAAATAATTCTCTCTACTATTATTCTGAATGTCAGGAATTGTTAAAAACTGAGTTTAAATGTATTTGGCTAAACTTTCGACTTCAACGGTAACTAACTTGTAAGTGTGACCCCTTGACTTTTTCCACTTTTTGTTACAAATTGTTTTTTCCCATCAATCTACACACAATACCCAAAAATGACAAAGCAAAAACAGTTTTTTGCTACTTTATAAAAAAAAAAAACTGAAATATGACATTTACATAAGTATTCAGACCCTTTCCTCAGTACTTTGCTGAAGCACATTTGGCAGTGATTATAGCATCGAGTCTTCTTGGGTATGACGCACCAAGCTTGGCACACCTGTATTTGGAGAGTTTCTCCCATTCTTCTCTTCAGATCCTCTCAAGCTCTGTCAGGTTGGATGGGGAGTGTTGCAGCACAGCTATTTTCAGGTCTCTCCAGAGATGTTCGATCTGGTTCAAGTTTGGGCTCTGGCTGGGCCACTCAAGGACATTCAGAGACTTGTCCCAAAGCCACTCCTGCGTTGTCTTGGCTGTGTGCTTAGGGTCGTTGTCCTTTTGGAAGGTGAATGTCACCCAGTCTGAGGTCCTAAGCGCTCTTGAGCAGGTTTTCATCAAGGATCTCTCTGTGCTTTGCTCTGTTCATCTTTCCCTCGGTCCTGACTAGTCTCCCAGTCCATACCGCTGAAACACATCCCCACAGCATGATGCTGCCACTACCATACTTCACCGTAGGGATGGTGCTTGGTATTCAGGCCGAAGAGTTCAATCTGGGTTTCGTCAGACCATAGAATCTTGTTTCTCATGGTCTGAGAGTCCTTAGGTGCCTTTTGGCAAGCGGACTGTCGTGTTCCTTTTACTGAAAAATGGCTTCCGTCTAGCCACTCTACCATAAAGGCCTTACTGGTGGAGTTGTCCTTCTGCAAGGTTTTCCCATCTCCACAGAGGAACTCTAGAGCTCTGTCAGAGTGACCATTGGGTTCTTGGTCACATCCCAGGTGGCCAGCTCTAGGAAGAGTCTTGGTGGTTCCAAACTTCTTGCATTTAAGAATGATGGAGGCCACTATGTTCTTGGGTACCTTCAATGCTGCATAAATGTTTTGGTGTCTGAATAATTATGTAAATAAGGTATTTCTGTTTTTTATTTGTAATAAATTTGCTAACATTTCTAAAAACCTGTTTTCGCTTTGTCATTATGGGGTATTGTGTGTAGATTGCAAAGAATTTTTATTTATTTAATCAATTTTAGAATAAGGCTGTAACATAACAAAATGTGGAAAAAGTCAAGGGGTCTGAATACTTTCTGAAGGCACTGTATCTTCCCTCTCTCCAAGATAGTAGGGTGGGATTAGGAAATGAGTCTGAAACTTGAAGTATGCATACTTTATGTTGATTCACATCCCACCCTCATCACTCTTCCTCTTAAGGGTTATGAGAGTTCCTGCTCCCACGGTCACATGACCACTTCTCACATCGTTTATCTGAGCAACAGCAATATAAAGGGAATCAACTGAAACATAAACTACACCTGTTGGCAGCTCTTAAGATCACTAGAGCAGAGCAGCAAGCTGAGCACGGACCAATGGACATCTCTCCTTACTGCAAATGCAGCATGTGGTGATGGTGACCAGCTCTAGAGGGTTGCATGCAGCTGAAAGGCCACTGCTCTTTAGATAGTAAGGGATTTAAATCATTGAAATTGTTCAATGAATTTGGGCTAAAAGGTGTGCATTGTTGTGTGTTACAGTATGTTGATGAGCGGTTCCATGTTCTCTTCAACTAATGACTGCATGGTGTATTTTGTTTCCGGCGTGTATTGTATTTTGGTTGGAGATCTGTGTCTTTGGTGCACTATGCAGTAATATACTGTATCTGTCTATTATGTACAGTAGAAATAAAGAAAACAATTATATGGGTCCAATCACAGAGCCTTGTGGAACGCCAAATTCAACTTTGGAACATTCAGAAGATTTGGCACCAGTACTGATGCGTGTAGGCCAAGGATGGGCAACTGGCGTCCCGCCTTTTATGTAGGCTTGTGAATAAAAAAACTCATAACTCAAGTTTTTAGGAACTTATTGTTGACAGTTAGAATATTAGAATACACAAGGTGCAAATTTGGTTGTGCATCAGCAGTTTTTCTCCTGTTATGTCAGTCGGACAGTCACTCAACTACCCCTTGTCAGCAAAACATTTTTCGATTGGTAAATTAGTCTAGCCAGCTATCTAAACTTGTATTAATCATAGCCGAATGACCTACCAGAGGGCCCCCATTGATTTTGTTAGTCACTCTCACTCAGATATCACATTAAAAACTGCAAACATTTCTCTCCGCCCCATGGCAAAATGTGTAGAATTGCAGCAAACTTGCTTTACAACTTTAATATGTTTTCCATGTGTGTAGAATTGCAGGAAAGTGAGCAGCAAAATGTTTTGCTCGCAAGGTCCGTGAGTCACTGCGGCCCCTCATGATGAGTTCTGATTTTTTGTGGCCTAGACACCATCAAAGTTGCCCATTCCTGGTCTAGGCCTACATCTTTCTACATATATCTTTATGTTTCTGCAGTGTTGTGTCTGAGCTGTATTCAGGCCTGTAGTCTGCTGAAAATCCTACTGGCAGTAACTTACCTCATTTCCGATGAGGTCGATCTTGTGCTGGACCTGTGGGACCCACTGACGGATGATGGCGAACAGCTCTGGGATGGTGGTGCGCGGATCCAGCAGGATCTCCAGACACGCAGGATCATTTGGGTCAAAGAACGTGAAGACTGGAATGGTAGGGAATGTCAACAAGATTATTACCCTCTTCATCAAATCAGTATTAAATCTTGCTATTTGTCATTCTTGTCCAGACAGTATATTGACTCATTCTGAATGTGTGACATTAAATATCATATTTTTGTATTGTTAAAAATATCTATATATTTTGGGTTGTATTTTTCAGTAGTGCACTCTATTTAATTACTGAAGGAGTTTTCGCTGTGGGACATCCAATCTTTCTGTCCTGTGTAAAGGCAGCAGATTGAAGCCCTACGAAAGTGGAAATGTTGCACTGAAATAACACAATTGATCTTACTTTGTTTTTATAATACACCATCATAATAAATGCATTGAAGCTTGTGGGCAAACTGAAAGGTTTACATAATTTTAGACTGCAGAAACCACTTACATTCATTGGCATAGAGTGGAATAAGTTCCATACTGTTTGCATATAACAGCCCCAAAGCCAAGATCCATCCACTAAAAGGATCAATAACATGCTATAAAAGTCCTTGTTCACTTATTTATAGATAATATACAATATACAAATATACATACATATTTTCATTATGTGTCTATGAATCTTATTTTGACCAGGCAGTGGTCTGTGCTTTGTGAAAGGCTCTCTTTGAGGCTACAGCAGCACATGGCCCAATATCCACGGTTGCATATAAAGAAGTGTTAAGTAGGGAGCATTAACAAAAGGCCTTTGGCCTGTATTTACAAAACGTCCCAACGTGCTGATCTGGGATCAGGTCACCCCTGTCCATATAACCTTATAAAGCAAAACTGTTCCGAGATCAGCACTCCTACTATGAGACACTTCTTGTGAATACGGGCCCTGAAGCTTGAGGCCTAGACCCACCATAGTCTTTGGGGAGCGGGGCCTGGGCAGATGGGTGGACCATGGGCCTGTTCCGGGGCTCGTGAACTGGACTCTGGTACTCAGAGGCAGGCTGGGACTCCTCCTCCACCTCAGCAGTCTGCTCTTTAGTCATTCTGTTAGATGCTGCCAGAAAACAAGATGGCTGACAAACATTCCTTGTGTGGAGCTAAAAAACAAATCGCTCCATCGCAGGCTTCTCTGAATGGTTCTCATACGTCTGTGACTCAGCCTCACATGAAGTAGTTGCTAATTGGGTTGCACATTTTGGGGAATATTCAGAGGTGGGAACTTTGCGTGGGAATTAACAGGAATATATGGGGATTCATTATTGAAATAAAATAAACAATTTAGTTACGAATTGAACTTTAATTAAATGAGTTGAGTCTTCACATGGGATGATTTCACTGAACAACAAAAGAAAGGGAATATTGAATGATCCCCAATGATCCATCACATTTCCCCAAAACATTTTCAACATACATCTGTAAAATGATAGTCTAGAAACTAAAGCATTGTTTGTCTTCCTCTCAGGCTTCCATTTCTTCTCCCTGGAACTCCTCAATGTCCACCTCTTCAACATCAGACTCTGAGGCCTCACTTTCCAACCTTGTTGAGGATGGCTCATTGTCAGGCTCAAAAAGCCTCAAATTTGCCCGGACGGCCACCAAGTTATCAACCCTTGTATTGGTCAGGCTGTTGCGTGCTTTGGGGTGTGTGTTCCCAAACAAGGACCAGTTGTGCTCTGAGGCGGCTGATGTTGGTGGGATTTTGAGGATGATTGAGGCAACTGGGGAAAGAGCCCCAGATCCACAAAGTCCCTTCCACCAGGTGGCTGATGAAATATGTTGGCACAACTGCCATATTGCATCTCCATCCCAAAGCCCTTGCTTGGAAGAGTACTTCGCCAGACTGCCAGAACCTTGCCCTTATCCAGGCCAAGGTGGCGAGACACGGTAGTGATGACACCATAAGCCTTGTTGATCTCTGCACCAGACAGGATGCTCTTGCCAGCATACTTGGGATCCAACATGTACGCTGCGGCGTGTATGGGCTTCAGGCAGAAGTGTTAACGCTTTTTTATGTATTTCAGAACTGCAGTTTCCTCTGCTTGGAGCAACAGTGAAGTGGGCAGGGCAGTACGGATTTCTTCTCTTACATCTGCAAGCAGAGTCTGAACATCAGAGAGGATGGCATTGTCTCCCTCAATCCGTGCAATTGCTACTGTTATAGGTTTCAGAAGTTTCAGCCTGCTTACCACTCTCTCCCAAAATACATCATCCAGGAGGATCCTCTTGATGGGGCTGTCCATATCGGCAGACTGTGATATGGCCATTTCTTGGAGAGTCTCCTTCCCCTCCAGGAGATGGTAATAAATTATGACAACACCACCCCAACGGGTGTTGCTGGGCAGCTTCAATGTGATGCTCTTATTCTTCTCACTTTGCTTGGTGAGGTAGATTGCTGCTATAACTTGATGACCCTTCACATACCTAACCATGTCATTGGCTCTCTTGTAGAGAATATCCAGTGCCATGATGTCCTTGAGAAGCAGATTCAATGCATGAGCAGCACAGCCAATAGGTGTGATGTGAGGGTAGGACTCCTCCACTTTAGACCAAGCAGAATTCAGGTTTGCAGCATTGTCTGTCACCAGTGCAAATACCTTCTGTGGTCCAAGGTCATTGATGACTGCTTTCAGCTCATCTGCAATGTAGAGACCGTTGTGACTGTTGTCCCTTGTGTCCCGGATCTTGTAGAATACTGGTTGAGGGGTGGAGATGATGTAGTTAATTATTCCTTGCCCATGAACATTTGACCACCCATCAGAGATGATTGCAATACAGTCGCTTTCTCTATGATTTGCTCGACCTTCACTTGAACTCTGTTGAACTCTGCATCCAGCAAATGAGTAGATAAAGCATGTCTGGCGGGAGGGATGTATGCTGGGCGAAGAACATTCAGAAATCTCTTCCAATACACATGGCCTGTGAGCATCAGCTCGAGCAAGACATTCACATTGCCAGTTGCAAACACAGCTCGAGCAAGACATTCATCAGCATTTCTCTGACTACGTTCCTCTATTGAGTAAAAAAAACTTCTGATTCCAGGAGGACCATGAGCTGTTGCTATCGATAAGGTGTCTGATTCAAATGTCTGGAAAAATTCTGGAAAGTTACCAGAAAGTTTCCAACCCTTTGCAACCCTAGTTGCTTATAAGTGTCTTGTTCCCATGGCAGCCTATCTACTCTGGCAAGTATATACCCTGCAGATGCCCCTCCCAGAGCAGACAGGCTCTATGTTTGGCTCTAGGGCCAGTGAGAGATGGTCAGTAGTGACTCACTGATAACTGCACTTACTGACAAGAGATGAGGAGACTCAGGGAGAAGACAGGCTATCAGGCAGGTTAATTTATTGTACCATGTCAGTGCATGCTAATGCTAAGTCTTAATGTCCATCATCGGTCTGGACATAGCTAAAGGGCTGAGCTATTTTTTCCAAATAGTATATGCAGTAGCAGATCTCGCACATCCGTCCTGACAAGGATGCATGTACTGCACATTGTGTGTTGGACATTGCAGCACTAATTTCTAAGGGAAAGTCCTATAGTATCAGTATGTCAATGCTAATGTAATTTTATAGACAAACACAATGGACCCTTTGATCATTTACATTAATATGGCCTGACTGGATATTAATTCTAAAATAAAATCTGCCTGGTACGGTTGAAACAGGGAATCATCCGTGAAGAGCACACTTCTCCAGCATGCCAGTGGCAATCGAAGATTTGATCTTTGAATGATGATGTAATAAAACTCTCATCTAGGGTCAGAGAAGAAGCTGTGTGTATGTGTTATAAACACCCCTTTAGAACCGAACCACTAACAGAAATGAGAAACGGTTATCCCAACATTGAAATGGGAACAAAGTCTATAGCGTAAATAATTCACTGGGTCTTTTTTGTCACGTCCAAGGGTTGCTTCCTCCAATGTCTGACTGCACGGTGAGCACCCCACCTATCAATAAAGTACCTACCTATCTATCTATCTATCTATCTATCTATCTATCTATCTATCTATCTATCTATCTAAAACAGATCTATCTGGCCTGGAAATTATTACGCTGCCAAGTAATCTAATACACATACTATATTGTCCATCCATGCCTCTACTAATACTTTTGGATTTTGAAAGAAGTCCAGTGAGACAGGAGAAAGACAGAGCTCATCACACAATCAGTAAAAGCCTTATCTTATTGTGTAGCTGTGCTAATGTATCAGTCTACCAGCTCACGCATTATGGGGTCAAACTGTGAGGCAAAACAGAGGCCATACAGTGGTCTGTGCTGTATTCATGAAGCTTATTGTAACTACATTAACAGATAGTGATTCTGCTGTGATACAGACATGTACTCAAAGTCAAACGAACAACCCCCACTCAGGCAGATACCAGCCTCTTTCCTTCAGTTGCATCATATTGAGGGGATCCCTAGTCGTGTTTGGATATGGATATATAACATGGATACATAGCCAAGAGATATCATAGCCTGGATGATTAGGCCGTCATTGTAAATAAGAATTTGTTCTTAACTGACTTGCCCATTTAAATAATGTTTAAATTAAAACATTCTTATTTGGGAGCAACTGTCCCTGCGCGGTGAGTCACCTTACCTCTTGCTTTAATCACAGACTTTCTTTAGTGCTTCCCATGATTTGCTGAAAAGCAGGTGCAACAAACCTTACAGATTTCTATATTGTACTCAATACCTATTGTAATGGAGTGAATAGCGTTTAACCATTTGGCTGTGTCACACTAAGGCTACCCTACTCCATTTAACAAAAGCAATAGGGCCAGAGCTCTATGTTTGAGTCATTAACGATAAATAAAAACTACATATTAGTGTTGCAATGAGCAATAGGGCTAAATGTGCACATCTCAATGCTCTACAACGTCCATGATAAAAGGGCTTTTGACAATCCTATATGAGACAATGTGTCAATTCGTGACTTGTGCGTAGGAGAGGGCGTGTATTCAGCCAACCAGAAAAAACGCCCCGTTGACAAACAATGAGAAAGATGCTGGAGGAATACACACATGACATGTGCAACTATTCATTTGATACAATAACAATGACAAGACACATCATATCTGCACTGATATCTTATGTTTGCGCTTTATACTATAATATGGGCGAAAGAAACATCCGTCCGTGAGATTTCATGGAACAGTGTTTCATAGCATCTCCATCTTTCTAGGCTCTGTATCAAGACAAACACACAGGCTGTGAAAAGTACCGGACGCAAATAAATCTAATCAAACGAAATATATCAAATCATTTGAATCGTATATGCATTAAAGATATTCATCTTACCTCAAAACAAGCCTTGTTGATGATCTCAAGGTTTTTCTCGCGGTTCAGCTAGATGACAACAGCAATGGTGCTGAGGATGCTGCTATACTGCTGCGAAGGTCCTTCTCTGTGCCTGCGTCACGGGCGTGAGCTGGCATGGACCACAACCTAGGCTACAATTGTCCTTCATTGGCACAGGAATTCGCCTAGTTACCACAGTTGGCACAGGAATTCGCCTAGTTACCACAGTCACAAAATTGGCTATATCTAAATCTTAATTTAAGGTTAGGGTGAGGTATAAGGTTAACAGTCTGGTTAAGGTTAGGGTTAGGTATACGGTTAACAGTCTGGTTAAGGTTAGGTTTAAATTCACTTTAAGAAAATACATTGTAGAAATGGGCGGGGTTTAAGACTTCGTGGCTGTGGTAACTAGTGACGATCATCTTCAATGTGCCAAACGAAGCCATCATTAGAAACACCCCCTAATCAGGTATCACATTAAATGAGTAGGCCTGTATAGACAAACACAAACTTATGAAAAGTAGATCAATACGAAATATCCTGTCTGCACCTTGTTATATAAAACTCTACAGCCCACATTTAATCTGATATTCATTCTAGATATTGTATTTCTAGATTTAGTCCTGTATTATTTCAATGGATAGTGCATTTAATGGCTCTATGTGTAGAAATCGTAGTGGTAAACTAAATAAAATACTAAGCTCATTACAATAGACACAAAGTTTGTCTGCAAAATATGAAGTAAATTAGTCGAGTAACAGTGATAGTCTACACTTTGATATGTGAGGATGCTGTTCATCGACTACAGCTTGGCCTTCAATACCCATAGTGCCCTCTAAGCTAATCACAAAGGTCATGATCCTGGGACTGAACTCCTCCCTATGCAACTGGGTCCTGGACTTCCTGGCGGACCGCCCCACAAGGGTGCATCCTCAGTCTCCTCCTGCGCTCCCCGTATACCCAAGACTGCGTGGCTTCACACAATTCCAACTCCATCAGTAAGATCGCTGACAACATGACAGTATTAGGCCTGATTACCAGCAACGACGAGATGGCCTACAGAGAGGAGGTAGACACTGACGGTGCGGTGCCAGGTAAACAACCTCTCCCTCAACGTCAGCAAAACAAAGGAGCTGATTGTGGATTTCAGGAGGAACCAGGTTGAGCACACCCACACCCTTATCAACAGGGCTGCTGTGGATAGAGTCAAAAACGGCACTCTCCTTGGCGTATACATCTCAGATGAGCTGAAATGGTCAAACCACACGAACACCGTGGTGTAGAAGGCACGGCAGCGACTCTTCAACCTCAGGAGGCTGAAGGAATTTGGCCTGTTCCCCGAGGGCCCTCACAGTGTTCTAGAGGAGCACCATCGAGAGCATACTGTCAGGCTGCACCACGGCTTGGTACGGTAACTCCACCGCCGCAAGGCTCTACAGAGGGTGGTACGCTCAGCCGAACGCACCACTGCTTGCCCTCCAGGACACCTACAACACCAGGTGTAGCAAGAAGGCCAAGAAGATCATCAAGGACCTCAGCTACCAGAGCCATGGCCTGTTCTCCCCGCTTCCATCACTCAGATGCGTGCAGTATACAAGTATCATGGCTGGCCAATAGCTTCTACCCCAAGACCATCAGGCTGCTGAATAGTCACTAGGCAGCTATCTGTCCCCCTGTCCTCCTCCTGCGCCACGGACTTCCTATCCTCCTCACCCCCCGCAACAATAATTGACCCTGCCCCCACCCCCCAATGGACATTTATCATTGTTACAGCTATAAATATGTACAGTCATGTGAAAAAGTACGTACACCCCCTGGAAAGTTCTTTTTTTTTTTTTTACATATTTGGACAGATGGATATGTAATCTTCACTTCAACACTATTGACAGATAAAGGTTACCCAATTTAACAAATCACACAATTTTTTTTTGTTGTTGAAAATGTTATTCAATTAAAATAAACAAAAATGGGGGAAAAGTTAGTACACCCCTACCTTTACCATCACATAAAATGGTTAAAATTAGAATTAGGTACCAAAACAAGTGCAAATGATTAGAAAACATTAGAGAGAAACTTAGGAGTGTCCAGCCTTCCATAAAGATAAGAACATTGGTCTGGTTTGGTCTTAACCATATGGGTGTGTGGCAACACATCATTCAAAGATGAAATCTTCGATTGCCACTGGCATGCTGGAGAAGTGTGCTCTTCACGGATGATTCCCTGTTTCAACCGTACCAGGCAGATGGCAGACAGCGTCGTGTGGGCCAGTGGTTTGCTGATGTCAATATTGAAGCAAGCAAGTAAAATGTCAATGGTTTGGTTGACCTCATGAAAAACAATGGGAATGTGTGTGAGGGTCAAAGCAACATGAAATGTTTTATGGGGCTATGTGATGATTCACTTGAAATGCATGGCCAGTCGACGAATCTGCCTCTACCTCTACCTGACAATGAGGCTGAAAAAACAGGATGTGTGGTTCACAACTCAAATTAAATCAAATGACAAAATGGTGGATGGTGTTAAAAAATGGCTGTGTGACAATGACAAACCCTATGATGGGTGTAATGTATTGTTGAAGAGTGTAAGTGTAATGTTGAAGAATACTCTATTGCCAGTGATGAAATTGGCCCAGCACAGTGTGTCAAATATTTCAACTAACTGTACGGACAGGAAAGTCTGTTCCGTTACTAGGTCAAGCACTTAATTTGGAGGAAGGAAGTGATGTGCAAAGCAGCCACATGGGAGGTGATGGAATGAATTCCTACCTATCTAACGGAGCAAAAACACAGGAACCCTCAGCCTAGTTGAATCCTAATGCAATATAATATCTCACTGCATTACCCTCAGAGGTTACCCGACACTTCGTTCAGTCGCTCGAAATCTAGATGTGCGTCCTAAGGAGAAGAAACATACACAAGGACAAAATGGTTCCTAAAATGTTAACCGCTCTCTTAAGCCTCAATCTCATGGCTCTTATAGACCTCCTTCTGCTGCATCTCATGGAACGTCAAGGAATACAGGGGAGTTCAGAGCTGCACTGGAAGAACTACAAAACAAAACTCAAGCTCAAAGCTGTGCTGTTCATACAAGCATGCCTGTTCAAGATAACATAGTTCACAGGGACATTTATGATCTATTACAAAAGGCAGAATGAAATCACAGTGCTTCTTGTCCAACAACAGTATGTTGGGTTTTTACCACAAAAATTGTATTGAACGAAAGACTGACAACAGTCAGGACAGTTTGTATTTCTTGGAACAGTACACCAAAGGACAACCTCGAGAGCTTGTAAGAAGTTATCAACATATGAATCTGAACCAAGGTTACCAAAAGGCAAAGGCACTTTCGACGGAACACTTCTGGAAATGAAAGAATAATGGCTACAGCCTATATGGAGAAGGCCTACGGTGTGGCAACAGGGCCATTTCTTCTGACATCGTGAGCTTCATTGAAAAACAAGTGAAGATTGTGTCCGACCCGGTCTTTGGGAATATTCAAGATTCTCAAGATGACTCCACTGGCAGGGGAACTGCAAAGGTCAAGGATTACAAGTTTTGCCACTGTAGCAGCTGAAAACACTGCTGTGGGATCCAAGACCACACCAGAGCAGACACAAAATAATGGATAATCTGTCACCCACCAGGGGAGTGTCCAAGGTTAAAGAAGATGCATATGGACAAGATTGCCTTTCTAATGGAGAAGGGGATCTGCTTTGGCTGCTTGAGGGAGGATGGGACACATAAGCAAATTCTAGTTTAAAGCATCCTAGCATTCTTCACATTGCATTCAAAGAAGACAAGGAAGTCAAAACAGAACAGCAACAGGAAGTAATGCTTTTCATCTCCATGCAAGCATGTGATCTTACAGGAGCCAGAGAAGAAGAGTGTGCTCCTTCTATTGTACCAGTACAGTTGAAGTTTAAAAGAGGAGACAAGATTGTGAAAACCTATTCATTCTTAGACCCTGGGAGTTTCTGCACTTTCTGCACAGAGAATCTAATTGAGCAGCTGAATCAAACGGGGACAATAACCAACATACTCCTACGCACGATGGGCCATGAAGATACTGTAAGGCAGGGGTAGGCAACCCTGGTCCTGGAGGGCCACAGGCACTTCGTGTTTTTTTATTTAACTGACCTGGAAGGCCAGGTGTGTTGAATTTAGGCAATCATTGAATTGATCAATTATCTCAGTTGGTCAGGTGTGGTGCCTAGTTGGAACAAAATCCTGCAGTACTTGCGGCAAGGAGTCAAGTACTCACATCGTTGGAAGTATCCAGCCTGGAGGACAACCACTTCCTTGAACTCCCAGAGGTGTTCACACAAAAGACTCTGCCAGTTTCTAGACTTAACGTGCCCACACAGGAAGATTTAAGAAAATTGCTGCATCTGGATGGTGTCCAGATCCCTCACCTTAATACAGACGGGGACCTACTGATTGTCACCAACGCGCCAAAACGGTTGGAACCCTGGTAGGTTGTTAATAATCGAGACAATGGACCTTATGCGTTTGGACCCTATTGGGATAGGTTGTGAATGGTCCTCTATGAGACGGTTAAAGCAGCAAGGAGAAGAAAGAATGCTGCACTGTTGCTGTTAGCAACCAGATCTCTGTCAGCAAATATAAGAGTTGTTGGTGGCACAATATAACCATGATGTTTATGGAAATAATGGATTGTTCAGTTACACTTCAGGAAGGCCATTACGAGGTGCACCCTTCAACACACACGCACACACACACACACACACACACACACACACACACACACACACACACACACACACACACACACACACACACACACACACACACACACACACACACACACACACACACACACGCATCTCCATTACACCGCTCATATGCCTACTTTCACACTTCACAGATTAGTTTTCCATTGTTAGTTATTTTTTGTTACTCCTTAACTGTCAACGTGTGGACTCCTTTGCTTGTCACCATCTAAGAGCCAGGTTGTGACAGGACCTTACTGCTATTCTGTAAAAAGGAGGATTTCACTTGTCAAAGTGGATTACCAACAGCCGTGTGGTGTTGGCATCTATTCCAGAGGAAAGAAGATCCAAGGTGACCAGAGAGCTGCACTGGGATGAAGATGATTTACCAGTGGGAAGGGCTCTGGGATTGTACTGGTGTTGAGACTGACACGTTTCAATTCAAGACTTCTGTTGGAACGCCCATATACAAGACGTGGCATCTTGTCAGTGGTCAGCTCAATACACGACCCCTTGGGATTTCTATCTCAGTTGACTCTTTCTCCAAAACAGGAGTCTCTCAGTGGAGATGCAGTGCATTCGGAAAGTATTCAGACCCCTTGACTTTTCTCACATTTTATTACGTTACAGCCTTATTCTAAAATTGATTAAATATTTTTTTCCTCATCAATCTACACACAATACCCCATAATGACAGTGAAAACTGTTTTTTAGACGTGTTTGCAAATGTATAAAAAAAAACAAAAAAAAAATGTATTTACATAATTATTCAGACCTTTTACTAACTTAACAAAATGTGGAAAAAGTCAAGGAGAATCCTGCTTACAAGGCCTTTGAGTGTTGTCTGCTGACATCTTTCTGGCTTGTTAAACATGGATAGAGGGCCCAGACCTTTTTTTGACAGAGGAGGAATGGACAAAGCTGGCCTTGGACCCCCATCAAGCTCATCAGATCCAGAGGTAAACGGGACCTGATGGTAAACGTTGTTGTTGTGAAGTGCAACTAATAGACTGATTAACTACTTGTCAGATTGCAGTCGTCTCACAGCCTCAGTTGCCTGGTTTCTTTAACTCAGAGATACTCTTCTAGAGCTCAGAAGAAAGAGGAAAGAAATACTGACCTCTGCTGGTGACTCCCAAGTACAGTCAGTTGAAGTAGGAACTGAGATGGAGGTCAGAGCTGCATTGGAAAACTGAACATGTGGTGTAAAAGGAAACAGTGACATCTTCAAACTGAATCCTGTGCTGGAAGATGGTGTGTTAAGGGTGGGAGGCAGACTTGGTAAGGGGCCCATACCTGAAGAGATGAAGCACCCAAAACTCATCCTACAGCACATTCACAAGCAGCTGGGACATGCTGGAAGGAGCCACATGTTTCAGTATCTACACTTCTAAAGAAGTATTGGATCACAAGTTCCAACTCTGCCTCCAGAAAAGTTACTTCTGATTGTGTGGTCTGTTGCTGACACCAAAGAAGGTTGGTGAACAGAAGATGGCAAATTTGCCACAATAAAGGACTGTTCCTGACCTATCTCCTTTCACAAATGTGGGGGATTGGCCACTCTGGACCACACCAAGAAACAGAGTGCATTGCTGTCAAAGGGAATGAAGCGGAACTTCAATCATCCTGCTGGTTCGCATCATGATGGAGTTTGGGAGCGACTTATTCGTCTGGTGAGGAAAGTGCTCTATCCTATTCATATGATTTTGTGTGAAGCAGCAGCAATTCTGAACGACCGTCCATTACAAAACTCTCAGATGATCCAAACCACCTACTGCTTTTGAAGGGAAACCCACTTCTTGCTCCTGGACTGTTTCAAGACTGTGATCTCTATAACAGGAGGTGGTGGAGACAAGTTCAGTACTTGGCTAATCTATTCTGGAAAAGAGGAGTACCTACCATTTGTTACAAGACAGACAGAAGTGGAACAAACAGAAGATATGTATCTGTAAGTATGTGGAGATGGCATCAACTAGCCACCAGATGTCACTGTTTACATAACTGATGGTGATTTATTCTCTTCTTTTAGGAGAAGGATGATCCCAACACTGAGTTAAACTATGAGAACATGGTGGTAACTGTATAGAACCTGTTTGCTGCTGGAACAGAAACGACATCCTCCAACCTAACATTCCTTTCTGATGATCAAGGTACCCTATCTATCTACCCAAGTCTTTATCGATTGCATCCAAGTCTCCTAGACCTATTTGATAACAATGTAATTTTTTTTAGATTACAGTGTTATCAAATAGGTCTAGGAGACTTTGATGCAATCGATAAAGACTTGGGTAGATAGATAGGGTACCTTGAATGTCCAGATTCCCGGATCCAGATTAAGTCCTGGACTATAAACCATTTGAAATTGAGTTATTATGATGTAGTTACATGTAACAACTCCAACAACCAGTACATGGTATTAGTGCAACGTAATATTAAGTGTGACCTAAATCTTCCTCAGTGTTCAGAAGGAGATAGACGAAGTGATTGGCTCAAGTGTGCCCACGGTTGACAACAGAGTTAAAATGCCCTACACGGATGGTGTCATTCACAAAGTCCAGTGATGGATGGCCCTCACTCCCACCTCTGTCCCCCACAAGTAATCAGAGATACAGAGTTCTACAACTACCACATTCCAGAGGTGACTACAATTATGTAACTGTAGCAACACTGAATGTTACATTTCACCATATCTTGTTTGACTTGGTGGAACTGTTGCAGTTTTCATAGCAAGTGAATGGTGTTATTTTGTCATTCCTTCAGGCTACCATGGTCCTGCCTCTGCTGTCCTCTGTGCTTGCTGATCCAAAACTGTTTAAGAACCCAGATGAGTTTGACCCAGAGAACTTCCTGGATGAAAATGGACGCTTTTGGAGTGGGTAAGATTATGCTTCAAGTAGTGGATTATGTGAGTTAAAAACAAGACACCTGGCCTGGGGTGGTCTAGCGGTCTAGGCCGCTGCCTCTCTGGAGCACATGTACTTTGTTCCGCTGCCAGGATGGGTTTGAATCTGGCCCAATGCTTTTCAGCACGCTTTCCTAATAACTTTCCTGTATTTCTATCCATTGTTTTGGTGTATTTTACCCTCTTTTTGTCCCCAATTTTTCGTGATACCCAATTGCGATCTCACTCCCCAACGGGCTCAGGAGAGGCGAAGGTCGAGTCATGCGTCCTCCGAAACATGACCCGCCAAGAGAACAGATGAGTTAGCTGACAACGTCATGAAAATGATGTGCGCGCTACAGAGGGTAGTGAGTACGGCCAAGTACATCACAGCTTCCTGCCATCCAAGACCTCTATTCCAGGCGGTGTCAGAGGAAGGCCCTAAAAATGGTCAAACTCCAGTCACCCTAGTCATACTGTTCTCTCTGCTACTGCACAGCAAACGGTACTGGAGCGCCAAGTCTAGGTCCAAAAGGCTTCTTAACAGCTTCTACCTGCAAGCCATAAGAGTCCTGAACAGCTAATCAAAGGGCCACCAGACCCCTCTTTTACGCTGCTGCTACTCTCTGTTTATTATCTATGAATAGTCACTTTAACTCTACCTACATGTACATATTACTTCAATTACCTGGAATAACCGGTGCCCCCACACATTGACTCTGTACTGGTACCACTGTATATAGCCTCGCTATTGTTATTTTACTGCTGCTATCTAATTATTTATTACTTTTTATTTTTAAAACTTCTTGAAGCATTGTTGGTTAAGGGCTTGTAGGTCAGCATTTCACTGTAAGGTCTACACCTTTTGTATTTGGCGCATGTGACAAATACATTTTGATTTGAAGTGTCTTGTTTCAGCTAATTTGATCTTGTTCTTAAAACCATGTCTTGTTTTGACTGATGTCACGTCTATGGTAATATTGAAATAAATGTGCTAAATAGCTAGCTAACCAACAACTGTAACCATGTATTTGGGAGACCAGTGTTCATTGTGCAACTTATGATTTCAATAAACATTGGAGACGAAATATAGTTTACATGTTATCAGCAATCTAAGCCAAACCCGTCTGTTTTCCCCCGTAGTTTTTCATGCATCGGTTATGTTGCTAAACAACCAACACCATTAAGTTCTGGACTCTGGGTCTAAACCCCGCCCTGTGCAACTGGGAAAGGGAAGGAGAAAGGGAAAGGGGGATACTAGTCAGTTGTACAGAGAGGTGCGGAGGGCTGCCTTAATCGACATCCACGTCGTCGGCGCCCGGGGAACAGTGGGTTAACTGCCTTGTTCAGGGGCAGAACTTCCTGATGGGCTTACCCCAGGTGGTGAAGGTATGCAACACCACCTCCGCTAAGCTAATCCTTAACACGGGGGCTCCACAAGGGTGCATGCTCAGCCCCCTCCTGTACTCCCTGATCACCCATGACTGCTTGGCCACGTATGTCTCCAACTCAATCATTAAGTTTGCAGACGACACAACAGTGGTAGGCATGATTACCAACAACAACGTGGGAGGGAGGAGGCGGGCCCTGGTGTGGTGCCAGGAAAATAACCTCTCCCTCAACGTCAACAAAATGAAAGAGCTGATCGTGGACAGCAGAGGGAGCACGCCTCCATCCACATCTACGGGGCCGCAGTGGAGAGGGTGAAAAAACTTCCCTCAAAAACTTCTAGAAATGAACCATTGAGAGCATCCTGTTGGGCTGTATCGCCGCCTGGTACGGTAATTCAACCATCCACAACGGCAGGGCTCTCCAGAGGGGGGGGGGGCAGACTGCCTGCCCTCCAGGACATCTACAGCACCCGGTGTCACAGGAAGACGAAGAAGATCAAAGACCTCATCCACCCGAGCCACGGCCTGATCACCCTGCTATCATCTAGAAGGCGAAGACAGTACAGGTGCATCAAAGCTGGGACTGAGAGACTGAAAAACTGCTTCTATCTCCAGGCCATCAGACTGTTAAATAGTCACCACAAGCTGGCCCTCGCCCTGAACTTAGTCATTGTTACTTGCCAGCCTCCGCCCAGTACCCTGCCCTGAACTTAGTCACTGTTACTAACCAGTTTCCACCAGGTACTCTACCCTGCACCTTAGAGACTGCTTATATACAGTGCATTCAGAAAGTATTCAGACCCCTTGACGTTTTCCACATTTTGTTACGTTACAGCCTTATTCTAAAATGGATTTTTAAAAAAAATCCTCAATCTGCACACAATACCCCACAATGACATCAATCTGCACACAATACCCCACAATGACAAAGTGAAAACAGGTTTTTAGAAATGCAAATTTATAAAAAAACAGAAATACCTTATTAGTATTCAGACCCTTTGCAATTAGACTTGAAATTGAGCTAAGTTGCATCCTGTTTCTATTGATCATCCTTGAGATAAACCCGAACGAACATCTCTGGAGAGGCCTGAAAATAGAGTTGAAGTCAGAAGTTTACATACACCTTGGCAAAATACATTTAAACTCAGTTTTTCACAATTCCTAACATTTAATAAACATTTAATAAAAATTCCCTGTTTTAGGTCAGTTAGGATCACCACTTTATTTTAAGAATGTGAAATGTCAGAATAATAGTAGAGAGAATAATTTATTTTAGCTTTTATTTCTTTCATCTCATTCCCAGTGGGTCAGAAGTTTACATACACTCAATTAGTATTTGGTAGCGTTGCCTTTAAATTGTTTAGCTTGGGTCAAACGTTTTGGGTAGCCTTCAACAAGCTTCCCACAATAAGTTGGGTGAATTTTGGCCCATTCCTCCTGACAGAACTGGTGTAACTTAGCAGGTTTGTAGGCCTCCTTGTTCACACACACTTTTTCAGTTCTGCCCACTAATGTTCTATAGGATTGAGGTCAGGGCTTTGTGATGGCCACTCCAATACCTTGACTTTGTTGTCCTTAAGCCGTTTTGCCACAACTTTGGAAGTATGCTTGGGGTCATTGTCCATTTGGAAGACCCATTTGTGACCAAGCTTTATCTTCCTGACTGATGTCTTGTTGCTTCAATACATCCACATAATCGTCCTTCCTCATGATGCCCTGTATTTTGTGAAGTGCACCAGTCCCTCCTGCAGCAAAGCACCCCCACATCATGATGCTGCCACCCCCGTGCTTCACGGTTGGGATGGTGTTCTTCGGCTTGCAGAACACCATCCCAGCTCTATTTTTGTTTCATCAGACCAGAGGACATTTCTCAAAAAAGTAAGATCTTTGTCCCCATGTGCAGTTGCAAACCGTAGTGCGGCTTTTTATGGCGGTTTTGGAGCAGTGGCATCTTCCTTGCGGAGCAACCTTTCAGGTCATGTCGATATAGGACTCGTTTTACTGTGGATATAGCTAATTTTGTACCTGTTTCCTCCATCTCCACAAGGTCCTTTGCTGTTGTTCTGGGATTGATTTGCACTTTTCGCACTAAAGTACGTTCATCTCTAGGAGACAGAACGCGTCTCCTTCCTGAGCGGTATGACGGCTGCGTGGTCCCATGGTGTTTATGCTTGCGTACTATTGTTTGTACAGATGAACTTAGTGCCTTCAGGCGTTTGGAAATTGCTCCCAAGGATGAACCAGACAAAAACCATTCAAAAACAATTTCCGGAGGTCTTGGCTGATTTCTTTGGATTTTCCCAAGAGCAAAGAGGTACTGAGTTTGAAGGTAGGCCTTGAAATACATCCACAGGTACACCTCCAATTGACTCAAATTATGTAAATTTGCCTATCAGAAGCTTCTAAAGCCGTTACATAATTTTCTGGAATTTTCCAAGCTGTTTAAAGGCACAGTCAACTTAGTGTATGTAAACTTCTGACCCACTGGAATTGTGATATAGTGAATTATTAAGTGAAATAATCTGTCTGTAAACAATTGTTGGAAGAATTACTTGTGTCATGCACAAAGTAGATGTCCTAACCGACTTGCCAAAACTATAGTTTGTTAACATGAAATCTGTGGAGTGGTTTAAATGAGTTTTAATGACTTCAACCTAAGTGTATGTAAACTTCCGACTATAACTGTAGCTGTGCAGTAACGCATCCCATCCAACCTGACAGCGCTTGAGAGGATCTGCAGAGAAGAATATGTATGCCAAGCTTGTAGCGTCCTACCCAAGAAGACCTAAGGCTGTAATCTCTGCCAAAGGTGCTTCAACAAAGTACTGAGTAAAGGGTCTGAATACTTATGTAAATGTCATATGCATTTTTTTATTTATTTGTAAATGTGCAAAAAAACGTTTTTAAAAAACGTTTTTTGCTTTATCATTATGGGGTATTGTGTGTAGATTGATGAGGGGAAAAAACTATTTAATACATTTTAGAATAAGGCTGTAACCTAACAAAATGTGGAAAAAGTCAAGGGGTCTGAATACTTTCTGAATGCCCCTTACACAGTCATTGAACACTCTTCTACCCACTTCATATGTATATACTGCATTCCAGGCAAGGCTCACCATTTCCTATATAACCGCTATTGTACACACCTTTTATATTCATATACTGGTCATACTGAATATACACACCATCATATACATATATATTTATATTCTGGAGTCTGACATTGCTTGTTCTATATATATATATATTTCTATATATATCTTTTATCTTATGTGTTTTTATTTTTCGGTATTACTACTGTTGAAGCTAGAAACATAAGCATTTCGCTGCACCTGCGATCACATCTGCAAAATGTGTACGCAACCAATAAAATTAGATTTTAACCCGTCTATTGTGCAGGTATTTTCTTCAATGTTTTTGTCTGCATAAAAAGTTTACAAAACAGTTATACAAGTCGTCTGTTAGAATAGGCTACATACTGTACAGTGCAGGAGGGTGCACACACCCTAAGGGCATTGTGTGGAGCTGTTGAGCGAGTCAAAACTTGTCATCAGACAAGTCTTTCTTGTTCAAGCATTCGTTAATAACAGTTTGGTTTAGCGTCCAACCACAGTTTACCTGTAGCAGCTTTTCTTTATTAGCTTTGGTATATGGTCTTCCTCTCTCTGCCTAGCTAAGAGTAACTGCCACGTTGCTCTGACACACCTTAGTCCTCATGGATTTACTACATGTATTGCAGACTAACATTTTGTCCATAATAATTGCCATAGTGGTTATTATTTTACTTTGGAAGTACATGGGGAAACAGAGCCGCTATGAAAATTTACCACCGGGTCCTTCACCAATTCCTCTTCTTGGTAACTTGTTACAAATGGATATGAAACGACCGGACAAGTCCTTCATGGAGGTCAGTTAAAAGCCACAATCTGTTTGATTTTCTCAAGGTCATAGATGGAGCTATGGATGCAAGCACTGCAGTCATAGATCAATATGATAGTTTTAATCATTTGAAGCTACAGTACACATTGTTTGCAGGGCTGGGGAGTAACTGATTACATGTCCTGTCATCAATTACATGTCATTGGATTACATTTTTTTTTTTTTATATTGCAATTAGATATTGCAATTAGATTAGAGATACTTTTGAAAAACGAGACGATTAGGCCTACATATTGGTTTACTTTTAAATTCAGAAAGGATGTTTGCGAGACATTTAAAAAAAACATCCCCTCAATGACATTCAATTCAGCATTTAAAAAAGACAAGTTTGTTCCACCTGAGCGAGTCTGAACCCAAGTCAGACACCACTATGATGACACACCAAATGTGTTTGTTGGATAATTGTTTTATTTTTCTAAGTAATCCATAAGTAACAAAGTAATCAGATAGTTACTGAAAGAAAGTTACGATACTGATTATAATTTTGGACAGGTAACTAGAAACATTATTCCCTGATTGTTTGTTTAGAGACAATAGGATAAAACAGCCTTATTTGGGGTATCGAGGTGATAAGAAAGTTGTACTACGTTTATGAAGCAGTTATAAGTTATATTCTTCAAGAATCATTGGGTTCCTCTCATGTCCTCTCATCAGCTCAGTAAGAAATACGGCTCAGTGTTTACTGTGTGGCTGGGCCCCAAACCTGTAGTGGTGGTCTCTGGCTATCAGGCCATCAAGCAAGCTCTGGTAGACCAAGGAGAAGAATTCAATGGAAGAGCCAACCCTGCCATTACCCTGAAACTCCTTAATGAACACGGTGAGTGAAATGAATCGAAGAGGGATGGTGTGAGATACATGTCATAGTAAATCTGTGTGGAAATGGACTTTGCTAAGAACGGGGAACTACTGTGCTATGTTCATCCAATCGGTCTCTGCCTCTGTCCTGTTGTGCTCAATCTAGGGGTGGGATCAAGTAATGGGCAGAGATGGAAAACTCTTCGCAGCTTCTCCTTGATGTCCCTGAAAAACCTTGGAATAGGATGCAGTAGCCTCGAGGAGAGGGTCCAAGAGGAAGCTAAGAGTCTAGTGAAAGCCTTCAGTGAATATGGAGGTGTGTTGTTTTTGTCTGTGACATCTGTTTGTGTGTGTGTGTGCGTGCGTGTGCAACACCGGAGGCTGGTGAGGGGAGGACGGCTCATAATAATGGCTGGAACAGAATGAATGGAACGGCATCAAAGACATGGAAACCATGTGTTTGATGTATTTGATACCATTCCACTGATTCCGCTCCAGCCATTACCACAAGCCCGTCCTCCCCAATTATGGTGCCACCAACCTCCAGTGGTGTGCATGCATGCGTGTTTATGCTGGTCTGCTGTCTCTATTCCAGATTCCACTGTCAACCCCGAAGAACTCCTGTTCCATGCTATCATCAACCTATTCTGGTCCATAGTATTTGGGCGCAGGTTTGAATACAACGACCCAGAGTTTCAGATCTTCTACAAGCCTGTCTATACGTACTTCGACATGCTAAAAAGCAAAGTGTCAATGGTATGGTAGCACATACAGAGCCTTCAGAAAGTATTCACACTTCTTGACTTCTTCCACAGCCTGAATTGAAAATGTATTACATAGATGTGTTTGTCACAGGCCTACACACCATACACCATAATTACAAAGTGGAATTATGTTTTATACATTTTTACAAATTAATTAAACATTAAAAGCTGAAATGTCTTGAGTCAATAAGTATTCAAAAGCCTACATAAGTTCAGGAATAAAAATGTGCTTAACAAGTCACATAATAAGTTGCATGGACTCACTCTGTGTGCAATAATAGTGTTTAATATAATTTTTGAATGACTACCTCATCTCTGTACCCCACACACAATTAACTGTAAGGTCCCTCAATCGAGCAGTGAATTTCAAACACAGATTCAACCACAAAGACGAGGGAGGTTTTCCAATGCCTCGCAAAGAAGGGCACCTATTGGAGGATAGGTAACATTTTAAAAAAGCAGACAGTGAATATCCCTTTGAGCATGGTGAAGTTATTAATTACACTTTAGATGGTGTATCAATAAACCCAGTCACTACAAATATACAGGTGTCCTTCCTAACTCAGTTGCCGGAGAGGAAGGAAACCACTCAGTGATAGTTTTTTTTTTTATGATTGGTTGTATTGATTCACACAATCTAAAGCCTAATTAATAACTTTGCCATGGTCAAGGAGATATTAAGTGTGTTAAAAAAAAAAAAAACTATAGTTTGTTAAAATCTAACAATTAGTGTCCTTTTTTGCGAGGCATTGGAAAAGCCCCCTGGTGTTTGTGGTTAAATTATTGTATATGCAACTTCTTATATGATTTGTTAGAAAAAAATGTATATAATGTTCTTTTCACTTTGACATTGAGGTATTTTGTGTAGATCAGTGACAAAGAAATCAGTTATATACATTTCAATCCTACTTTGTAATGCAACAACATGTCAAAAGGGGGGTGAATTCTTATGATTTGCACTGTTATTTATCTATACCAGCTCGTCCACATCATGCCTTGATTGTGTCTTATAAGCTTGCCTGCCAAAATGGATAATGATAATAAAAGTACATGGGTCACCAGTAGAATATAACAACCACCCTTTCCTTCCCATGTTTCCCATGTTGCTTTTCTTCCAGCTGTACAACATTTCCCCCAGAGTCGTTGAGTGCTTTCCAGGGAAACACCACGAGCTGTTTACGGCCATAGACAAGGCCAAAGCTTACATACGAGAGGAAGCAGATCGTCGCCTTAAAAACCTGGACACCTCTAACCCCCAGGACTACTTCGATGTCTTCCTGGCTAAAATGCTGGAGGTAAAACAGTGATAGATTTTTTAATAGGATGTTGAACCTCTTAAAACATTATCAAGATAATGTAACAGCACCAACTAGCCACCAGAAGGCACTGTTTTTCTAAATATATGATCAATGATTACTTGGGTCCTTTTAACAAAAGTCACATTTTCTCACAATTCTCCTATCAGTGTATGATTTAGAGGTATCTTCCAACTTTCCTTAGGAGAAAGATCAGCCCGGGACTGAGTTCAACTATGACAACTTGTTTCCGTGTGTGTGGGATCTGTTTGCTGCCGGCACAGAGACCCAGTCCTCCACCCTATCACACGCGTGTCTGATGATGATCAAGTACCCTGACATCCAAGGTATCCTCTCTTCTGTATCACTGTTATTGAAGTTATACTCATTTACTGCAAATATATAGCAAATAGTACTGCAACCCAACTTAATGTGCAAGTTTCCAAGACGCCGATTAAGCCTATTGCTGTGCTAAAAAGCACTATAGTTAATGGAGATTCCCTATTGAACATGTTTTTAGTCAGAGGCTTAATCTGGGTCTGGAAAACCATCCAAATAAGAGCTGCAACAGTGTTTACATTACATACCAGCATTTCTTAATTCTCAATACACTATAAACACTGTATATAAACATAAATAACACCCAAATGCTATGAAGTTCTATGACTGTCTCTCTTCCTCAGAGAGTGTTCAGAAGGAGATAGACGAGGTGATTGGCTCGAACAGAGTCCCCATGGTTAACGACAGACATAAGATGCCCTACACGGACGCTGTCATCCACGAAATCCAGAGAAGTATGAGTCTTGCTCCCATTGCTGTCCCTCACCAAATGACCCGAGACACAACGTTCCACAATTACCACATCCCAAAGGTGACCACCATTTCTGAAAACGTATCCCAAATGTCTATTATTTTTACTTGTTAAACTGCCAATAGTTTTATGTAAATGGTCTTTTGTCATTCTTCCAGGGTACCACAGTGTTTCCACTGTTGTCCTCTGTGCTGTTTGACCCCACACTGTTTAAGAACCCAGATGAGTTTGACCCAGAGAACTTCCTGGATGAAAATGGATGCTTTAAGGAAAACAACGGATTTCTTGCTTTTGGACTGGGTAAGATTATGTTGGTGGCTAATAAAATAATATTAGAGAATGTGAAAACAATAACCACTACATAGTTCTCAGAGAAAAAGCCTCAACAATATACTTACACATTGCTAACATCTTGTTTTATATGTTTTGCATATCAAAACAAGGCCAATGTGTAGGTTTCAGTCCCAAGGTTGTATGTTGACTGTTGAAGGTAACCTAGCTCCTCTCTCATTGTCTCTCAGGGAAGCGGTCCTGCCTGGGAGACGGCATGGGGATTCCCAGGATGGTTCTCTTCCTATTCTTTACTTCCCTTCTTCAGCGCTTCACCTTCAGGGGCACCAAACCTGCAGAGGAAATTGACGCCAGTGTCGTATCCTACTTTGTTGGCCGACTGGCGCGCCCCTACACCTGCTATGTCAAACTCAGGACACCAAATAACTGATCAAACAGCTTTTAATCTTGATGAAATTCAATGTGATATATTTTCTGAATAAGGAGTCTCAACATTAAAAGTTGTCATGTCATTATTAATGTAATGTTTTGTTGGATACAAAAAACAATAGACAAATACTTGTCTGGCAGAATAAGAATAATTTAATTAAAATTACTTGTGAAAAATAACAAACGTGAATAAAAATAGTGTCTGTTCATGTCAGTTTTAGATGTGAGATGTAGTGCTGACCTTTGCACTGTAAACTCCCTGTGATGATAACATATTCACACAGAGTGAAATATAATTGAAGTCTTAGTGCACTCAGGTATATAGAACATGTGGAGTCAAGTCAGAAGGACATGTCCGTTTATGTAACACGTTCCACCCCTGCCACAATGGACCCAATGACAGTACAGTACCATCTCACTGCATGGTCCTAACGTAGGCATCCACTGAACCCACCTCCTTTTGACCTCAGTTGACTGTTCACTCTCTAGATCCAGGTCACAGCACCACTGTAACACATATTAGATGTAGCAATGCTAACTAACCATATGCTACATCTGGTCATTTTTTATTGAAAAGTCAATGTCTGACATAAGCAGTTTTACAAACAACACTGTTGTAATGTTGGCCAAAGAAATTCCAGACTACATGCGCTGTTGCACAGATGTATATTATACAAGATGATATTTGTGAAGTACAACGCTCTGTTTGTGAACGCTATTTCAGGAGTTGTGAGGTTCAGACACTTTGGAAATTAAGTCAATAGGACACGCAACATTATAGTTAGGATCTATGACACCAGAGACATTGATGCCTCTCTGTCAGTAATGACCCTAGTAGGAATACTGCTAGTGAAAAAACGTCTGCACATTTGTATGGCAATACTACATTTTGATGACAGAGATGGATGTTGGACATGCTAGGGTAATGGGTTGGCCCCATTTGGAGTGAATGGGAAGACAGAAATACAAAGCTACCTTGTTACTCCATTGGTATGTGTGAAGTAGGGAGCTCTGTGTATGTGGGTTAGAGGAGCTATTTCAAAAGGGATGTTGGAAATTGCCTACAGAACCACTGTTGAACTGGTGGATAGCCGTTAGGCGCAATGTGACCCTGGAGAAGCGACTAAAATGAGCTGAGGGCTCTGGACGCTCAGACAGATCGATACACAGAGTAGTCAAGCTATATCTGGAGAAGTTAGGGCTAGTTTTACATGGAAAACAGTCTTTAAGTAGGGGACAGTTAGTTGGTTAAAAGAAATCCACTTTAGCGCAACTCATATTGCTTAATTGATGTAGGGTGAGAGTGTGATCGGGGCAAAATATTTAGTTTCTCATAGATTCCAGCATGGAGAACTGAGTTTGTAGCATCCTTACACAGATACAGTTGAAGTCGGAAGTTTACATACACCTTAGCCAAATACATTTAAACTCAGTTTTTCACAATTCCTGACGTTTAATCCTAGTAAAGATTCCCTGTCTTAAGTCAGTTAGGATCACCACTTTATTTTAAGAATTTGAAATGTCAGAATAATAGTTTAGAGAAAATGATTTACTTCAGCTTTTATTTCTTTCATCACATTCCGTGGGTCAGAAGTTTACATGCACTCAATTAGTATTTGGTAGCGTTGCCTTAAAATTGTTTAACTTGGGTCAAACGTTTCGTGTAGCCTTCCACAAGCTTCCCACAATAAGTTGGGTGAATTTTGGCCCATTGCTCCTGACAGAACTGGTGTAACTGAGTCAGGTTTGTAGGCCTCCTTGCTCGCACACGCCTTTTCAGGTTCTGCCCACAAATAGTCTATAGGATTGAGGTCAGGGCTTTGTGATGGCCACTCCAATACCTTGACTTTGTTGTCCTTTGGAAGTATGCTTGGGGTCATTGTCCATTTGGAAGACCCATTTGCTACCAAGCTTTAACTTCCTGACTGATGTCTTGAGATGTTGCTTCAATATATCCACATAATTTTCCTTCCTCATGATGCCATCTATTTTGTGAAGTGCATCAGTCCCTCCTGCAGCAAAGCAGCCCCACAACATGATGCTGCCACCCCCGTGCTTCACGGATGGGATGGTGGTCTTCGGCTTGCAAGCCTCCCCCTTTTTCCTCCAAACATAACGATGGTCATTATGGCCAAACAGTTCTATTTTTGTTTCATCAGACCAGAGGACATTTCTCAAAAAAGTAAGATCTTTGTCCCCATGTGCAGTTGCAAACCATAGTCTGGCTTTTTTATGGCGGTTTTGGAACAATGGCTTCTTCCTTGCTGAGCGGCCTTTCAGGTTATGTCGATATAGGACTTGTTTTACTGTGGATATACATACTTTTGCATCTTCACAAGGTCCTTTGCTGTTGTCCTGGGATTGATTTGCACTTTTCACACCAAAGTACGTTAATCTCTAGGAGACAGAACGCATCTCCTTCCTGAGCGGTATGACGGCTGCGTGGTCCCATGGTGTTTATACTTGCGTACTATTGTTTGTACAGATGAACATGGTACCTTCAGGCGTTTGGAAATTGCTCCCAAGGATGAACCAGACTTGTTGAGGTCTACAATTTCTTTTCTGAGGTCTTGCCTGATTTCTTTTCATTTTCCCATGATGTCGAACAAAGAGGCACTGAGTAGGTAGGCCTTGAAAAACATCCACAGGTACACCTCCAATTGACTCCAATTATGTAAATTAGCCTATCAGAAGCTTCTAAAGCCATGACATAATTTTCTGGAATTTTCCAAGATGTTTAAAGGCACAGTCGACTTAGTGTATTTAAACTTCTGACCCACTGGAATTGTAATATAGTGAATTATAAGTGAAATCATCTGTCTCTAAACAATTGTTGGAAGAATTACTTGTGTCATGCACAAAGTAGATGTCCTAACCGACTTGCCAAAACTATAGTTTGTTAACATGAAATCTGTGGATTGGTTGAAAAATGAGTTTTAATGACTTCAACCTAAGTGTATGTAAACTTCAGACTTCAACTGTATATGTAATGTACCAGACGTCTTCACAGAGGATGAACAGAATGGATCCTAGCTTTGCAAACATGCTGTCAGACACATAAACCTACAACATACCATCAACACACACACACAGTAGATTACTCATGTGTATTTTCACTGTGGTCTATCATGTAGAGAGCCATTTCATATTGCACCATAGTGATTAGGCTACATGGCAGCAGGGGGTGCTGGGACTGGGACAACAGGGGTGCGGGGTCTGGGACAACAGGGGTGGGGGGTCTGGGACAACAGGGGTGCGGGGTCTGGGACAACAGGGGTGAGGGGTCTGGGACAAAAGGGATGCTGGGTCTGGGACAACAGGGGTGCTGGTTCTGGGACCTTCATTCCCAGAAGCAGAGGAGAGATGTTACCTGTGTTCAGGAGAATATACAACCTTCAGCTGGTTAGTCTGGAAAACCTACAAGTAAAAAGTATTTGTGGAGAGTAACAGGCTCTCATAACACCACAAGAGAGATCATTTTCATTCCAGACTCCATAAGGCTGTGATAAATCGATTAGGTTACAGAAGGTGCCACAGACTACGCCATTCCTTTTGTCTTTTCATTTGCATGGAAGTACAGTGCTTATAGCAGTGGAGGCTGCTGAGGGGAGGACGGCTCATAATAATGTCTGGAACGGAGCCAATGGAATGGCATCAGACAAATGGAAACCATGTGTTTGATGTATTTGATACCATTCCACTGATTCCACTCCAACCATTACAACAAGCTTGTCCTCCCCAATTAAGGTGTCACCAACCTCCTGTGGCTTATAGATACAGTGCTTATAGATACAGGGCTTAAAGGACCTCTCGACTATGGTCACCTTCCATTCGGTGTTAGTTTTCACTATGTCAAAAATTCAACCCATTCTGACAGTGCAGTAAAGAAACTTCCCCCACTAACTTCATCTGAAGAATACTTCTCTTGCTAGTTCTCTTCCATAATAGTGCATGTGTTTGAACCCTCGTTAGATGTCTCTCATTACATGCCTATGTTTCTCACCCTCAGGTCATTTTCAGGAGTCATGCCTCACACACATCCACCACCATGAGCAATGTGCCTTTCTTTAGGTCTGTGATATTGATATTGCGTAAGAGCTCGGTTCTTTTTCCTTACTGTATTCAGTTACGACTATAAGGTTGTGATAGATGTATGGCTAGAGAGCAAGGGGAATTGGAGATGTTAAACAGTTGGGTGAGAAGAATTCAAAATACAGCATTGCCTAGGGAAACCATAGCGTTTGTATGTGTGTGTGTGTGTGTATGTGTGTGTGTGTGTGTGGCTAACTCACTGGTGAAGACAATATTGGTTTACTCACCTCTTGCCTTCTCTAAGTCCCTCACAGAGAGTTTGTCCAAAACCAACGAATAAACACAATATTGTTATAATATCCATAGCACATGAAAAGACGGTCCACGGTTGGCACATAACGTTTTCATTTTGTCCACAAGTTGAGCGAGAGGTAGAGAACAAAGAAGCAGACAAAGGTTGGACTGTGTTCATTTCCTCATTTAACTAGCTTTCCTCAACATCTCGGTCGATTGAGGCGATATTGCACTTGGGATGGGTCATCTTATCTACCAATAGGCCAATAGCAGTCACAACACAGCCTGATTGGCCAGTGCAGAAAAGGCAGTCTGGCAATCATTCAATGAGTCCCAGATCACGTTCACACAACTATTAAGACATGGCTTCGACAAAACACCAAGTAGGCCACATAGATCTGGAAGAAACCAACTGAATCGCAAGCAGGTGATTGTCTGGTTTGGATTCCATCCACTAGTAATGGCAAAGGTAGCCAGCTAGTCATTAGACCCCATTAGCCCCCTACAGAACCATTCAGCAGTAGCTCTCAGAGTATTTGATGGCTCCCTCACCGCCACCGTTGCCCAGCGGAGCTCCATCAAGGCCGTTCAGCACCTGCTTGCGGGCGGAAATGTAGCAGTAGGCCTTGCCCTTCTTGGCCCTTGGGTGGTGGTGCGGGTGGGGATGCGGCCCCGAGGCGGAGGAGTCCGAGGAGAGGTTGTGGGTATCCTCCTGTGGACAGTCAGGCTGGCAGGGCAGGTCGTGGTGGCACTGCCCGCAACCGGTGCCCCCCTGTGGCGTGTTGCTGCCAGTGTTGCGAAGGTCGTCCAGGACGGTCATGCCCAGCTTCCATCGTTGCCACTTCTTCTTTATCTCTGACTGCACCTGGGAGAGAGGGAGAGAGGGATGAACGAGGGAAGGTAATGATTTTTTCCTGACCTTATGATCTGACCAGGAAAAACATTTCACAAGACAAATTGTATCTAATTTGATCTTTATTCTCTTGTAGGCTACCTCAACCAAAGTGCATTGGGCCTTTCATGTCACACAGTGGCCTATACACGTCTCGACTCTACACTTGGCCGGGCCCCTCAGTGACATCCCGTTGCCCTGTGGACTTAGGTAGCGAGCTGTGCTAGCTAACCCACAGTGACAGGGTAACATACCCAGCAGGTCACCGAATGCACTGGTTCTCATAGGAACACTTTAAAAAGAAAAGGAGAGCCACACTCTGGGAGCTCAGCTGCAATCATTTAATAACCTAATAACCAACGTTTGGATATAATGACAAACACTGCGGGTCCCTAGTTTATATAGTGTCAAAGGACACACACAGGTGTCTGTAATAATGGACATGTGTGGCCTGTTCTTCTATATATACAAAAAATTACCTATTTAACTAGGCAAGTCAGTTAAGAACAAATTCTTATTTACAATGACGGCCTACACCGGCTAAACCCGGACCACGCTGGGCCAATAGTGCGCTGCCCTATGGGACTCCCAATCACGGCCAGTTGTGATACAGCCTGGATATCATTGGTTAATTCACAGATATAAACAGAACATGAATGGATAGCATACGATCATAGATACAATTTGGCTCCACATGCCTACAAATGAACATCACAATAATCACAAGAATGTCTCCAGATCAAAGTCTATGTTGAGACCGAAGGAAGTAAGGGTCTTTAAAATAAATATCCAGGCAGACTCTCGTTTTAACAATAAATCGTTGAGGTCACCCCCTCTCCTAGGGAGGGTGGCATATTAATCTGACAATTTTCGTACCCCCTCTCCTTGAATTTCTTTGCGTCCCAGCCATATTTCTGTCAACAACCAAACTGTTTTTTGCAAATTATTTTTATTCGACAGAATTGGCTGTTTTTCAAGGGGAGCGGGTAACAACTGTCAGCCCTTCGACAAACTGTTACGATCAGTAGGTTTCCTGTAAAGGTCAGTGTATAGAACATTATCCTCACACACAATCAGAGGATCAAGGAAACGTGTGATTTGACGTGTGTCAGATTGCATAGTGAATCTCAGGTGCTCAGAACAAGAGTTAAGAAAAGCATGGAATGCCTGTAGCTGTTTTGAATCGCCCCTCCATAGAACAAACATATCATCAACGTACCGTTTCCAAATAATAATGTTAGGCAAGAAAAAAAAAATTCAGCCAATTATAATGCATGCACTGGAAGGTAGTTCATTAGGGTCACGTTGCAGAAGAAAATGTTCCATGGCTTCAATACCGCCCTCGTGTGGAATATTTGTGTATAACGACTCAACATCAAAAGGAACTAATATAGACAGATAGGTACTTTATTGATCCCCGAGGGGAAATTTCTTAAACAGAGTATTATCAGGGAGAGGATCAAGAGGTTCAATAATAGAGATTATACTGCTGGTGTCCTTTACAAAGGAGGGGAGCTGTTCTGCGAGTCAACAAAAGTCGCAACAATGCCCGCTACGACAGGGCGCCCTGGAGCTTTTGTAACGTTCTTGTGTAATTTCGGCAAAGTATAGAAAGTGGAAATTTTAGGGTGTTGAATAGCCAAAAAGTTGTCATTTTTTGTTGATTTGACCAGAACTTAATTACCCAGCTAGGACAGTAAAGATCGTGTTCTGAAATTGGGAAGTGGGGTCACTTCTGAGTTTCTTATAAAAAGGTGTTGTCAAGCAGTTGTCTATGACACTAATTTACATAAGCTGTCCTATCCACGAGTACAACCGACCCACCCTTATCAGCAGGGCGGGTCAGGACTGACGTATCGGATTGTAAATCAAGGAAAGCTTGTTTTTCCATCCTTAGGTAAATTATGGAAAGATATGTACTCCCGTTTGTTCTCAAGTAGATTACCAACATCTTTTTCAACGAGTCTGCAAAATGTCTCAATAGAGTGATTGTGATTGGCTGGAGGTACAAAATAACTGTTACTTCTAAAAGCAGCCGGATGTGCCATAACAGAGACCAATGTGCCATAACAGAGACCAATGTGCCATAACAGAGACCAATGTGCCATAACAGAGACCAATGTGCCATAACCTCAGGTGTTCGCTACTGATGTTCAAGTGCACTTGTTTTGCCCTGGGCTTTGTTGAGAGCCCACTTCACTTCCTTACTCACCTCTTTATTGACAAAGCAGTACAGGATGGCAACCAGGAGACCCTGTGGGACGAAAGAGAGAGAGGTAACAGAAGAAGAGTGACTACCTCCATCTTCCCCGATCTAACACACACCTAAGAGAAGCACCAGAGAGAGAAAGAACATGCGGAAACAAGCAAGAATACACACACACACACACACACACACACACACACACACACACACACACACACACACACACACACACACACACACTTTCACTCTTTGTATCTCATCATGTTACCTGGAAAGAGTTGAAGAAAAGTTCAAAGAAGAGGTTGATATTCCGAAGGATGCCCTCTGTCTGTTCCTCTGACATCACGGCGAAGACAAGCTCATGGATGCCCAGGAGAGGGATGAGGGTCAGAGTGGACTTAGCCAACCTGTACACACAGAGCATCCTTTACAGAGCCAACCTGTACACACAGAGCATCCTTTACCGAGCCAACCTGTACACACAGAGCATCCTTTACAGAGCCAACCTGTACACACAGAGCATCCTTTACAGAGCCAACCTGTACACACAGAGCATCCTTTACAGAGCCAACCTGTTCACACAGAGCATCCTTTACAGAGCCAACCTGTACACACAGAGCATCCTTTACAGAGCCAACCTGTACACACAGAGCATCCTTTACAGAGCCAACCTGTACACACAGAGCATCCTTTACAGAGCCAACCTGTACACACAGAGCATCCTTTACAGAGCCAACCTGTACACACAGAGCATCCTTTACAGAGCCAACCTGTACACACAGAGCATCCTTTACAGAGCCAACCTGTACACACAGAGCATCCTTTACAGAGCCAACCTGTACACACAGAGCATCCTTTACAGAGCCAACCTGTACACACAGAGCATCCTTTACAGAGCCAACCTGTACACACAGAGCATCCTTTACAGAGCCAACCTGTACACACAGAGCATCCTTTACAGAGCCAACCTGTACACACAGAGCATCCTTTACAGAGCCAACCTGTACACACAGAGCATCCTTTACAGAGCCAACCTGTACACACAGAGCATCCTTTACAGAGCCAACCTGTACACACAGAGCATCCTTTACCGAGCCAACCTGTACACACAGAGCATCCTTTACCGAGCCAACCTGTACACACAGAGCATCCTTTACAGAGCCAACCTGTACACACAGAGCATCCTTTACAGAGCCAACCTGTACACACAGAGCATCCTTTACAGAGCCAACCTGTACACACAGAGCATCCTTTACAGAGCCAACCTGTACACACAGAGCATCCTTTACAGAGCCAACCTGTACACACAGAGCATCCTTTACAGAGCCAACCTGTACACACAGAGCATCCTTTACCGAGCCAACCTGTACACACAGAGCATCCTTTACCGAGCCAACCTGTACACACAGAGCATCCTTTACAGAGCCAACCTGTACACACAGAGCATCCTTTACAGAGCCAACCTGTACACACAGAGCATCCTTTACAGAGCCAACCTGTACACACAGAGCATCCTTTACAGAGCCAACCTGTACACACAGAGCATCCTTTACCGAGCCAACCTGTACACACAGAGCATCCTTTACAGAGCCAACCTGTACACACAGAGCATCCTTTACCGAGCCAACCTGTACACACAGAGCATCCTTTACCGAGCCAACCTGTACACACAGAGCATCCTTTACAGAGCCAACCTGTACACACAGAGCATCCTTTACAGAGCCAACCTGTACACACAGAGCATCCTTTACAGAGCCAACCTGTACACAGCTTCAAACAAAGCATCTTGGGAAATCAGAAAGGCCATCTCTTCCCATGACTCTTTAGTGGTTCAGAATCAGTACATCAGATGCATTTGTCCTCACATTCCTATGAGACTAATGCTATCCAGTGTGTAGTGTCAGAGGATTATGCATGCAACTGGTCTCTTGGATGCGGCTGGTTTCCTAAAAAGTCTATACCGTCTCCAAGCACCACAGCTCGCAATGAAAGATGGGATACCACAGAAACATTGTAAGGATTCCATAGCTCCTTTTCTCTGCATGCCATAATGGGTTAGTAGAAATGCAAGTCCACTTAGTAATGGATTCTTGAGGTAACTGATTTTGAGTTTGAAGCAAATGTCTTTAGTGTGGATAGTGTTATGTAATCATAATGTCTTTAGTGTGGATAGTGTTATGTAATCATAATGTCTTTAGTGTGGATAGTGTTATGTAATCATAATGTCTTTAGTGTGGATAGTGTTATGTAATCATAATGTCTTTAGTGTGGATAGTGTTATGTAATCATAATGTCTTTAGTGTGGATAGTGTTATGTAATCATAATGTCTTTAGTGTGGATAGTGTTATGTAATCATAATGTCTTTAGTGTGGATAGTGTTATGTAATCATAATGTCTTTAGTGGGGATAGTGTTATGTAATCATAATGTCTTTAGTGTGGATAGTGTTATGTAATCATAATGTCTTTAGTGTGGATAGTGTTATGTAATCATAATGTCTTTAGTGTGGATAGTGTTATGTAATCATAATGTCTTTAGTGTGGATAGTGTTATGTAATCATAATGTCTTTTAGTGTGGATAGTGTTATGTAATCATAATGTCTTTAGTGTGGATAGTGTTATGTAATCATAATGTCTTTAGTGTGGATAGTGTTATGTAATCATAATGTCTTTAGTGTGGATAGTGTTATGTAATCATAATGTCTTTAGTGTGGATAGTGTTATGTAATCATAATGTCTTTAGTGTGGATAGTGTTATGTAATCATAATGTCTTTAGTGTGGATAGTGTTATGTAATCATAATGTCTTTAGTGGGGATAGTGTTATGTAATCATAATGTCTTTAGTGGGGATAGTGTTATGTAATCATAATGTCATTAGTGTGGATAGTGTTATGTAATCATAATGTCTTTAGTGGGGATAGTGTTATGTAATCATAATGTCATTAGTGTGGATAGTGTTATGTAATCATAATGTCTTTAGTGGGGATAGTGTTATGTAATCATAATGTCTTTATTGTGGATAGTGTTATGTAATCATAATGTCTTTAGTGTGGATAGTGTTATGTAATCATAATGTCTTTAGTGTGGATAGTGTTATGTAATCATAATGTCTTTAGTGTGGATAGTGTTATGTAATCATAATGTCTTTAGTGTGGATAGTGTTATGTAATCATAATGTCTTTAGTGTGGATAGTGTTATGTAATCATAATGTCTTTAGTGGGGATAGTGTTATGTAATCATAATGTCTTTAGTGGGGATAGTGTTATGTAATCATAATGTCATTAGTGGGGATAGTGTTATGTAATCATAATGTCTTTAGTGGGGATAGTGTTATGTAATCATAATGTCATTAGTGTGGATAGTGTTATGTAATCATAATGTCTTTAGTGGGGATAGTGTTATGTAATCATAATGTCTTTAGTGTGGATAGTGTTATGTAATCATAATGTCTTTAGTGTGGATAGTGTTATGTAATCATAATGTCTTTAGTGTGGATAGTGTTATGTAATCATAATGTCTTTAGTGTGGATAGTGTTATGTAATCATAATGTCTTTTAGTGTGGATAGTGTTATGTAATCATAATGTCTTTAGTGTGGATAGTGTTATGTAATCATAATGTCTTTAGTGTGGATAGTGTTATGTAATCATAATGTCTTTAGTGTGGATAGTGTTATGTAATCATAATGTCTTTAGTGGGGATAGTGTTATGTAATCATAATGTCTTTAGTGGGGATAGTGTTATGTAATCATAATGTCTGCTGGCTCGCACAAGAGTAGAGTCCTTTTGAGTTCATGATGGACGATAGGTGACAACAACGCTGCCAAAGGTACGCTAACGTTCCGTGAATGGGACAGTGATTAACAAGGTATGACATAGACAAAGTTACGTGACAAGAAACAAGTAGACATGTGTAAGAAATGAGTTGCACTAAAATCTGTTTTCCAAGACACGATACAGTGTTGGTTTTGTGTTTTTATTCTGGTTTGCTTTTATGTAATTCATGGATTAAAAGGTGCTGTATCTTTCTTACCTGAATTTATAATCGGTGTACCTCATTTGGTGGGCCTTTAATTTGGAGACAAGGATCTGTATGATCCGAATAAATATGAAAAAGTTGACCTGGAATAAATAAAACATACATCAAACCACCCAATATTAGCTTTATTAATGTCACAGAGAACATTTAAGAATCTGACATCTAGAAAGGATATGTAACAAAATAGGTCTGTTCTGTTCTCTGGCATTCTACCTACATGTACATATTACCTCAATTACCTCGACTTAACGGGTGCCCCCGCACATTGACTCTGTACTGGTACCCCTGTATATAGCCCCCGCACATTGACTCTGTACTAGTACCCCTGTACATAGCCCCCGCACATTGACTCTGTACTAGTACCCCTGTATATAGCCCCCGCACATTGACTCTGTACTAGTACCCCTGTATATAGCCCCCGCACATTGACTCTGTACTAGTACCCCTGTATATAGCCCCCGCACATTGACTCTGTACTAGTACCCCTGTATATAGCCTCCTCACATTGACTCTGTACTAGTACCCCTGTATATAGCCCCCGCACATTGACTCTGTACTAGTACCCCTGTATATAGCCCCCGCACATTGACTCTGTACTGGTACCCCTGTATATAGCCTCCTCACATTGACTCTGTACTGGTACCCCTGTATATAGCCCCCGCACATTGACTCTGTACTAGTACCCCTGTATATAGCCCCCGCACATTGACTCTGTACTAGTACCCCTGTATATAGCCCCCGCACATTGACTCTGTACTAGTACCCCTGTATATAGCCCCCGCACATTGACTCTGTACTAGTACCCCTGTATATAGCCCCCGCACATTGACTCTGTACTGGTACCCCTGTATATAGCCTCCTCACATTGACTCTGTACTAGTACCCCTGTATATAGCCTCCTCACATTGACTCTGTACTGGTACCCCTGTATATAGCCCCCGCACATTGACTCTGTACTAGTACCCCTGTATATAGCCCCCGCACATTGACTCTGTACTGGTACCCCTGTATATAGCCTCCTCACATTGACTCTGTACTGGTACCCCTGTATATAGCCTCCTCAGATTCACTCTGTACTGGTACCCCTGTATATAGCCCCCACACATTGACTCTGTACTGGTACTTCCTGTATATAGCCTCCTCACATAGACTCTGTACTGGTACTTCCTGTATATAGCCTCCTCACATTGACTCTGTACTGGTACTTCCTGTATATAGCCTCCTCACATTGACTCTGTACTGGTACTTCCTGTATATAGCCTCCTCACATTGACTCTGTACTGGTACTTCCTGTATATAGCCTCCTCATATTGACTCTGTACTGGTACTTCCTGTATATAGCCTCCTCAAAATGACTCTGTACTGGTACCACCTGTATATAGCCTCCTCACATTGACTCTGTACTGGTACTTCCTGTATATAGCCTCCTCACATTGACTCTGTACTGGTACTTCCTGTATGTAGCCTCCTCACATTGACTCTGTACTGGTACTTCCTGTATATAGCCTCCTCACATTGACTCTGTACAGGGACTTCCTGTATATAGCCTCCTCACAGTGACTCTGTACTGGTACCACCTGTATATAGCCTCCTCACATTGACTCTGTACTGGTACTTCCTGTATATAGCCTCCTCACATTGACTCTGTACTGGTACTTCCTGTATATAGCCTCCTCACATTGACTCTGTACTGGTACCCCTGTATATAGCCTCCTCACATTGACTCTGTACTGGTACTTCCTGTATATAGCCTCCTCACATTGACTCTGTACTGGTACTTCCTGTATATAGCCTCCTCACATTGACTCTGTACTGGTACTTCCTGTATATAGCCTCCTCACATTGACTCTGTACTGGTACTTCCTGTATATAGCCTCCTCACATTGACTCTGTACTGGTACCCCTGTATATAGCCTCCTCACATTGACTCTGTACTGGTACTTCCTGTATATAGCCTCCTCACATTGACTCTGTACTGGTACTTCCTGTATATAGCCTCCTCACATTGACTCTGTACTGGTACTTCCTGTATATAGCCTCCTCACATTGACTCTGTACTGGTACTTCCTGTATATAGCCTCCTCACATTGACTCTGTACTGGTACTTCTGTATAAATCCTCACTACTGTTATTTTACTGCTGCTCTTTTATTATTTGTTATTTTAATTTGTTAATTTTTTTTCTTAAAACTTCTTAAAACATTGTTGGTTAAGGGCTTGTAGGTCAGCATTTCACTGTAAGGTCTACACCTGTTGTATTCAGCGCATGTGACAAATACAAATCGGATTTGGGCAATTCAATTTTCTTGCCTGACGAAATCCTCCCCATCTTCTAATTTCCTTAATTTTGTGACTAGAGTCAAATACTTTCTATAGAACAAACTTAACTTCAGTATAGGCAACTGAAATGAATAATTAATGTATGTGTGTTATATTAAACATAGAAGAAGGAGTCAAATGTAGGCAAGCAATAAACATTTCAGAACAACTATGGCTCAATTATTATCCTACACTTTCAAAAACACTAGTCCAATAAAACATGGGAGAGATGACGAATTTTGGCAAAGAGATTAATTTATAGAAAAAAACACTTAAAACAAATAGCGAAACCGAAAACTGCGGACATTATTAGTGCCTCCCCTGTGATCAAACCGCCATATAAAAATGTAATGAAACGCAGCCTAACGTGATCATTTACAGCTGCCTTGAAGGACACAAATAAATGCTTTCTGCTACTAAGATCGGTGAAATGTCGACTAAACTGACAACGGAGCGAAGAGCAGAAATGGCGACTATCAAGCAAGTCGCAGCGATGAAGAACGTGAAGGGGAGCTTTTCGGCACAACTCCGGAACCAAAACATTCCCAAATATCCCCAGGCTTGTCACGGTCTGCTAACTTCAAAGAGACAAGACTGCAGGGGAAGTGGTGGGAGAGGAGAGAAGCGGCGGCTTGACGAATGACTCAACCCACATTGCTTTAGGGCACACAGCACAGTCGACACACACACACACACACTCACCAGAATGGCCAGGAGGATGGGCGTGCGGATGATCCACCAGTATGCCATGTTCTCATTGATCTCCCAGCACCTGGGAAGAGAGGAGTCACAATCTCTCAGTTGGAATTCTGTTTTTAGTAACAGGTGAGGAAATAAGATTGAATGGAAAGTGACTCACCGTGTGTTTTCATACAGGTACCGCACTATAATCCAGGGGAGCACGAATAACACTGGAGATCCTACACACAGTGCCATAAACCCATACGTTACTGTCAGGAAACAGTTTTTATATTATTTACAATGCGTGTGTTCATCTGTGTGTATGTGTGTATGTGTATTTACCCCAGCCGATGAAGAGGTATCCGCAGAAGTAGCTGTTCTCTGAGAAGACCATGAGTACCAGGAGGTTGTGAAGGTACAGGCCCTCCACCAGCAGCCAGTAGTAGTTAGCCCCCACACAGTACTGCATCAGCACCTGAGCCACACGACAGCCAGACAGGGCCTGGGGGCAAATATCAGGGGTCATAGGTCAAGAGAGGAGGTCAAGGATGGCTGTCTAAAGTATGAAAGATTAATTTAATCTTTAAACTGTATGTTTGTGTGTGTGTGTTTCTGTAACCTGCATTAGTGTGTGAATAGCCTTTAGTTCTGACCTTATCACTGAGGACATTGGACACGTCTCTGTTGTCTCTGAACTCCGGGGTGTCCCTGGTGAGAACAGCATCTCTGGTGAGGATGGATATGGCTCGCAGGATGAAGGACACAAACAGATTGGTGTGGATATAGTTCCTGGTGCACCTTAGTTTCCTAGGGTACAACACTTGACAATGAGATTACTGTATCACAAAATTGTTTCCAGCATGATGTATATGTCATATACAGATGTAGGATCATAATGTGATCACTCTTTTGTTGCTGAGAATTGCAGGAAATGCAAACTTGTAGTTCTAAAGTTTGTAATTTCCACATTAAAATGTTCAGAATTTGCCGTAACAGGAAATATCCATTAATTATAATCCACATAATAATTCACATTCCCTGTTGCTGCAGAATAATTTTCCTGCTGTAGCAAACTGGTTCAAATTAAGATTCTACATCTTTATGATTTACATTTTCCTAATTCACATCAGACGACTAGAAGTGAAGCCATTGCCTTAGTCCAAACAAACAGTGCCATAGTCAGAGTCAAATCCTGACATGTAAAGATGGATAGTGTACTGTTTATTTACCTGAAGATGAGCAGTATGATGAGGGCCAGAGAGAGGCTCGCCAGGGACAGAGAGTAGCCCACAGTGTACATCACCCGGAAGTAGGCCAAGATCACCATCTGGTTCTCCTGTGGACACATAAAGACCTGCATTCAAATCCCAAGTAGGTGCGGGAACAACATGACCCTGTTTTCACCTATAACTCTCTGACTCTATTATGGGCGTGCTGTGCTGTACTGAACTAATGTCCTGTCCTTCTGGTAGAGTGCAAACAGAGGCACAGATCCAGACAAAGCAGATGCACTGACCGCAAGACGTCCTCTTGTCTTGTTGGCTCAGTACACTAAATAAGCTCCTGTTAAAAATATGTGACACTGCATTTTTGTAAACTCTAGATTTATGAAAGTGGGTGTAACAGGTGTCAAACACCGTTGAAGTGGAGCATAAATGCACATTTACTCACCTATTGTGGAAAAAATGCATTGGAAATTTAAGGAGCGTTACTTTACTCGTTGCGAACGGAAATCAGCGTTTACCCACCTATTTTTCTCATAATCAGAGAGTCTGGCTGCAGACTGGAGTGCATTTGAGCTGTGGGTCCAATGAGGCAAAGTAGAGTTGCATCGTCGGTTGCCAGCAACAACATAACCCCTAGGTGACGGCTGTCTCCCTCTTCATAAAGAGAGGACTGTGTGTCTCTCAGAGCTCACCCCTCACACTCTGTAGCCCTGGCAGATCTACAACGCTGTACGTAGTGCAGGGTAAGTAACGACTTCTTTTATATACATGTAGTGAACGGGCCATTCATTAGTGAGCTTGTAATGGGGTGCAGCACTAGATGTGAAGTGAAGAGAGCGTAAGGACGTGAGATGAGCATGCTGACAGGGATGAGTGGAAGTCAACATCAGGGGACAGCGACTGCTGCTGCTAGCCCACCTCAACATTCAGAAGCAATCAGAACATTCGGGCATTATCGTAAAAGAATGGCCATTCTGGTAATTGCATTTCTATGTCCCGTACAGGCGGTATACTCTACTAATCATTGCTTTTGAATGGCTATTTGGCTATGGATTAGTTCACCTCTCAAAGCATGTCAGTACTTGGAGGGTCTCCTAAGACTACTGGTGAGGTTTTCTAAAAGTCAAATTCAGTAATTAAAAAGCATTAACCCTTTGAAAGTCTCTTGTCCTCTTAGCCATGCGTGTTATTATGTGCTCTGAGAAAAGGGTCTACTTCAGGAATGGTGCATGATGGGTATTACCTGGGCCACCTGCTGGTTGTTGTCTGCGTCGCACTGGGAGTGGTCCCTCCAGGAGCTACTGGTGTTGTTAACGGCCCACTGGCCATCAGGCCCACACTCCCGCAGCACATACCCGTTACGAACTGCACAGACATGGGCAGGGAGAGATAAAGGAAGAGGTCAAACAGATGAGACAAATTCAATTCTGCACATAGACATTAAAACCAGTAGATATAGTGATAGCGCTGACGTCATCCACATATTCCTATGGAAAACTCCCGATGGTGCATGAAGCAGGAACTATTGAATTTGAAGCGCGCCATATTGCTGAATGGGCCTGAATGGCACCACGAAATTGCTAAGGATCATGGTGAAAGTGGCCGCAACTAGCAAAGGATAATGGTTTATGTAATCGTTTTAATCCTGCCTGAGAGTCAACCGGGAGCCTCGTAGCCGGCCGGCCCGTGATTGGTCCGTGTCAGCACGTGGTCCTGTGTGATGCCAAAATTTATGTAGCAGTCAGAACGGATCACTATTTAATTAAATATCTTGATTTGTAGCAGACTTTGAAATAATTAATTGTGGGGATTGAACATTTGAACTTGATCATAATAACAAAAATTGAGCCCAAAATGGCCTGCACATTTTTGGGGGTTTGGCCATTCTGGTGATCGTAATATAGGGCTTTCTAGGGCCTCATTTATAAACTGTGCGTAGGAACAAAATATAGCCCAAAATGAGCGTGCACGTGTTTTCTTAAATGAGAAATCTGTTCATCTTCCCGCAAACATTAGACCATGCATACACACATCTGCTAGTGGTTGAGATATTGTATTGCAAGCTGGTAAGTAAGTATTTTGTGCAAATGGCTACTGAAAATAGTACTGATGAAAAGCTTCATCATAAAAAACTAAAAACAGGATAACATATTAACAAGAATGCAACCATTTCCCATTAGTGAGAAGAGATAATGTTACATTTTTTTAGTCTAAAATAATTTGACATAATAATCTTATAAGTCGGAAGTTTACATAAAACTTACATTAAATACATTTAAACTCAGTTTTTCACAATTCCTGACATTTAATCCTAGTAAAAATTCCCTGTCTTAGGTCAGTTAGGATCAACACTTTATTTTAAGAATGTGACATGTCAGAATAATAGTAGAGAGAATTATTTATTTCAGCTTTTATTGCTTTCATCACATTCCCAGTGGGTCAGAAGTTTACATACACTCAATTAGTATTTGGTAGCATTGCCTTTAAATTGTTTAACTTGGGTCAAACGTTTCTGGTAGCCTTCCACAAGCTTCCCACAATAAGTTGGGTGAATTTTGGCCCATTCCTTTTTCAGTTCTGCCCACAGACTTTCGATAGGATTGAGGTCAGGGCTTTGTGATGGCCACTCCAATACCTTGACTTTGTTGTCCTTAAGGCATTTTGTCACAACTTAAGTATGCTTGGGGTCATTGTCCATTTGGAAGACCCATGTCTTGAGATGTTGCTTCAATATATCCACATAATTTTCCTTCCTCATGATACCATCTATTTTGTGAAGTGCACCAGTCCCTCCTGCAGCAAAGCACCCCCACAACATGATGCTGCCACCCCCGTGCTTCACGGTTGGGATGGGGTTCTTCAGCTTGCAAGCCTCCCCCTTTTTCCTCCAAACATAACGATGGTCATTATGGCCAAACAGTTCTATTTTTGTTTCATCAGACCAGAGGACATTTCTCCAAAAAGTATGATCTTTGTCTCCATGTGCAGTTGCAAACCGTAGTCTGGCTTTTTTATGGCAGTTTTGGAGCAGTGGCTTCTTCCTTGCTGAGCAGCCTTTCAGGTTATGTTGATATAGGACTCATTTTACTGTGGATATAGCTACTTTTGTACCTGTTTCCTCCAGCATCTTCACAAGGTCTTTTGCTGTTGTTCTGGGATTGATTTGCACTTTTTGCACCAAAGTAGGTTCATCTCTAGGAGAATGCGTCTCCTTCCTGAGCGGTATGACGGCTGATTGGTCCCATGGTGTTTATACTTGCGTACTATTGTTTGTACAGATGAATGTGGTACCTTCAGGCGTTTGGAAATTGCTCCCAAGGATGAACCAGACTTGTGGAAGTCTACAATGTTTTTCTGATTTCTTTTGATTTTCCCCATGATGTCGAGCAAAGAGGCACTGAGTTTGAAGGTAGGCCTTGAAATACATCCACAGGTACACCTCCAATTGACTGAAACTATAGCCTATCAGAAGCTTCTAAAGCCATTCCAAGCTGTTTAAAGGCACAGTCAACTTAGTGTACGTAAACTTCTGACCCACTGGAATTGTGATATAGTGAATTATAAGTGAAATAATCTGTCTAAACAATTGTTGGAAGAATTACTTGTGTCATGCACAAAGTAGATGCCCTAACCCACTTGCCAGAACTAGTTTGTTAACATGAAATGTGGAGTGGTTGAAAAATGAGTTTTAATGACTTCAACCTAAGTGTATGTAAACCTCCAACTTCAACTGTAGGAGTCTTTTTCCTATTTTATTTTCATAACCATTACCTGCTCTTGTCCGGTGATGGGTTCATATTCCCAAAGGAGCCATACAACAAAATACCCTGCGTATCTCTCAATTAATTGGACCTAGTAGCCTAGTCAATAGGGGTGCAACTTATTATCCAGTTGGATAAACACTACAAACAACCTGCCCGACCAGTTTTGTATCACATTCCAATGATAAAACGGAGAGGGACAAAAATGGCGGTATAGACTACAGTCGAAGTTAACAGCTGATCTTTCACATTGAATCAAGTTTCACATTTTAATTGTCACTTGCACAAGTACAGTGAAATGCCTTTCTTGCTTGCTCTTTCCCAACAATTCAGTAATGAAAATCAGTAGTACTAATACAACAAAAACACACAAGAAATAGAACCGTGTAGCCCTACAATGTTTCAGATTACGTGGGCAGTCCATCCTAAAACATTGTTGAATTCAAACGTTCTGCTGACAGGTCCACGACAATTTGCCATTGTTTTCTCGTTCAGAAACTGACACATTCCTGTTCCATAAATTACTGCTAAAGATTAAAACATTCTGCCAATGCAGTAAATAGACTGGTAGCTTAAGTAAAATATTTCACAGAATGGGTTACAGTATTGCTGTGTCGATAGCAGCGCAACATCATCGCCTATTAAATCACAGAGTCTATACCAAGGCAGGACAACCAAACACCCAGTCATCTAATGATAAACTATTAAACAACAAGTACCTTGGTCTAATTCCAATAGTTTCAAATTGTACAGCAAATAAAGGGCGTTATTGTCACCGTAAAAAAAAAGAAAATGAAGCGTTTTCTAGGCGAAGTTATAATGCTCGTTCACGCATCCACAGTTTTACGAAAGGGCTGATTTATAATGGGAAACATGTGGCTGTATGGCGTGTGCCAAGTTTATAAATCTCAATATTTCTGTACTTGCGCAGACTTTCAGAAATGGCGCACGGTAACAAATGAGGCCCCAGGGCTTTTGTCAGCGCTAGGGTTACTACGCAGTAGCCGACCAGCCGAGCTCATGATTTCACGCTCCAGATCAGACACTGGGGGCCTGATTCGATAGAAACAGTGTTGCCATTAACCTCCTAGCTGGAAGTTGGATGAAACAGAATCTCAATTCTCCTACCAAACCATAAAGCACTAACCAATGCCACACCAGTACCTTGGTTGTACCAGGGGAGGTACCACGGGCACGGCACTTTGACGGTGGTGTTGGGGACGCCCTCCGGCCAGCAGGCGTACATGTCAAACATGCGCCCGCAGTACAAGCCTGGGGGGACAAGAGAAGATATAAGTAAGCTGTAAGTAAGTAGGTATAAGTAAGCTGTAAGTAAGTAAGTAAGTAAGTAGGCAGTAAACAGTTAGCAAACCCTGAACCCCTAAGCTTTTGTCTGAAGCTAAGCAGGATAGAGACTTTTTACTTGGGAAAACAGTAGTAAGGATGAGGATACTACCCTGCAATGGGTGCAGTCCGTTGGGTCAGACGTTAAGTCGAAGCCTGACTCATGCTACTTATTCTAAGAATTGTGTAGACTCTGAAATATATATTTGTTTGAGGGAAAGTAGACGGGTGATGAAGCTCCTTGTGTTGTATTACAATTGTGAAGCCAAAGGCATATTTGTACTGTCTACTGTAGACAGTAACGTTTTCAATGTTATTCTATTTATAATGGGGTGTGCCTGATTAGGACAGATAGGACAGGTGTCGGTCTTTGAGTCTTACCTGGGGGTGTGGGGTCCGTGCTCATTCTCAGCAGGCACTCGTTCCTGTATCTGTTCCATTCCTCCACCGTGTGCTTCACCGTCTTCATTGACACAAGCTGCCAGTCACAAATCACAGGATGGAGGGTCAGGGGTCAGCCCCAGTGGGTTCTTCTGGGTAAGCCCCACAATACGTAACTGCAGTGGGCCTGACTGGGTGTAAAACCTGACTGGATATTAAACACTACTGCCTTGGCTGTAACTTAAGTTCTCCACACAAGCTGACACATCCACTAAACCTGCTGCATCGATTGAGGATGCAAAGCACATTACACTGACACTGCTGTTGAGATCAGCTTCCCAGCACTCTGATTGTGTTCTATAAAGCCCACCGAGACCATTATTACCTGCAGTGATTCAGAACAGTGACTTACATTTGATAACAGCTCCTGCCGACAATCAAACAAATTAACAGCGGAAGCGTGTAATGACACAACACACTTCTATGGATGGATTGAAGGTGGAAAGTAATGTTAAGTACAATCACTACTGCCGTAATGAGAAGAAACAAAGTTAAAAGTGCCTACCACAGTTCTGCACAGGACAGACAGGATGAGGAGGAGGACGGCAGGGGTCTTCATCACTTAGAGGAATGCCCGGGCGGAGTGCCACTCATCATCTCAGGGCTGCTGGGTGTTTTTCACCCAGGGGGGCCAGAACCAAGCCATGCCTCAGACCTCCACACCATAGCCCACACCCTGCAATACAACACACACAATCAGTTAGACCTACTGTGTACAGTGCAGCGCAATCACACAATATGGGTTTGGGTTACAATTCTTATCACATATTATGCTGCAACAAGCACATCTCGTGGTCCACAATGGGCATAGGGTTTGGCATTTGATTTGTGGAAAGGAAGTCAAAATGTAATGGCACGGGATCAACGACGCCGGCCAAATAATTGGGCCATTGATCAGAATGTATATTTTCGTCAAGTGACGTAGGTAGTTAGTTCCAGTGTTAATGAGCCCAATCAACATGTAATCATTAACGAATCCATGAAGGCCAATGGATTAGAGCATGTGAGGTTTCGGCCCACTATTTCCCAATGACATTGTGGCAAAAATACATCCATTTTGTTGCTACTGTAGTATAGGCTAATTACTGGCTTTCTCTGTGAGCATGACACAAATAGGGACACTTTGTTACTTGGGACTGGATTGGAGACAAGAGCATGATATTAGACAGGTGGACAATTTGAGCATCAAAGTCGTGTCCACACCCAAGTCTCCCAAAGACATCTCAATAAAATCTAACCAGAGTGCTATCTGACAATCTGATAGAAGGGCCAATCGTTGTAATCTTGTAAACATCTACATTAAGAAGCCCCGAGCCATATTACTTCACTGTTGGAGCTAGAAAAACAAGCATTTCGCTACACCACACCAGGAATAACATCTGCTAAACACGTCTATGTGACAAATAACATTTGATTTGCTGTACTGTATTTAGAGAGATGTGACATTGAGGTTTCTGCATTATGATGCATTTACATGACACTACAACATTCTATGGCAGCCATGTTCGCTCCCCATTTACATTACATGTGGAATATTTAAACAAGTAACGGATAATCACAGAGGGGCTCCTGAAGTAGCTAGCAAGTTCACTAGATGGCTACAGTTGTTGCCTTGGTCACCAAACAAACACACTTGCTAGTTTAGATAAACAAACCATCAGTCCTAGCTTGCTATTATGGAAATCGAATTCAACAATGCCAATAATGTTTTCAATTCGACATCTGCTTTTAAAAGCAGCTAAAACTTGTAAGAATTAACTATAGCGACTGAATTCTACCATGCAAATACACTGTATACCATGCGTTATAGGGAAATAATGCACACTCTAGAATGGCCTTCAAGCCAATCAGAAACAAGTATTCAGCAATACCATGGTATAATGCTATGCAACTGAATGTCTAGAAAATTCCCCAAAATTCAAAAAGTTGTCCTGACTCTCTAAATATAGCTCTGAAGAAGCCGCATGCCTGTATCCAGAGACAAAGTGTTCTGTTAAATCATGTATGACCGGGTTGCGGTCAATTATTCATGGTTTTGTGCGGGGGTTGTTGTGCTAAACGGTGTGTAAAACTGTGATTTGTCTTAAAAAATTCAAACACTGAACATAAAATACAGTTGAAGTCGGAGGTTTACATACACTTAAGTTGAAGTCATAAAAACCCATTTTTCAACCACTCCACAGATTTCATGTTAACAAACTATAGTTTTGGCAAGTTGGTTAGGATGTCTACTTTGTGCATGAAGTAATTCTTCCAACAATTGTTTACAGACAGATTATTTAACTTAATAATTCACTATATCACAATTCTTGGTTCAGAAGTTTACATACACTAAGTTGACTGTGCCTTTAAACAGCTTGGAAAATTCCAGGAAATTATGTAACGGCTTTAGAAGCTTCTGATAGGCTAATTGACATAATTTGAGTCAATTGGAGGTGTACCTGTGGATGTATTTCAAGGCCTACCTTCAAACTCAGTGTCTCTTTGCTCGACATCATGGGAAAATCAAAAGAAATCAGCCAAGACCTCCAGATTTTTTTTTAGACCTCCACAAGTTTGGTTCATCCTTAGGAGCAATTTCCAAACGCCTGAAGGTACTACGTTCATCTGTACAAACAATAGTACGCAAGTATAAACACCATGGGACCACACAGCGGTCATACCGCTCAGGAAGGAGACGTGTTCTGTCTCCTAGAGATGAACGTACTTTGGTGCGAAAAGTGCAAATCAATCCCAGAACAACAGCAAAGGACCTTGTGAAGATGCTGGAGGAAACAGGTACAAAAGTATCTATATCCACAGTAAAACAAGTCCTATATCGACATAACCTGAAAGGCTGCTCAGCAAGGAAGAAGCCACTGCTCCAAAACCGGTTTCCTCCAGACGTGACACTTGGCATTCAGGCCAAAGAGTTGGTTTCTTGGTTTCATCAGACCAGATAATCTTGTTTCTCAGGTCTGAGAGTCTTTAGGTGACTTTTGGCAAACTCCATGCAGGCTGTCATGTGCCTTTTATTGAGCAGTGGCTTCTGTCTGTCTACTCTACCATAAAGGACTGATTGGTGGAGTGCTATCAACTGTGGGACCTTATATAGACAGGCATGTGCCTTTCCAAATCAAGTCCAATCAATTTAATTTACCACAGGTGGACTCCAATCAAGTTGTAGAAACATCTCAAGGATGATCAATGGAAACAGGATGCACCTGAGCTCAATTTTGATTCTCATAGCAAAGGGTCTGAATACTTATGTAAATAATGTATTTTTGTTTTTATTTTTAAGAAATTAGCAAAAAGTTCTAAAAACGTGTTTCTTCGCTTTGACATTATGGGGTATTGTGTGTAGATTGCTGAGGATGTTTTTATTTATTTAATCCATTTTAGAATAAGGCTCTAACGTAACAAAATGTAAAAAGTCAAGGGCTCTGTACATACTGTAACGTACTAACATCATTGTTGGGGATCAAACATTGTTTTACAAAGATTTTGTGCTTTTCGGGCCATGCTTCTTGCACACAGAGGATCCAATTAAAGTGCTGTAATCAAATCTACTAATCTAATACATTTTTACAAAGAGTCCTTTACGACAGGTCATTTTTCCTGGACAAGGAATTTGGAAATTGTATGCATAACATCATTCATTGACAGAACTTATTTTTCTCAGAATTAAAATGCTCTTGTGCTAGTGCTGTATTACAGCATGATTTGAAAAACATTCTACGGCTACAGAAATAACCCCGACTGTGTACATTTATCGAACATGACAGTTTGAGTTTTAGAGCATAAAAGATTTGAGGGGGAGTTGCACAGTATCCTGCCTTCATCCTCAAAAATATTGTTTTTCTTTTCAGGGGCCATTTCCCAGCAGGTGTCTCTATTTGTTTCCTCTGTACAAAAGAGAATCCAGTAAGCCTGCAGTCAAACAATGTAGCGTAAACACAAGATCAAGAGTAGCTTCTCAAAACACAGATCATTGTTCCAAAGTACACTGTCGGGACTTTATTCCTTCACAAACTATGAGCAGCCATTTCGAAGCACCCTAAAAAGCCTTGACTTCACTTCAGAAGAATGCTTTGAACAAAAACAATTAAGGTTGAAAGCTGGAGATGCCGTTGGATTAACTTGTTTAGTAACTCCTGAACAAAAACATTAACTGTGAGGGTTTTCTTGACTCGTGAAGGTGTTGTACTACAGCCTGACAGGTCACTATCACCATGTCATCTCATCATGATATACACATTTAGTTTAAGTCAACATGTCAGTCAAGCTACTGAACCCTAATCGAACCCTTACAGGTACTATGGCCGCGCAAAACAGAAAAGGAAGTTCCATTTTATCCAACAGCCAATATTTATATCATAAAATATGAGGAAATTATCGCACATCTGCTGGGTGAGAGCCTGCTCGTTATGTGGTGGGTCATATTTGCACAGTGATGAATCCTAATGAAAACCCAACTCGTTAGTGAGGCCTCGGGCAATTCCAGTACACCACGGTGAATAAAACATGACTTTTCATGAGAGTTTTACGTTCTGCCAGAATATTCTGGGATTTAATTATCTCATTATTGAGATTCGTCTCAGAAAACATCCAGGGGATCCTACCGTTAAAGCTGCTGGGGTTTTAGGCAAACAATTAGACGTATCATCTTAAAAATAGGTATTTTCTGTAGGGTCTCAGTGGAATGTACAGATACAGTATGCAAATAGAAAGTGAAACGAGAAGAGAAATGCAGGCATGAGATGGGAGAGATGATAACCTGCCTCAATGCCAGTCATACCTGGCAGGAAACCATTCAAGCTCTAACCTATCTGACGTCTTGAGACAACCTGGGCTGCCATAACAGGAATAGGCAGAAAGGCAACATAGCAAGGATGACTTAAGTCAAGAAAGGAATTACTTTTCAAAAACCAAGCTAGAGTGTAGACACACTATCATGGTACCACATGTGATTTTTAAAAAGGTGATAGAATGGAGATTATTTTATATCATTAGTGGCGTGTTTATCATGCCCCCTTTCATGAGATGTGAGAAGGTTGCAATGCTTTGACATTTGCGTGTAGGTTTAATCTGCGTGTAGGTTTAATCTGCGTGTAGGTTTAATCTGCGTGTAGGTTTAATCTGCGTGTAGGTTTAATCTGCGTGTAGGTTTAATCTATGTGTAGGTTTAATCTGCGTGTAGGTTTAATCTGCGTGTAGGTTTAATCTGCGTGTAGGTTTAATCTATGTAGCTTCCTTCAAACATTGGCTCAGGTTTTAACTGACGACACGCTTTGAAGGAGACAATGGATCCTATTCCTGTGTCTTTGGCAAACCAACGTCATCCTACTTTAGCCGTGTGTAATGATAAAAGGCTTACAGTGCCTTCGGAAAGTGTTCAGACCCCTTGACTTATTCCACATTTAGTTACAATACAGTCTTGTGTTTTTTCCTCAGCATTCTACACACAATACCCCATAATGACAAAGGAATTGATAAGGAATTGATAAAAATGTAAATATCACATTTACATAAGTACTCAGACCCTTTACTCAGTACTTTGTTGAAGCACCTTTGGCAGCGATTACATGATCAAGTCTTCTTGGGTATGAAGCTACAAGCTTGGCACACCTGTATTTGGGGGAGTTTCTCCCATTCTCTGTAGATCCTCTCAAACTCTGTCAGGTTGGATGAGGAGCTTTGCGACAGATGTTAGATTGGGTTCAAGTCCGGGCTCTGGCTGGGCCACTCAAGGCGATTGTCTTGGCTGAATGCTTAGGGTCGTTGTCCTTTTGGAAGGTGAACCTTCGCCCCAATCTGAGGTCTTGAGCAATCTGGAAAAACATCCCCACAGTATGATGCCGCCACAACCATGCTTCACCGTAGGGATGGTTCCAGGTTTCCTCCAGAAGTGACGCTTTGCATTCGGGCCAAAGAGTTCAAACTTGGTTTCATCAGACCAAAGAATCTTGTTTCTCATGGTCTGAGAGTCTTTACGTACCTTTTGGCAAACTCCAATCGGGCTGTCAGCCACTCTACCATAAAGGCCTGATTGGTTGAGTGCTGCAAGGATGGGTGTCCTTCTGGAAGGTTCTCCCATCTCCACAGAGGAACTCTAGAGCACTGTCAGAGTGACCATTGGGTTCTTGGTCACCTGCCTGACCAAGGCGCTTCTCCCCCGATTATTCAGTCTTGGTGGTTCCAAACTTCTTCCATTTAAGAATGATGGAGGCCACTGTGTTCTTGGGGACCTTCAATGCTGCAGACATTTTTTGGTAGCCTTCCCCAGATCTGTGCCTCGACACAATCCTGTCTCTGAGCTCTACGGACAATTCCTTCGACCTCATGGCTTGGTTGTTGCTCTGACATGTACTGTCAACTGCGGGACCTTATATAGACAGGTGTGTGCCTTTCCAAATCATGTCCAATCAATTGAATTTACCACAGGTGGACTCCGATCAAGTTGTAGAAACATCAAGGATGATGAATCAAAACAGAATGCACCTGAGCTCAATTTCGAGTCTCATCGCAAAGTGTCTGAATACTAGGTATCCGTTTTTTATTTTTTATTCATTTCCAAAAAAATTGTCATTATGGGACATTTTTATGTAATCCATTTTGTAATAAGGCTGTAACGTAACAAAATGTGGAAAAATTCAAGGTGTCTTAATACTTTCCGAAGGCACTACACCAATAAAATAAAATAAAAAAAGCAGAGGCTGAGAGAATATGCCGTTGCGAAACATCTTGACTCACCTTTAAAGAGATACAAAGTTCTGACTGACGGTTCACTGCAAAGAGTGATTCATAAACTCACATAATATGGTAGGCAATATTACAGAATGGATCAATTTTTCAGGGATAGTTGATACAAATGTCATTTTAAGCCCAAATGACATCATGAGATATGTGAGGGAAAACACACAAGGGCGTCTATGACTAGATCCATTAGAGGAAAATGAAAAACAGACTATCGCTTCGGGACAGAATGGCGCTTCGACTGGAATCAAATAGACACAAATATAGGCAGATGAAGAGATGTTGTAGAAAGCCATAAAATGAGACTCAAGAAGTGGAGTAATATTCACCAATGTCAGCCTGGAGAGTTGGCTGACATGGTGTCTATAGTGCACAGATCTAGATGGTTATTCATTTATTGTATTTCATGTTACCATGGCAATGACCTCATGTATCAATGCCAGCCTGCTGATAGAGTAGAGTAAAAACAGGAGAGACCTGCAAGTAATTCACCAACCAAATCCAAGTTATAAGGATATCTAGTCAGTTGTGTTATCTGAATTGCGCCACAGTTTTTCTGGTTGTTTTTCCTATTTCCCAAAGTTTCTACAATACAGATGATCTTGTGTCCATGGAGCCAGGGGTTTTAGTTTTGTGTAACTTGCAGTAGAGGGACTGTCTCTGACCAGTGCTGTCAGTTTTTCTGTCATCAAGGGCAGACATGCTTTTAAAACAGGGTGGATGGCGTGTGACCCTCTTCATCCTGGTCAAACGGGAAACTGTTTTGGCAGAGGGTGTAAGAGGATCAGAGCTAGGCTACTGGGTCTCCTGAACACCAGAGCTATTTCAGGATCACAGCTAGGTTACTGGGTATTCTTAACACCAGAGCTATTTCAGGATCAGAGCTAGGCTACTGGGTCTCCTTAACACCAGGGCTATTTCAGGATCAGAGCTAGGCTACTGGGTCTCCTGAACACCAGGGCTATTTCAGGCCAGTCCAGTGGCCCTCGGTGGCCCCTCCAACTCATTGTCTGTGACTAAGGTAATACCACTAACCAAGGTCTGGAAGTGCAACAGCTTAAATTGGGGGAAAGATTAGAACTGGGGATTTGAGTTTGTGTGAATAATTAGGGGAATGGACGGGTGCGACCTGACGCAACCCCTTTTAGACCGACAGAGGCCAAGCCAGCATAACCCACTGCTCACTTTACAGTGCTGTAGACGAGTGATTTTTGGGGGAGTTTTCTGGAGTGGAATGGTATCAAATACTTGGTTTCTATGTGTTTGATGCCATTCCATTCGCTCCGTTCTATTCATTATTATGAGCCGTCCTCCCCTCAGAAGAATCCACTGGGGATGAAACAGAACTTCCTCCAGTTGAACAGTAGCAAGACAGAGGCTATGCTTATTGGAACACCCAAGCAGGTCACCAGTGCTGGAAACATCTGCCCTACAAACAGCGGCCAGGCCCTCCACTTGTCCTCTGTCATCTCCAACTTGGGAGTCAAATTGTATCCTTCTCTGTCCTTCGATGCAAACATAAAACAAAAATGTTCCATCTTAAAAACATACAACCAGAAGAGTGCTGCCAGGGTCCTGATCACTACAGAGGCTCCAACTAATCCAGAAGAGTGCTGCCAGGGTCCTGATCACTACAGAGGCTCCAACTAATCCAGAAGAGTGCTGCCAGGGTCCTGATCACTACAGAGGCTCCAACTAATCCAGAAGAATGCTGCCAGGGTCCTGATCACTACAGAGGCTCCAACTAATCCAGAAGAGTGCTGCCAGGGTCCTGATCACTACAGAGGCTCCAACTAATCCAGAAGAGTGCTGCCAGTGTCCTGATCAGGACCAAGAAGTCAGACCTAGATCTGTGGAGGTCACGAAATTTCGTCAGCCGGTGATTGTCTCAATATTTTGGCTTTCGTGCCGCTTATATTGTGCATGTATGATTACGGGTCTCGTCCCGTGTGGCAAAATAACAAAGCACAGGTACTCACACGACCAACGGACATTGTAACAATAATCGACAAGAACAATGGGTAACAAAGGGCACACTTATACAATTACTAATCACGGAATGGGAACCAGGTGTGCGTAATGAGAGTCTAGAGGCCTCTGGACCTGGTGCACAGAATGAGTAACAGTACCGGAGAGATCCGTGACAATGTGGTTTTGGGCTACACTAGTTGATTTAGCAGACAAGATTTACTTAGAATTCCTTAGCAATATTTTATATTTTATAGTATGCTGAATAAAATAGAAATTATATTTTCTCCAAACTATTCTGTGTTGAGCGGTTAAAAAATAAAATAGGTCGTCCTATATGCTTAATTTAGAGTTAATTTAGAATAATGTAACTTTAGTTGTTCTACAAACATTGGGCTATTTGTTTTAATTGTTAACACATTGTAAGGTTGCATGATGTGACTACTGATGATTTGAAAAAAGTCGGGAACACAACTGCGCATATTGAAGAAATTGGAAGAACTGTCCACATCTACTTTTCGGCCTAACGAACAGCAAAAGCACCAGCCGGTCAATCTACTATCCCCCATAGTACAAAAGTTGACCTATTCTATTCTGTGAAATAAATAAATATTCCAAACATAGTCTGGGACAGTTGTAGAAAGCGGTAGATCCCAAAAATGTTTTACGCAATGTGGCTGACACAACAGATCAGAACGTTTAGCTATAAATGTAGAAAAACTATTAGGCTATTTCATCACAATATAAGCGCAGCAATGTGCACATGGCAGTAGGCTATAAGCGCAATGTTCCATTAGCGGGACAACACCATTGCAAATGCAATTATGCATGTAATTATTGTATTATAAAGGTGCGTTTTTATGGTGATAATGATCTTCACCAAACTTTAAACTCACAAGCTGCTTATGTATGCCAGTTAGGCTCTACACACCTTGTTAAGTGGATTAATGTGCTTAATTTTATTTGCTTAAAGTTATTTGACCACTTTAGTTGTGATACAAACCTTATCAAAACATATAGGCCTATGGGCTAGGCTACATGCGACAATGATTCAAAAAAGTCGCAAAGAAAAAAGGCATGGGCTATTTCTTGCCTTATATATAAATTGATAGGCTACTATTATCACCCTCAAACTATTCTTGATTTAATCTTGTCATTACATATACTAAATATTGTGTGACATTTGTTTTGATTTAGAATGGACCATTATCGTGCACCTGTCTTAAAACAGGGAAACAGAAAATAATTCATGTGGTTCATTTTCATGCCAGACAGGTAGGCTATACTCCTGTTGTAAAGATAAGCAATGTGCTTGATTTTAGGAAAGTTTAGAAATAAAGAGCCTATAGAAAGCTGATGGAATCCTCCTCTTTTTAATAGAGGCCATCACTGTTTTCTCACACAATTGCATAGCCTATAGAACTGTTGCGCAACATGAGCTCATGGGCTCTCATGAAGTGTTTGATAAGATTTTCGATGACATTTGCATTGATTTCAGTGATTAGTGGGACAATAGAGTGCTGAGTACCAGGCAGTTAGCAAGCTTGATAGACTACTATTGACTTATCAGCCCTAGTCAGACCACATCACCCCAATTATGGCCCAACTCCACTGGCAACCGGTCAACTACAGGATCGACTATAAAATCTTCATACTTGTATTTAAAGCCTTGATGGATTGAGCCCCACCTAAATCAACAACCTCATCTCAATCAGCGAGCCACCTCACACTCGCCACTACAGCCACTCCCTACTGCTTCAAGTCTCCAAGACATATCTCCGAACAATGGGGGACCGAGCCTTCTATTCCCTTGCCTATGGAATGCACTTCCTGACCATCTGAGAGCCAAACCATCGCTTGGAACTTTTAAACGGGCCTTAAAATCCACTTCTACAGTGTCTTTTTTTATAGTCTTAGTCCCAATCTAAAATGTATGTATCACTATTTTACTTGCCTTGATTCTAAATTTTGTTTTTATTGTATATAATTGTAAAATAAATCCTCAGTAGACTCTAATTAAAAGCGCTATACAAATTAAATGTATTATTATTACGCACACACACACACACACACACACACACACACACACACACACAATAAAGCTAAAACAACCAATATCCATGTCTGACATCTCATAACAGATAGGTTACAATACAATATTTCCCTGATAAATCATGAGGCGACCACATTACCAAATTAAAATAGAAGACGTCATTCAATTCCCCTGTTTATTTTTCTCTGTCCTGAATGCTTGATGAAAGGCAAATGTTTCCCATTTCCTCATAAGTGGAGCCTTAGTCCTTTTAGTTAGTAATTAAACACATGACATGACAACCATGACTTGGCAAGACAGTTAACCAATCATTAAGCAGACATTTCCTGGGAGTAACTTTCCTTATAAATGCAATAGAACAGGACAAACAGGACAAACAGGTAGCCTAGTGGTTAGAGCGTTGGGCCAGTAACTGTAAGGTCGCTGGTTCGAATACCCGAGCCGACAAGGTGAAAAAAAAACCTGTTGGTGTGTCCATGAGCAAGGCACTTAACCCTAATTTGCTCCAGGGGCTGACCCTGTTGGTAGGCCGTCATTGTAAATAAGAATTTGTTCTTAACTGACTTTCCTAGTTAAATAAAGGTTATATTAAAAAATAATAATAAAATACTCTGTCAAGACTATTATCAAAGTAGAATCTAACGTGAACAATTGGTGCGCCAAAAAAAAAAGAGGTTGTAAAAGACACAGTATATTCATGAGAACTCTGTAGCTTTATAAGCTTGGACTTCTGGAGCTTTGCTTCACATCTTAATAGGGTCAAGAGATTCAGATGTCATATGTGCACTAATACCTCATAGATTCCCTCCCTACAAAGCAGATAAGAAAAGCTCTATGCACTGTTTACCTTCAGCCCAGCTATGCCTTGGCACAACCCCAATAGAGGAGGATTAGAAAAAAATGTAACCACTCGGGAAATGTAGAAATCTTCCTAAGATCCTGTTCGTGGGGTTCCCATGTCCTGTAGCAGCACCAATAGCATTCCAGTTAAGGTATTCCCTTCAAATCGAGACGCGAATGTTCCATTGTTAATGACAAGATTGGGTGTTTTCTGTTGTTATTTGTTGTCTATGCCGGGTGGCATGGTCATAGATGTTTTATGTATGCTTGTCTGTCTGAAAGTTGGTGTTACTGGCCTTCATCCTGCCATGATCATGCTGTTCATTGACTATAGCTCAGCATTCAACACCATAGTACCCTCCAAGATCATCATTAAGCTCGAGGCTGTGCAACTGGGTCCTGGACTTCCTGACGGACCTCCCCAAGGTGGTGAAGGTAGGAAACAACACCTCCACTTCGCTGATCCTCAACACTGGGGCCCCAAAAGGGTGCGTGCTCAGCCCTCTCCTGTATTCCCTGTTCACCCATGACTGCGTGGCCATGCATGCCTCCAACTCAATCATCAAGTTTGTAGACGACACAACAGTAGTAGGCTTGATTAGCAACAATGATGGGAGTGTGGTGCCAGGAAAACAACCTCTCAAACGTTTACAGATGCACAATTGAGAGCATCCTGTCGGGCTGTGTCACCGCCTGGTACGGCAACTGCACCATCCGCAATCGCAGGGCTCTCCAGAGGGTGGTGTGGTCTGCCCAACGCATCACCGGGGGCAAACTACCTGCCCTCCAGGACATCAACCACCCGAGCCACGGCCTTTTTACCCCACTATCATCCAGAAGGCGAGGTCACTACAGTTCATCAAAACTGGAACCGAGAGACTGAAAAACAGCTTCTATCTCAAGGCCATCAGACTGTTAAATAGTCAACACTAGTCGGCTTCCACCCGGTTACGCAACCCTGCACATTAGAGACTGCTGCCCTATAAACACAGACTTGGAATCACTGGCCACGTTGGTGGTGGGACACTAGTCACTTTAATCATGTTTACATACTGCTTTACTCATCTAATATGTACAGTAGATACCTTTGTTTTTATTTCTCCTGCTCATTTCATTCAAAGACAACCACCTTCCTTTGTGTAACTAGCCGTCATATCGGGTTAGTCCACTAAGGACTTTTCATGATATGATTAGCAATCACTGTATGATCTATCCTGTTGTGTATATATACAGTTGTTGTAAGTTTACATAAACCTTAGCCAAATACATTTAAACTCAGTTTTTTACAAATCCTGACATTTAATCCTAGTAAAAATTCACTAACTTAGGCCAGTTAGGATCACCACTTTATTTTAAGAATGTGAAATGTCAGAATAATTGTAGAGAGAACGATTTATTTCAGCTTTTTATTTTGATCACATTCCCAGTGGGTCAGAAGTTTACATACACTCAATTAGTATTTGGTAGCATTGCCTTTAAATTGTTTAACTTGGGTCAAATGTGTTGGGTAGCCTTCCTCAATCAGTTGGGTGAATTTTGGCCCATTCCTCCTGACAAAACTGGTGTAACTGAGTCAGGTTTGTAGGCCTCCTTGCTCGCACAAGCTTTTTCAGTTCTGCCCACACATTTTCTGTAGGCTTTAGGTCAGGGCTTTGTGATGGCCACTCCAATACCTTGATTTTGTTGTCCTTAAGCCATTTTGCCACAACTTTGGAAGTATGCTTGGGGTCATTGTCCATTTGGAAGACCCATTTGCGACCAAGCTTTAACTTCCTGACTGGTGTCTTGAGTTGTTGCTTCAATATATCCACATAATTTTCCTTCCTCATGATGCCATCAATTTTGTGAAGAGCACCAGTCCCTCCTGCAGCAAAGCACCCCCATAACATGATGCTGCCACCCCCATGCTTCACGGTTGGGATGATGTTCTTCGGCTTGCAAGCTTCCCCCTTTTTCCTCCCAACATAACGATGACAACATTATGGCCAAACAGTTCTATTTTTGTTTCATCAGACCAGAGGACATTTCTCCAGAAAGTACGATCTTTGTCCCCATGTGCAGTTGCAAACTGTAGTCTGGCTTTTTAATGGCGGTGTTGGAGAAGTGGCTTCTTCCTTGCTGAGCGGCCTTTCAGATTATGTCGATATAGGACTGTGGATATAGATACTTTTGTACCTGTTGCCTCCAGCATCTTCACAAGGTCCTTTGCTGTTGTTCTGGGATTGATTTGCACTTTTTGCACCAAAGTACGTTCATCTCTAGGAGACAGAATGTGTCTCCTTCCTGAGCGGTATGACGGCTGTGTGGTGCCATGGTGTTTATACTTGCGTACTATTGTTTGTACAGATGAACGTGGTACCTTCAGGCGTTTGGAAATTGCTCCCAAGGATGAACCAGACGTGGAAGTCTACAATTTATTCTCTGAGGTACTATTGTTTGTACAGATGAACGTGGTACCTTCAGGCGTTTGGAAATTGCTCCCAAGGATGAACCAGACGTGGAAGTCTACAATTTATTCTCTGAGGTCTTGGCTGATTTCTTTTGATTTTCCCATGATGTCGAGCAAAGAGGCACTGAGTTTGAAGGTAGGCCTTGAAATACATCCACAGGTACACCTCCAATTGACTCAAATTATGTCAATAAGCCTATCAGAAGCTTCTAAAGCCATGACATCATTTTCTGGAATTTTCCAAGCTGTTTAAAGGCACAGTCAATTTAGTGTATGTAAACTTCTGACCCACTGGAATTGTGATATAGTGAATTATATGTGAAATAATCTGTCTGTAAACAATTGTTGGAAGAATTACTTGTGTCATGCACAAAGTAGATGTCCTAACCGACTTATCAAAACTATAGTTTGTTAACATGAAATCTGTGGAATGGTTGAAAAATGAGTTTTAATGACTTCAACCTAAGGTGTATGTAAACTAAGACAGAGGATGCCTTGGATGGCTTCCCGAACGCTACGGGTGCTGACAGGCTTTTCCTGTTGAAGCGAACATCGAATAGTCTCGTGATAAGGTTAATTCGTATCCAACAGCAACACGTGCAAAACTACTATTCTAAACTTGCCACATCTTTGAAAAAAGAATTCAGTGGTTCTGTGACTCGCAAACATGGCAACTCGCTGGCTAACACTGTCAAACAAGCTCGGAATGAACATCCACAAAGTTACTATCACAGGCTTCGTCCAGCTTACTTTGGCCTACTCACTGAAACAGGAATGGAAGAGCTGTTACCATTCAAACAAATGTTTCTGTCAAACATGTATCCCAACTTCATTACTTACTTGGGTCCTACAGCCCACGTTGTCGACAGCTTGCGACAACAGCTTTTGAGGCATCAAAAGTGCGCAGCTCTTAGCAAGGACGTTAACAAATTATCCCTGCTCTCACTCAAGACCCTATCCAGGGCCCGCTAGATCAAGACACAAGCACTCAGGCTTGGTCTATAGACTCTGATAAAAAGGTTGTGAAGAAAAAGGTCAAAAACTTCATAAGAACCAATTCCACTGGAAAACTGAAAAGTCACTCTGTCCTCACCATGAACAGAAATGACACATCACATCGTAGCAAACGAACACTCAACTTTGTGGGGTGTATGACCACAAAACGCAACTCAAGGTGCCCGTACCTGGAAACAGTCCTGAAGGACTGCTTAAGCTGTCATGCGCTAATTGATTCGGGCTCGACAATATCACTCATCTCTCAAACGTTCTTCGATGATCTCAAAAGGGCTTTGAACCCAGCTAAACGTTTGTTGAAAACAGAACAATGCAATACCTCCCTTTGAGGTTTCACTCAGGTTTATTGGCCTCATAAATACCAAATAGAGAAAGTCTCTACAGTCTGGTAAGATCCAAAAGGTTGAAGAACGGAACAATATTTCTGTAATCCAACCAGTTGAAAGTGTCAGTTGGTACTTAAAGAATGTGATGTCAGATCAGTGGTTGTTTTTGGATAATGATTACTGATGATATGACAACATGATTGCATCTTTGAGAGTCTACACATTCTAGTTATCAGATTTACATTTAATGGTTGCAAAACTTATATGATTGAACATAAAACTATTTGTGAGAAGATTAAATGTGATTTTAGTCTCCTATAGGAGAGAATTGTTTGCATAGTAAAACTCAGGCCAAGTCAGTGGCCACGCCCAAGTGAACAGACATTGGTTGAGAACTATGAAACACGCCCTTCTCTCCCCCAGTACAAAAGCCCGTTGACGAAAGTCAACCCAGTTCCTGATGACGCTAGGACTGGTGTCCATGCGTTTAAAAAGGGCTAAATTGAACTACAACTCTAATGAAAGCTACATACATAGATAACGTAGCGGGGACGATCACCATGTTAGAATTGTGAATTTCTACTAGACCAGCCAAGAATATAGCGTCGAGCTGATTATGGCAAAATGGTATGAACACAGACACACGACAACAGAGAACACAGAGCCATTAGGTGTCAGCCCAATTAACACACACACCCGACAGAAAGAGCTCTCATTTTCCATAAGAACATAACAGGACTGTCCGTGATCACCTCTCTCAGAGAGAGAGAGAGAGAGAGAGAGAGAGAGAGAGAGAGAGAGAGAGTCTGTGTTTGACAGAGACAGGTATAGAGTCAGTATATGTGCGTGTGAGTTTCACAGCCGGTGTGTGTCTGTGTAGCCTGTGGTGATCTCTGTAAATATGAATACATCTGGATGTCCAAATACCTTAAGAACAGCTCATAATAATGGCCAGAACAGAGCAAATGGAACTGCATCAAACTCCTGGATATCATGTGTTACCATTCCACTGATTACGCTTCAGTCATTACCACGAGCCCATCCTCCCCAATTAAAGGTGCCACCAACCTCCTGTTGTGTATATGCACTGCATGCACCGGCTACTAAGAAGAAGCAATTATCCATTTTGAACTATTTCCCAGTGCTGTATTCTCACACGTTCAAAAAGTAAAAGTATTATCATCATGCTTGCTTTACCAGTAAGAGGCAATGGTAGTGAGGCGATCTGTGTTTGGGGATGATGTTTAGTAAACAGCACTGGTCTCAAAAATAATTAACAGTACCTACTGTATGTTACAGCATGACAATGGAAGCCAAGGTTTGTGTTACATAAGCCCCTGCCACTAACAGGAGGATGGAGAGCAGAGGGTGAGGGAAAACACATGTAACCATCCATCAACATTTTCATTCAGCCATATCTGTGAGAGTGCCTATCTGTAATGTACTGTATGGACACTTTACGCCGAACTAACTTCTCTAAACATAAATCATAGGGAGTGTAGCAACTGATCTAATCAAAATGATGCAAGTCTGTGCCCAGTTGTATTTTGCTAGGAATTCACCATTGCCTCTTGAAGAACAATTCACCTGTAGATACTTGCTATAACAACTTGACTAACGGTAACTCGTTTCGAACACATTAAATATGTATTTATTTATTTATTTAAGTGGTTTAGCTCAGTGTGAGACACACGAGCGACTTGCTAATAATTGGGCAGAATTTGCCCAATTATTTGTTATATGATTACCGTTCAGCGACTTCAGGCGTCCAGGCTTATATATACTTTTAGATAATTCATACGCAAAAAGTGCCTCACACATTGCTTTATCAATGCAGACTACAAAGTTGCCAATGTAATAAAAACCATTAATAAACACTATCAATGAGATTCATATTGAAAGCGGGATCTTACCGTTCGGGGAATCATTTTTGTTTTCAGTGAAGGTTACTAGTCTAGATCCCGTGCGCAAGTGAAATTGCCTTTAAACGGAAAAATATATGGCGGTTTTCTAAATTACAGGGGTGTATATGAATCCATAAGGTTTGTGTAAGACAGAGGCACCTCCACCCGTAGCACTGAGATACTTGTGAAGCTTAAATCCACTCTGCAGGGAATTTAACCAAATTAGCACCCGGCTCGCCCCTTCTGTCGACTGCGCTGCGCGCTTGGAAACACACGCGAAACACTAGACAATTGGAAAATTATGTCTGTAGCTCGCCCAGTTCAGTTCTTCACTAAGCCCCGCCACTGTTTCGGTAAACGGTTAAGGGATTTGCCTGGAGAAATGTAACCACACTGAAATTCATGGACGAGCTATGGACATGGAGTTATAACCATGTTTTGAGGCTATACCGTGTTTGTTTACATATACATTGTTTACAAACATTGGAAAAACAAGCGTATAGTTTGGCTTCTGATGGGATACGACAGTTGAACTAAACTCGTGAGGCATTTATAAGTATTACAATTGATGTAGTAGCTGCAGATTGCCTCTTTAAAAGGTGCAGCGATGGGTCAGAGAGAGAGATACCTTATTGATCCCCAAGGGTACATTTCTTCGTCAAGCAGCTACGAATAAACATAGGGCAGGTGCAAAATGCCAGAACGAAAAAACACAAAAGACAGATACACGATACATGGAGCGTCAGTATGAAAACGTATAGAAATACAAGAAGTCTGGAGTGCAAAAAAGCTATAAAAAAGACATTGCATAGTATGGGTGGATGGCTAAATATGTACACTATACAATGTTTCAGAGTGTTAGGTGAAAAATAAAATAATACAAATATTGCAAGTTGATATTTTCAGAGATTTATGTGAAGTATTTTGTATTCTAAGTTGATCAGAGAATTATCCTGGGTTAAGGATATTCAGTCATAAAAAGAGAGGAATACTGGAATGTTACTGCCTTGTTACTAAATATTCACAGAATTATTGATTGTTAACAGTGGAAATGTGAGCCAGAATCAACCTATTGTTTCATTGTTTGTTCATGTTCTCATGCACACTTGACCACACAAAGGTACTGTGACTGTTCACCCATCAAAATCTCCCTCCAATCCCACATGACCGCCCACACTAAACCCAACATACCAGCAACACACTGGGCAGGGTTACAATGGACAAAAGGGCAGAGTTCAATGTGAACCAGTGGGGTGACTTTCCTCACATTCTGGGACATACAGGGAGACCTTGGTGTATTGCATTTATTGTGAAGTTGACCTTCCACCCCTCATGGTAAAGAAGTGACTAATTAATCCATGAACCTTGCTTGTGAGCATGTTATACCAGCACACAAAGCACACACTCCCACCTAGCAAAAGCTACCAACAGGTGTTCTGAGTAAAATGAGAAACTCCCTCTCTTTATCAATGAGATCATTCTCTATGCATTAGACCTATTTCCCTGTATTCTGTCTATAGCCCTCTACCAGGAAACATGCATTGTGTGTGACCACCATTATCTCTGACAGACATTATTTGTCTCAGCACACCTCTGGAAGGACACTGGCGGATTCTCTGACAAGCTGTCTCTGCTGTTGTTTTTGCAGTGGGTTTCATTAAGTGATGGATTGCAGCTGCATGTTGAAGAACCACTGGGGCTCCAACGCTGATTGGGATGTATGGGAGAGAATTACAGTTTACCACCCTGCTAGCTTAGCTCACTGTTGGTTCTTGGTTTGTTTTTCCTTATGGTGATGTATGAATGACTGAGCTTTGTTTCATTAACCCTGAGTACGAGCCCATTCATCGTAAATAAACAGAACTGATGGGGACTCCCACTCACAGCCAAACAGATACTCCCCAGGGTCATCCCTAGAGGTGGGTTTGGGGGGGCACATCGATCAAAGACTGTGTATGTCTGTCACGGTCGGTGGTAGGCAGGACCCAAGGTGCAGAGCTGTAGTAAAATCGACATACTTTATTTTCAGGATTTACCAAACAACAAAAGGAAATGAAGCAACCATGAACTGGAGTGCACACGCACAAACAATAACCCACACACAGGTGGGAAACTCAACTACTTAAGGATCCCCAATTAGAGACAATGCAGAGCAGCTGCCTCTAATTGTGGACCAACAAAACCAAACATATTTACCTAGAAATCTCAACTGTCAGGCCCTGACAATCGCCTCCAGGCCAACATAAAGATGGCTAGAGGCCTCCCTATGGTCAGGACCTGACAATGTCAAAATGTTCCAAGGAAGTTGTTGACTTTGGGAATTCAATACCCATGCATTTTCCCCCAATTCCACCAACCCTCTTCCTATAAATCAAAACCCACAAGCAGCCTCTGCATAAATGGTTAAACATGCTATGTGTATAAAACCATATATTTAAAATATGATAAATAAGAGCCGCGTGGCTATGTCAGGAGAAGAAGAGAGAGAGAAAATTCTCAAAATACCATTTTCATTGGTGGGGTGTGGGAATCAATGTTATGGATGGCACAAAAGCAACATGGCTTACTTTCCGAATCCTCATTCAGCCACCTTGCTGTGTGTCGGGATAAACAGAAATGAACCATTGTAGTCCTCAGCACCATGACCTCCAGTACCATATGCTGCAGCAGTACAAGGCAAAAGGAACCTCCAGTACCACATGCTGCAGCAGTACAAGACAAAAGGAACCTCCAGTACCACATGCTGCAGCAGTACAAGGGAAAAGGAACCTCCAGTACCACATGCTGCAGCAGTAGAAGGGAAAAGGAACCTCCAGTACCACATGCTGCAGCAGTACAAGGCAAAAGGACCCTCCAGTACCACATGCTGCAGCAGTACAAGGCAAAAGGACCCTCCAGTACCACATGCTGCAGCAGTACAAGGCAAAAGGACCCTCCAGTACCACATGCTGCAGCAGTACAAGGGGAAAGGAACCTACAATACCACATGCTGCAGCAGTACAAGGGAAAAGCCAGTTGACAGGAGTCCGACCTGATTTACAGAGCCTCAAAACGTCTGGACAAATCTCCAAGGGAACCAGTGGATCTCAATTTAGAGGGTTCACCAAGGTCAGAAGAGAGCTGCCAAATTCTTACTTTACAGATTTAAGGAGAAAGAAGGAGGAGAGAAGGTGGGGTGCAAGGAAAGGAATATCGGTAGGAAGCTAGAGAGAAATAATGAGAGGATTACGATATTATGTACACAGAGAGTTGGATACTGTGACATCGAGTGGGGTATGCATGTTGAAGAAACAAGACCTGCAACAGCCGCCCGGAGAGACTTTGGTGGCGAAGTCTCTGCCTAAACACACTAACAATAGCAACCCACAGAAGCCCTCTAGGCACAATGCTCAGCTTCAAGCATTTAACAAGATGGATCTTGTTACTCCTGCAGCTGAGTCTGGTGCTGCTGACATGACAACAGTCATAGTGTATGTCAAGAGAGCACTTTATAAATTAGCACAGGAGACAGTTGAATAATAAATAAATGTTGCCCTGAGAGAGTGATACAGTATTACAAGTTGGGAGACATATTATTAGAAGGATGTAATCTTCCCTGGCTGGAAAGATGACAAGATCAGGATATGCAAGGAAACACATGAGAACCATAGAACCATGTCAGACATCAGAAGTGGAAACTTCCCATTGCTGGGCGGTGGTTGTTTCCCACACTTGTCAGGGATCATTAGGGATGCAGGCTGAATGTTGCTGTATGGCTGCAGGCCAAAGTTCTCCAACTGGCAAGTGGCAGTCTGGCAGCTGCTGCATGCATGAGCTTCATAGAAGCTGACATCTTTGAGCTCTGCTGCCCATCTCAGGTCCTGGAGGACCAGAGTACAGTATGTCAGATTCACACCTCTGACTCCCAGTACGAGAGAGGAAGCTGATCTGGCACACTCCAACCATCATTAGACACATTATTCAATGAGTGATTGGAATTAAAAGGTTGAGGTTTGCGGCATGTGTTTTTCTCTTGTCTCCAGGAACACACCCTCCTCCTGACAGATGAACTTGATCCATTCCTGGAGAACCTTAAAGCAGGGATCCCTAACTGGCGGCCCACAGGGCGACTATTACCCGCAGGTGGTTTTATTTGGCCCCCAAGTTTTCTGAGCAAAAAAATAATAATAATAATAATAATTTGTACTTTAAAATGTTTTATTGTTGGATATAAAAGACAAAAAACACCAGGAAATCAGCTCAAGTGATTTTCATTTAAGAAATCTGTTAAAGTATTCCCACGCATACTACAGAGTATTCCCACACATACTACAGAGACACGTGATCGTATAAAAATGTAAGCAAGGTTTGAAATAATTAACATTCAGTCAAACATTATCTGTTTTGCAGTGGTGTAAAGTATTTAAGTAAAAATACTTTCAAGTACTACTTAAGTTATTTTTTTTGGTATCTGTACTTTACAATTTTTTATTTTTGACAACTTTTACTTCACTACATTCCTAATGAAAATAATGTACTTTTTACTCCATACATTTTCCCTGACACCCAAAAGTACTCGTTACATTTTGAATGCTTAACAGGACAGGAAAATGGTCCAATTCATGCACTTATCAAGAGAACATTCCTGGTCATCCCCAATGCCTCTGATCTGGCGGACTCACTAAACACAAATGCTTAGTTTGTAAATGATGTCTGAGTGTTGGAGTGTGAAAACAAGAAAATGGTGCCGTCTGCTTTGCTTAATATAAGGAATTTGATATGATTTATACTTTTGATACTTAAGTACATTTTATCAATTACGTTGACTTTTGATACTTAAGTATATTTAGAACCGAATACTTTTAGACTTTTACTCAAGTAGTATTTTACTGGGTGACTTTCACTTTTATTTGAGTCATTTTCAATTAACCTACAGCATCTTTACTTTTACTCAAGTATGACAACTGGGTACTTTTTCCACCACAGCTGTTTTTATTTTTATTTTTATTTTTTTTTGTTTGTTTTTTTGTTTGGGCTTCTTGCAGTAAATTTGTAGTCAACAAATGATTTGTAATTATGTTCCTGCCCCCCGACCAACCACCCAAGAAAAACAAACAAACAATCTCATCTAGTTGATGATCCCTTCCCTAAAAGGTAACTTTCTACCACATTCAGTAAATTATCTACTTAATCAATGAACACTGAAGCGCAGTAAAGTCCAGCAGACCAGGAACCATTGTAAGGCTGTCCTTGAGCTGGCCACAGAGGGATTGTTGGGTGGATTATGACTGTGTTGGCTGATAGCCATCCTTTTCTCAAGCGCTTTCTGGCCTAAAACCAGCTTGAGTCATAACCTTACGTCAATACATTGACTCTAGTAATGTACTGTACTGACATCTGTGTTGGGGAAATTATATCAAGTTATATAAGCTTGATGCTGATTTGGATGGTAATCAACCAACCATATGGAACTGTGGATGTCCTGAATATTTAAATGTAAAGTGCTTGTACAATAACAGCTTTCAGGAAAGTTTTAAACTTGCAGGAGATTGGAATTCGTACCATTGATTGCTGTGTGAGCAAATGCAGTACTCACAGGTCAACGTGGTACATGTCTAATGTGTATATAATGCATACATCTGGTAAAATAAGGCTCATACATCCAACAGTGGTCCATTATTTACTGTCTTGTTGATATGAGGTCAAGGTAGAGTTCAACACCCAAACTAAAACCGTGTCTCTGTGTGAAGACGGAGCAAATCCAAAAAGAGAGCTTGGCACAGCACTCGAGTTAGGCATTATGAAAGCACAATGGTGGCTATCCCCCTGGCTTTCCAAATCCTCACATTCTCAAAACACAAGATTGAAACAGAAATATTCTCACTGAAATGTTCTGAGAATGTGGTCATGTACAGTAGCCTAGATCCAGTACTGTCACAGGATAACGTGGCATTTCTCATTGATTGCAATCTGAAATGCCTCAATTGACCTTTTCCTGCATTGATCCCTGCCGCAGGAGATACATGCTCAAGGAAAAGACAGTAGTATAGTTGTGTGTTGATCAGGAGGTTTGAAAAGCAACATGAACATTTTCACTGTTTCTTTTCAATATGCAAGGCATCTGCATTGCTTAATAATGTTGCTGTCAACAGAGCCTCTTAGGAAAATAAATACCTCTGTCATTCAAATGTATTTAAATTAAGTTTTGATTAAATTAATTGAGGTCACCACTATTTGAAGGGCCAGCGTTGTTATTTTTAGATGCACAACACAGAGGGATTTCAGCTCCATAATCATACGTGTCACAGGGTCGTTATGATTCGTGTTGTTTTCTTTGAGAAATGTTCCACTTGATTCTTCCACTGGCCCATGAGAAATCCATGGACTATTTATCTATCATATCTAATCAATAGATTACACTCTGTCTACGTGACTAAGTGGCTGTTATCCTCACTGACTCGATTCAAGGTCCTACAATGTCATTGTCCTGTAAGTGTCCCAGAACGAAGTGCAGGAGTGTTTATACTTAATAGTCAAGGGAAAGGTAGGGCAATTGTCCCTGTTCTCCCATAAAAATAGCATGTCGGCTGCAGGTTATTATTCCCACGGCTGTATGCGCAGCGTTTGGACTCTGAAGCGAGTGAAAGGGCACATAGCGGCAGTCAATCCCATTTCTGCCTTATTTGAAATGAGATTGAGTGCCATAAATCCAATACTGTCCTCCTTGAGCCTAAAAACGGATTCTAGATGTGCTACGTTCAGATCCATTCAAGGAAATTGGATAGAAAAAGCTCTTCTCAGGGTCGCTTGTTCAAGTGCTGCCCATCCCAGCAGACACAACGGATGGTGACAATAACCTCATTAGCATAGTCACTCATGTGTCCGTCTCACGCCCCGCTGTAAGAACACAGCAGGGGAGGCATTTTACCAATGAGTCTCGTTGCAACATGTGAATGGCAATCCAGTGTAGTGCATCACCTATTCATCACCGTGGCATACATGAGCCCGATTGTAAAACGAAGCAGAATTTATGAATTACCCATGAGTACATACGGTCGTTCTCTGGTGTTTTTTCAAAATCTTAGCCATATGTCGAACTCAAACAAATGAAAAAAGGCAAACCTATTATTCTCCAATTACACATACAGTATTTCTCTTAACAATAGAGACGCAACTACTAAATCATCTCCCTCTTGGGTTAAATGAGGAAGACACATTTCAGTTGTACAACTGACTAGGTGTCCCCTTTCCTCTCACTGAGGAGCCGGAGGTTTCCATTATAGGAACCAGCCAGTAAGCAGAGCAAAACAGTGATAAATCTTAAGCAAGGGGGACAACGCTTGAAACAAATAAAGTGTTGCTGCGGTGTGCCTCCCCAGCCATGTCTACGCTTCACATTCAAAGATATTAACTGTAGCACCTTCCTAGACCCTGAATCTCAAGTGTCATAGTGATTAAGCTCTGTTTGTATAGTAAAGAACGGTTTACATTTCGCATGTCGTCCCCTGGAAGAAACCATGGATAAAGCAAACAAACACCAGTAAATAACACCTGCAAATGGAAACAAAGACACTAATTTGATTTATTACCAGGTTTTACCAAGTCAAAATGCCTTTGTACTGTTAAATAACCTCCGACTGACAAACAATGCACATATTGGTTGTTCTTTGTTGGTGTTGGTATGACCATGAATTTATAATTAGAAATTGCAGCTATATAGGATTAGGAATACACCATATTGGGCTCTGCAGTTCTATGAACTATGTGACGACACCTTGGGACCACAACTCATGTCATTTGAATGTCAAATTTGTTGACGTCATTTCAAGTGATGTGCCATATCGATTGGTCCTTCAACTCGTTGGATTTAGCCGACAACAGTGTGACAGTGTAACACAGATGGAGATAGAGCATCCATTTAGTCTAAAAGGGTACTGCACTGATGAAGGTCTTCATGGAATTGGCCGTGTCCGAATACCCATACTTGCATCCTAAATAGTTGGCCATTTGAGTATATGAAAAAAGAAGAAGTTTTATAGTATATGAAATTTAGAAAAAAATCAAGGATTTTTCTTTATTTGTACTATTTTCTACATCGTAAAATAATAGTGAAGACATCAAAACTATGAAATAACACATGGAATCATGTAGTAACCAAAAAAAAGTGTTAAATCAAAATATATTTTATATTTGAGATTCTTCAAAGTAGCCACCAATTGCCTTGATGACAGCTTTGCACACTCTTGGCATTCTCTCAAACAGCTAAATGAGGAATGCTTTTCCAACAGTCTTGAAGGAGTTCCTACATATGCTGAGCACTTAATGACTGCTTTTCCTTCACTCTGCGGTCCAACTCATGCCAAACCATTTCGTTTGGGTTGAGGTCGGGTGATTGTGGAGGCCATCACTCCTTACACAGCCTGGAGGTGTGTGTTGGGTCATTGTCCTGTTGAAAAACAAATGATAGTCCCACTAAGCGCAAACCAGATGGGATGGTGTATCACTGCAGAATGCTGTGGTATCCCTGCTGGTTGAGTGTGCCTTGAATTCTAAATAAATCACTGACAATGTCACCAGCAAAGCACCCCCACATCACACCTCTTCCTCCATGATTCATGGTGGGAACCACACGAGGAGATCATCCATTCGTCTACTCTGCGTCTCAAAAGACAACGGTTGGAACCAAAAATCTCAAATTTGGACTCATTAGACCAAAGGACAGATGTCCACCGGTCTAATGTCCATTGCTCGTGTTTCTTGACCAAAGCAAGTCTCTTCTTATTGGTGTCCTTTAGTAGTGGTTTCTTTGCAGCAATTCAACCATGAAGGCCTGATAAACGCAGTCTCTTCTGAACAGTTGATGTTGAGATGTGTCTGTTACTTGAACTCTGTGAAGCATTATGAAGACTTGGTCTTTTACCAAATAGGGCTATCTTCTGTATACCACCCCTACCTTGTCACAACCCAGATGATTGGCTCAAACGCAAGAAAGAAATTCCACAAATTAACTTTTAACAAGGCACACACCTGTTAATTGAAATGCATTCCAGGTGATTACCTCATGACGCTGAGAGAGAATGCCAAGATTGTACAAAGCTTTCAATGCAAAGGGTTGCTACTTTGAAGAATCTCAAATAAAATATGTTGAACACTTTTTTGGTTACTACATGATTCCGTATGTGTTATTTCATTGTTTTGATGTCTTCACTACTATACTACAATGTAGTAACTTTTGACTGGCACTGTACTTTAGATTTGGTTTACTAGGATCTCCATTAGCCGACGCCAATGACGACAGCTAGTCTTACTGGGGTCCGACAAATAGCAAAAAATACATTTAAAAACAGTAACATGTGGTGTGTGTGTGTGTGCGCTCGCATCCATCAGTGACAGATACATGTCAGTACATACACACAAGTAGGTAATATGGGGGAGAGCTGTTGTGCCGTGAGGTGTTGCTTTATTTGTTAGAAACCAAATTTGCTGTTCAATTGCACTAAATGAGATAGAAGGTATTTCCATGCAACCATGGCTCTGTATAATACTGGACACAATTTCCTGAATTATTTCTGGACCTGGGGACTGTGAAAATAACCCTAGTGGCATGTCTGGTGGGGTAAGTGTGTGTGTGTAAATGTATATTTATTTTTTTAACCTTTATTTAACTAGGCAAGTCAGTTAAGAACAAATTCTAATTTACAATGACGGCCTAACCCAAACGACTCTGGGCCAATTGTGCGCCGCCCTATGGGACTCCCAATCACGGCCAGATGTGATACAGCCTGGATTCAAACCAGGGACTGTAGTGACACCTCTTGCACTGAGAAGCAGTGTCTTAGACTGCTGCACCACACGGGAACCCTAAGTTACCTATGCAAACAATATGGAATTTCAAACACATGAATGTTTCTTACAATAACAAGGAGTGATGCCATTAGTCTTTCCTCAACCTCTTAGCCAAGAGTGATTGGCATGCTTAGTATTAATATTAGCTCTCTGGTTACAATGAAGAGCAAAGCGTGCCGCTCTGTTCTGGGCCAGCTGCAGCTTAACTACTGTAGGTCTTTCTTTGCAGCACTTGACCATATGACTGGACAATAACCAAGACAAAACTAGAGCCTGCAGGACTTGCTTTATGGAGTGTGGTGTCAACAAAGCAGAGCATCTCTTTATGAAGGACAGACCTCTCCCCATCTTTAAAACCATTGAATCTATACGTTTTGACCATGACAGTTTACAATCTAAGGTAACACCAAGTAATTTAGCCTCCTCAACTTGTTCAACAGCCACACCATTCATTACCAGATTCAGCTGAGGTCTAGAACTTAGATAATTGTATTTGGTAAAAACAATAATTCCCTTAGTTTTATACATGTTCAGGACCAGTTTATTACTGGCCACCCCATTCCAAAACTGCAACTCTTTGTTAAGGGTTTCAGTGCCTTCATTAGCTGTGGTTGCTGACGTGTACATGGTTAAATCATCAGCGTAGGTCACTGGTAAAAATTGAAAACCGTAGAAAGCCTAGAGAGCTGCCCCGTGGTACACCACACTTTACATGTTTGACATTAGAGAAGCTTCCATTAGAGAACATGGGTTCTATTAGATAGATAGCTCTGAATCCACAATATGGCAGAGGTTGAAAAGCCATAACAGATAAGTTCTCAACAGGTTATGGTCAATAATATAAAATGGCTGGAGTGAAATGTAACTGTACAGCTCCCACAATCTTCTTATCATCATATCGGCTATTTTCAGCCCTTTCCTGCGTAGCTTATCAGCAGTCCATTAATCAGGTGGTGTGTGTGTGCGCTGCAGGGTTGAAGCTACAGTATGAACCCATAGGCTTGGCTCTCTCATCCCTTCCAGGCTTTTTTTTCCAGACTCCGTCCAGGTCTCACGTGGAGATTCTGCAATTCCGTCCACAACAAATGTTGTTCCGCCTTGATTGTCCCTCGAGATAAAAAGCCGATTTTTTTCCATCCTTGTTATTATGGATTCATATACAGAACTGATGTCCTCTCTCAATGACTTACAGGTTGTCGTCATCTTGCCCTTCCTGTTTAAATATCAAACTCATCTTAGCTTTTCTTCTAATAGAATTCGCTGCACACATTTGTTTTGGTTGCACTGACTCTTGCACACTCACTGGACTCGACCCAACACACTTTATTATCTATCCTAGTCCTTTTTACCCGACCTACATGTAGATTTTACATTAATTATCTTGTACCCCTGCACATTGACTTGGTAATCCTTGTATATAGCCTTGCCATTGTCATTTTATTGAGTTACTATTATTTAGCAAAAATATAAAAATACTTTAACTGTTCAATGTTGTGAAAAGGCCTTGTAAGTAAGCATTTCACAGTAAAGTCTACACCTGTGGTATTCAGCGCATGAGACAAATAACATTTGATTTGACTATTGAGGAAGAGAATCATCTTTCCACACCCACCTCACTGGGAATAAAACTGGTTGAATCAATGTTGTTTCCACGTTATTTCAATATTTTTTTTTAAATGTGATGACATTGAACCAATGTGGAAAAACGATTGGATTTGAAGAAAAATTTATCACATAAGAGAATCGTATTTTTTCACCTAACTTTATAACCTAGATTATAATGACATGGTGACTTTATTTGTTGATTTCACATTGAATTCACGTTAGTTGACAACTCAACCAAATGTAAATCAAAACCAGATGTCGAACTGACGTCTGCGCCCAGTGGGACGCGTGTTCAACAGCTGATCATCAGAATAGGAGATGTGCTCTACAAAAATGAGTGAACGGTGGGGAACAAGCACGATTGCACATTCAATGACGCCTTCTCAGTATGGATGAGTAGTATGTTGATATTTGTTGCATACTTTTGCACTCAACAGTATGCTCTAAATAGTATGTAGTACAATGAAGTACCTATCCATCCATCTAAACAGTCTGCAGTTTAAGTAAGTTGTACGCAAGCCAGATTTCGGACATGGCCATAGTCAATACAGCACATTTGTACAGCGTTCTCAGATTGCAGAAAAAACAAACAGTGTCCTTGGGCTATCAAATAGCATACTGTAGGTCTACAGAACCCAGAGCCCAGTTTCATAGCTTTTAGTTTTATCCTGCAGACTTATGGCAGCCTATAGTTTAAGGGCTCACTTGGTCTGAAACCTTCCACGAGGATAACCATTTCACAATGTTGAGGGACATTGAGTTCAGAGACAGGGGGTTGGCATAGTTCACCATAGACTCTCACTCACACTATTGACATTTTTACACACTGTGCCAATAAAAACCAAAGAGATGCCCACAATAAGACTGACAGAAGAGTGTGCAAAAGACAGAGCAGTAGTGCTACACAGAGCTGTGATAACATGTATGCACACCTGTGATAAGACGTGGCTGGATAAATATACTGCATGCATTGTGTTCGAATCAACATTGACCAGTTTTGACAAACCAATTTCTCACAGGCACCAGTATGTAGCGTAATCCAATTTCTATAGACTTAGTATTGGATGGATGTGAAAACTTTGTCAACTAGTGGTCTGTGAAGACTAAGAAATGTTCTGTTAAAAGTAGTTGGTCGATAATATTAGTGAATAATATCTTAAATCATGTGTTCTTGACAAGTGACAGCTTAGGCAAATACAAGTCTGCACATGGTTTTTAAGATTTACTATGGTTTGTTGGGCTGCTCTACAATTCCAGTATGGTAACAATTCCATTACTAAGTAATGCAATATAAAAACAATAAGAAATCACTTCTTTCAATAAACAAACACGCAAAACAGCTCTGTCTCTGCTGTCTTTAGTACATTGCTGTGCCATGATGAAATGTGACTGGCTACATTTGAAGGAGGAGTATGACCTCTAAGCTAACAAAGCAAAAACAAAATAGTATCATCCATATGAATCTCTCAACTCAGCCAGGTGCTAATGCTATGTAGTCTTCATTTGATAAACTTTAAAAAAAGTTCCATTTCCAAATGGGATCCATATCACTCCGGTCTGAGAAGAGGAGAGGGAGAAGAAAGAGAAAGAGAAAGACAGAAGGATTTTACAGAGCCTTTGGAAAGTATTCAGACCCCTTGACTTTTTCCACATTTTGTTACATTAAAGCCTTATCAGAAATACCTTACATCCCGTTTCCATTTATCGTTTCTACAACTTGGAGTCCAACTGTAGTAAATTCCATTGATTTGATTTGTAAAGGCACACAGCTGTCTATATACAAAAAGGTCCCACAGTTGACAGTGCATGTCAGAGCAAAAACCAAGCCATGAGGTCGAAGGAATTGTCCATAGAGCTCCGAGACAGGATTGTGTCGAGGCAGACCTGGAGAAGGGTACCAAAACATTTCTGCAGCATTGAAGCTCCCCCAAGACCACAGTGGTCTCCATTATTAAATGGAAGAAGTTTGGAACCACAGAGACTCTTCCTAGAGCTGGGCGCCCGGCCAAGCTGAGCAATCGGGGAAAAAGGGCCTTGGTCAGGAGGTGACCAAGAACCCGATGGTCACTCTGACAGAGCTCTAGAGTTCCTCTGTGGAGAACCTTCCAGAATGACAACAATCTTCGCAGCACTCCACCAATCAGGTCTTTATGGTAGAGTGACCAGACGGAAGCCACTCCTCAGTAAAAAGGCACATGACAGACCGCTTGGAGTTTGCCAAAAGGAAACAAGATTCTCTGGTCTGATGAAACCAAGATTGAACTCTTTGGCCTAAATGCCAAGCGTCACGCCTGGCGGAAACCTGCCACCATCCTCCTAGTCAGGATTGAGGCAAAGATGAACGGAGCAAAGTACAGAGAGATCCTTGATGAAAACCTTCTCCAGAGGGCTCAGGACCTCAGACTGGGGGCGAAGGTTCACCTTCTAACAGGACAACGACCCTAAGCACAGAGCAAAGACAATGCAGGAGGGGCTTCGGGACAAGTCTCTGAATGTCCTTGAGTGGCCCAGCCAGAGCCAAGACTTGAACCCGACCTAACATCTCTGGAGAGACCTGAAAATAGCTGTGCAGCAACGCTCCCCATGCAACCTGAGAGCTTGAGAGGATCTGCAGAGAATAAATGGGAGAAACTCCCCAATACAAGTGTGCCAAGCTTGTAGCGTCATACCCAAGAAGACTTGAGGCTGTAATCGCTGCCAAAAGGTGCTTCAACAAAGTACTGAGTAAAGGGTACTTACTGTATGTAAATGTAATATCACTTTATAATTTTTAATACATTTGAAAACATTTCTAAAAACCTGTTTTTGCTTTGACATTATGGGGTAGTGTGTGTAGATTGATGAGGGATAAAAAAAAAAAGAATCCATTTTAGAATAAGGCTGTAACGTAACAAAATGGGGTCTGAATACATTCCGAAGGCACTGTATGTGGCTCCATTTGATTTCTATCTGTCAAATACAGTATAGAATTTAATCACTGCAGTTCAATCCAAGCAAAAGTGGAAAGACAAATATACAAAATAGGGGATTTTTTTTGATGGTTGAACCCTTTATTATATACTACTGAACAATCAAACATTAACAATGTGACATTAAAATGCTTTATAGGACTGTGTAGCTATTATTTAAAAGTTGAATATGGCAAACATACAAGGTGTAATACATAGATGATACAGTATGCAATAAGTACCTGTATAGATTATACATACATTTTACATGAAGAGTAGTAAAAAGAAACAGTAGTCTTTTCCATAAGCAAAATATGCCAACGTCACATTCTGTGGGTAAAACTAAATAAAAATGTTGACACTATTCTTTGACATATTACCATTGATAAATGAAACGGGTTATCCAAGCCCTTAAAAAGTTAGGTGAATAACAAATGCATAACCTGTGAATGATAGCAGTGGCTGAGGTGGAAGTGATCCAAGCCTTGATTGCTGTAAGCCTCATGAGCCTTCATGAACACAAACAGGCTGCCGAAATACACCCCCCCCCATCATCCAGGTTCATGCTTACTGGGCTGGATATATAACATTTCACAGCTAATTCCCTTCACTTGTCTGTCACATATCCTGGATTATTATGTAGAGCAAGGTACAGCCATAACATGGCAGTCCATAAACCCGTCTTGCAATAGTTTTATATTCCTAGTCAGTCTACAAACAAACAGATCTGATACATTTTTGGTTCTCAAGGACCACATTCCAACCATCACAGAAACTGTTAAACAATTATACATCAACTGTATATTTTATCCAACTACTAGTATTTCTTTCATCAGAATCAGGTCCAAGGTCAACCCCTTCAAGTGTTTGTTTGCCACTAAGACTTGTTATCCTATTATTGGTGGATTAGTATGGCGGCTTATTCAGTGTTGATTGACAATGTTTTATATAAAGGAGGCATTTCAGGAGCTTGAACTGTACTATAAGCAGTTCTGCAGACTCTGGTCAATTTATGACAACTTAGTTTAAACTGCTTAATCATTGTGAGAGAACTCAGAGCTGATCTTCCCCAGACTTTAGCCACAGACTGGAGCCATAAAACGTACCATTGTCGTTAAATGTAACAGAGAAATATCCTTGCTTAGTGAGTGAACTTACCAAACCAACCATCACTTTTGTCAAACTCACCCACCCCTGGTTTAAGCCCCAATCTCATGTGATTGGAATTAGTAGGGTGATTAATAAGGAGAGGAATGATTCCTGAATGTGCCAGTTTACCGTTTTAGCTACTTACATAATAATGCTGCTGGATTGGTTTAATGACAGCCAGAGTCCCTGAGGAATCTTTTCTCAGTGGAGCTGGCGGGGGAAGGACAGGCTCCTTTCCCTTTCAGAGGGGCATATAAACACATAATTCAAAAGCAAGCGTGGGAAGGGGAGTAGGGATGTTAAGTGTTCCTCCGCCAATGCCTAGTTAAATAAAAGTTTAATAATAATTATGTATTTTTTTTTATGGCTTTTTGAAGGCACTGTCCTGGCCACGGCCACACGCAAAACCCTCCAGATAAATGGATGGAGGAGTGCTAAAAGAGGTCCCTTAGGATGTGATGAAGAAGGTGCAATATATTCCGTATAATGCCTGTTATATTATTCTTAGAGGTGATGAAGATGGATGATGTATTCACCAATAGGGTTCAATCCTTTGGAGATGAATGTCAGGCAGACAATCACTAGCCATTCATTTCAGGCCGTCGTGTCCTTCAGCAAAATACCTCTCCCCTGGATGGCACGCATGCATTTCCCCTATGTTATTCATGTCCAGAGGGCGGTTCAGAGATGTCACCATTGATTGGACCCCTAAGGAGGAGTCACATGGAGAGCGAGAGAGAGAGCAAGACACTCCAAGGGATCTTTAGGGCAGTATGAGGGTGAACTTCAATAAAACCATCTCACTCTAAAGACACAGAGCCTTTACAATCTAATACAACGATCGCACGGTCTCCTCTTAAAATGTTACTTAAAGTATATACACACACACTGTACTCTTTTCTCCTATATGATCAGAAGAAGAGCGACATCTAAAAGGCCTTACTGTCATAATGCCTACCAGATGACTGTCATAATGCCTACCGGTTTCAGTGCAGACAGGCAACACAGGCCCGGGGCTCCAGATGTGGTGAGCTGTCAGAGTTACTCAGTCTCTCTGGATGGATGCTTCACAAACCTGTAAAAGAAACAACTATTTTGTCAAAAAGGATTCCTCTAATGCTTACGTAACTAACGTTTTACTGCAGTGGGCTAAATCAGGGTCACACTGTTTCTTGGTAGTCTTAAACAAAAACAAAAAAAGAAGACACCTGTACCATGTCAGATATGAGAGTTGAAATGCATTCAATTTTGAGTTTGCATCCCAATATTACAATTTATATACCATATATCACAGAATACTGAAATATATATCAAAACCATTTGACATAGAAACACCAGATTGTTTAATTATGAAATTAAAAACCCACCCATGAGGTCACAAGGTAATTTGACTGCAGGAAAGGGTTTTAAGGAGGGTCCTCACCAAAAAGCATGAATGTGGTTTAAATTTCAGCTGGAACATATATTATATACTGTATTATGTTACAAACAAACAACTACAAATGGACTGTTGCCACAGAGGGGAAAACATGATAACAACCTTTATTCTACAGACCTATTCCCAAGCCATTTCTGTCCTCCTACTGGAGAGAGAGAGAGAGAAAGTATATATGCATCAGACTGAAAACACACATCCCAGTGTTTCCCTGTAAACGTCCAGTCATACCACACAGAAAATAAAGGCCTTGTTGTTATTGGCAGATGAACAGAGTATACATTTAGAGGCCCTGTCCATATACAGTGCAGCACTCGGAAAGTATTCAGACCCCTTGACTTTTTCCACGTTACAGCCTTATTCTAAAATTGATTAAATTGTTTCAATCTACACACAAAACCCCATAATGACAAAGCAAAAACAGGTGTAACACATTTACATAAGTACTCAGACCCTTTACTCAGTACTTTGTTGAAGCACCTTTGGCAGCAATTACAGCCTCAAGTCTTCTTGGGTATGACGCTACATGCTTGGCACACCTGTTTTTGGAGAGTTTCTCCCATTCTTCTCTGCAGATCCTCTCAAGCTGTGCAGCATCTATGGTATCTGGCCATGTCTTCTCTCCCCAGTTGCAGTTATTCTGAACATGCAGAATTGCTATTTTTGGTGTCTCTGTAGATTACTGTTGTGTAAAGACAGTATACGTATTGCAGACATATTGCTTGTCCCGAGGAATGGTGGAGTTCATGTTCAGACACATAGAACTGCTTCAGTGGACACAGATCACTGAGCAATGAATGACCCTGAGCTAGACATCATGCTTTAGAGTCTGTGGGATTGTACCAGATATTTTTTATAAAATTTGTCCATGGATCCACCATGATACAATAACACTAGAATGTTATGTTTGTTTAAAGTAATGAAATACCAAGAAAATAACTTTGTCAAGTTCCTTAAATGTGCAGAGATTGTTCCAAAGCTAAGCAACTATCCTGCACCATTCCCAGAAAGTTGTACGCAAAATAACCATAGAACCACGCTCTCACCAAGTTCTAGCTGGGTATGCCGTGCAACAACACGCTCCACTTAGTGTCCGTGACGAACTGTCAAAGACACACACCAAGCCCAAACACCGCAGACTGCATAACAAAAAGTCGCACAGTTCAAAACATACATAACCAATCAGCACACACGCACAAGCATGCCCCGCCCTTCACCTGTAGGGTGGAACCAGGGGTGACATGAGTGATTATAACACAGTTTACCTTAAGATTAATACCGGTAAGCAGGTGTGGTCACACCTTGTTATCACAGGCAAGAGCAGAGCATGACAGGTAGTCTCAAACACATTATTAGCTTGTTACCCCAGAAGGGTTCCTGGATACACACTGAGTGTACCATGGAGGCGTGGAATTATTGGATCCCTTGATAAAGAGGAGCAAAAAAAGACTAATCAAATAAATAGAAATACTGAGCTAGGTTGTACAGGGGGTCAAAGCTTTTTCTAAAATGTAGGGATCTTAGACCATTCCTCCACACAGAATATATCCAGATCCTTGTTATCTTTCGTCTGCGCCTATGGACTGCCCTCTAATTCAAACCACAGGTTTCCAATGGGGTTCAAGTCCGGAGACTAATGACAAAATGTTGATTTTGTGGTTAATTAACCATTTCTCTGTGGATTCTGATGTGTGCTTTGGGGTTATTGTCTTGTTGGAAGATTCACTTGCGGCCCAGTTTCAGCCTCCTGGCAGAGGCAACCAGGTTTCTGGCTAGAATGTCCTGCTACTGGGTAAAGTTCATGATGCTGTTGACCTTAACCAGGGCCCCAGGAACAGTGGAAGCAAAGTGAGCAAAAGATACACCACCATTATGTTACAGTAGGGATATTTGTAGGGATATTTTCTGTATTGTGCTTGGCAAAAGAGCAATTCTATCATGTCATATGACCTGTAAGTTGTTAGTTCATCACAACATCAGCAAGGGTTCGGAGAACCCATTTAACAGTATAGAGTTTTTCCACTAAGTAACCCAATCACTGCTAATGAAGTGTGTGTCAGGAGTCAGAACAGTCAGTCCCAGAATGTGTATAGACAACTGGGGATTCTGGTTCGGACAACATATCCAGTTATTACTCCCATCACACCACTGCACATTAGCCCCGTGGTACATCCTCCATCCTTTTGTCTAAATGGACAGAGCTGATAATAGCCACCACTGTCCAGGGGCCACAGTACTCGTTTCAGAAGGGAGACTATGGGGACCCTGAGTGCAGTCTGTTGGGTGACTATCCTCTCCCAACCCCCTCTGCTCCCTGGGCATTAGCAACAGGAGAAAAGCTGTGGGTGTAGATAGATAGATAGGATAGGTACTTTATTTATCCCAGAGTGACACCACTCATGAAAAGGTTAAACCATGTCTTAGTAGTGTGTGTGTGGGAAATGATAGGGGCGAGATAGACATATTGTAGAGCTGTCATATAGTCTAAGTTAAAAAACAGTGGTGTGAGAGTATTTAGGCAGAGTGTGTGCCAAAACAGAAAATGGCTGGAATGTCACACCAAACACACTACATAAGAAATATTTAATGTTAGACACTTCTTTGCATTTATAAAAACACTTCTGATCGTTACTCAAGGATATTATTCAAATGGGAGTGGAGCAATACCAAAATGTGGCAAAAAAATGGAATAGAAAAATGTCTTGGGTCAATATCCTCACGTCCTCTAATTCATTAACAGTGGTCCCCAAACCACTTTCCCAGGAACATGTGGTATTTCATTTTTACGTAATGGTAAAGGAATGAAGGCTCCATTTTGGAATTCAACCACATGTACATGGCAAGGGTCAATCAGAGGGGGACAGTTGTTGATTTAGTGTATCTAAAAACAGCATGCCTTCATGGAGTATATTATATTATATCTCAGGTACTGATGAGCACAACATGTTGGATGACCAAACACACTTAAAATCAAATCCTCATCTGCGATGGAGGGCTAGCCATTTTATGTTAATCAAAACACATTTTTCAGAGAAGCCACTATCCTTTTTTCATATAACCCTCTATATTTTCCTAAAACATGGTGACTCAATAAAAAATATGAATCCATTATCATTTAAGTGCAACTGCACTTCTGATTTAGCCTCGTTTTTCATTTTAAAAAAGCTAGCGGCCATGACTGAAGGAAAACAAGAGTTGTCTTGGGGGTGTGGTTTGACGTGGGGGTTTCTTGTGTGTCTTTGCCATCCAATCATAAACAGACAGTAGCTAGCCAGTTTGAATTGAAATATTATTGAAAGCAAGCTAGCAACATGCCATCAGGTTTGCTTGATTATGAGCTAATGTTAGCTGTGCAAATCTTCCTCTCACATTACACGTTAGGGAGAGACTATGTATTTAGCTGTTACATAAGTAAATTGTATTGTCATAGCAGCATAGCCTATCAAATAATGACTTGTAGCTTGCTAGCTAACGTAGAAAACTTAGCTACTTAACAACACACTAGTCTCAGGTTTGATGGTTGACAGCCCAAGTAGAAGCTATTTGGATGTAATGTATATCCTGGCCATTTAATTTAAACAAAATATTTAACTAGGCAAGTCAGTTAAGAACAAATTCTTATTTACAATGACAGCCTACCAGTGAACAGTGGGTTAACTGCCTTGTTCAGGGGCATAACAGATTTGTACCTTTTCAGCTTGGGGATTCAAACCAGCAACATCTCGGTTACTGGCCCAACGCCCTAACCACTAGGCTACCTGCCGCCCAAGATTGTTGAGCAACTTTATGGAAGCCCATTTTCACTACAGTAGCTATTTCCCAAGTAAGGGAAAGTACTAACCACATGTCTTGTCTGGGGAAGACGTTCCAGTGTGCGAGTTCATTTTTCAACCGTTCCATTGGTCCTTCTAAGGAGAGTTCTCCGCCCGCCGAGGTACTGGCCATTCAAAGCGAACTCGCCCCGTCTTTTCCCAGAAAACACTGGTGCCACCACGTCATAATAGGCAAAAGGGGGCATGAATTGTTGACAAGACTGACTTTGTGAAACATACTAGTAGTATATTTTGACATTAGAATAAATGTTTGACTCATGTTTTCAAAAGGATGAGTTGGAAAGGGCAGATGACCTTTAAATGGTTCACCTCTGGGATTTCGGCAATGACTTTCTTTATCAGAGTCAGATTAACTTGTGGATATCATTTTTATGTCTGTATGTCCAGTATGAAGGAAGTTAGAGGTAATTTCGCGAGCCGATGCTAAATCCCAAACTAAGCTATCAAGTCAATACTAAATTCATTCTCTATCTTGAAATAAGTACAAAGATTGGCTGCAGTTCATGCTAGATGTTGCCAGAAGGGGGACTGGCATCGTAGGCAAACATTGTTTATGCATGATATTTAAATATCTGCAGATGGCTTTATGAAATAAGCAATTATTCCAATCACATAATTTACTTAGAAACAAATTGGTAGGCATCGCCAGGTGTCATGGCTGTGGTGGTGAACTGGAATTTAATCCCTGAGAGTTGAGGCTGAAAGATTGAGGGGGATTGAACAATCTCTCTCTCCGTTTCTCTTTCTAAATCAAAGGTTAGCAGTCTACATTATCACAGCCACAACACTCCAAGGTCAGTGGACCAATAGCTGTCTGGGGAGGTGCTGTCCAACCAAAGACTGCTAACTCTTAATGCCACACAGATGTCTTGACCCAAAAGCAAAAGATGGAGAAAAAAGTAAGTCAGACGTGTAAACATCAACTACAAGGTGTGTTGTTATGTGTTAATAACATTTAGACTACGTTACCCAGCAGGCTAGGCGGGGGGTCACGTGGTGGTGGTGGTGGTGGAAGATTGCCTTGCATGGCTTAAGAACGGAGTTTGCTAGCTGAAGTTCATGTTCATTAAAAAGTAGTTAAACCTACGCCCCGGTTTGTCATTATATAAGGAACAAACATAACATGGTGTCAGATTGGTAGTCGCTATGACGAGACAGAGAAATTAAATGAGTAATTTCCACGAAGAACATTGAACATTCTACCACAAGTGACGTGAGTAGTCGAAGACGCTAGCTTGCAATTGTGCGGGTAACGAGCCGCAGCAGCGAGAGACAGCAGCGAGAGCGAGGCTGCATTTGAATCTATTGACGAGCAACATACTGAAGTAGGAGAAATTCTGGTTTTCCGTCATGGATAGGCTTAGTCCTCCTACTCCTATGCAGTTAACAGGCAATTTAGCTGACAATTGGAAACGTTTCAAGCAGAGATTCAATATCTACCTAGCAGCCAGTGGAGCAGGGGGAGATGATGACAAATTGAAAGCTTCCATTTTTCTGCACGTTCTTGGAGAGGATGCATTGGACGTTTACAATAGCTTTCAATTAGACGAGGCAAACTTGACATTGCCTGTGCTAATGGCTAAATTTGAGGAGTACTTTGTACCAAGCCAGAACGTCACGTTTGAGAGATACAAGTTTTTCTCTCATGATCAGAAACAGGGAGTCAGTTTTGACCAGTATTTGGCTGAGCTGAACACACTGAGCAAAACATGTGAATTTGAAAATCTGAAAGACTCACTAGTGAAAGACAGGATAGTCTGTGGCATACTTGATAATGGACTCAAGGAGAGATTGCTGCGTGAGCAAGATTTAACTTTGGAGAAAGCAGTGAATATGTGTAGAGCAGCTGAAACCACCAGAGCACAAGCTAAAGAGCTGCGCAGGGATGAGACGTTAGTGCATGCCATAAAAAGAGAGGAGCAACACACACAACGCCTTACAAAACAAAAACAAGCAAAAGAGAGAAATCAAAACACTACATGTGGAAAATGTGGATTTATCCACAAGCCGAAAAATTGCCCTGCATATGGCAAATCATGTAACAACTGTGGGAAAAATAATCATTTCTCAAAATGCTGCAAAGCCGAGGCTACAAAGAAAAAGGTTCACACAGTCAAGGAGGAGATTGAAGAATTCTTTGTTGATTCTGTGGAAATATGCAATGCAGTAAAAGCTGAATGGATTGTGCCATTAACTGTGAATGAAACTATAATACCATTCAAGCTTGATACTGGAGCACAGGTAAACCTGTTGTCGCTGGATGACTACAAAACACTGAAGGTGAAGAGCAAAATATACCCGGTGAAAATTAAGGTTACTGGTTATACTGGGGAGAATGTACCAGTCAAAGGAAGCTGCATAGTAACTTTACAGCACAAAGGAAAACAGTTCAGAGCACAGCTGTTGATTGTGGAAAAGAGTGTACAGCCTATTCTAGGAATCCATGCATGTGAAAAGCTCAATTTGCTGAAAAGAGTGTATGTAGTGACATCACAGACTGAAAATGACCAGGAATCGCTACTGGCTGAGTATGAGGATGTGTTTGAGGGTCTTGGATGTTTACCAGGAGAACACACAATATGTACCAATGACAAAATTACTCCAGTTGTGCATGCATGTAGAAAAGTTCCATTTGCATTGAGGAAAAAGCTCAAGGAGGAACTCGGACGCATGGAAAAGATGGACGTCATCACAAAAATGGATGAACCTACAGACTGGGTAAGCTCACTGGTTATTGTGGTGAAAAAGAATGGCGATCTCAGGATATGTCTAGACCCAAGAGATCTCAACAAAGCAATCAAGAGAGAGCACTTCAAGTTGCCAACCAGAGAAGAGATAATGTCGCAGTTTGCTGGAGCAAAGTGGTTCAGTAAGCTTGATGCCTCATCAGGATTCTGGCAAATGAAGCTAGACGATGCAAGCTCAAGGCTATGCACATTCAACACACCTGAGGGCAGGTACAGATTTCTTCGTCTACCATATGGGATTCTCTCAGCGCCAGAGGTCTACCACAAGACAATCCACATGATCTTCGAGCATATTCCTGGAGTGGAGACCATGATGGATGACATCATCGTCTGGGGGGCCACAAAAGAAGAACACGACGCAAGAGTGAGACAAGTGCTGGACCTGACACGGAAGGTCAACCTAAAACTAAACAAGGACAAATGCGAGTTTGGTGTGAAAACACTTACCTTCGTGGGAGATGTACTTTCAGAGGATGGAGTCAAACCAGACCCGAGGAAAACATCTGCCATCAACAACATGGAGCGCCCGAAGAACAAGGACGACGTGAGACGCTTCATGGGCATGATCACCTACCTTGCGAAGTTCATACCTCAACTGTCAGCACAGTCCGCTCCACTCAGATGTCTACTGGAACAGAAAAATGAATGGGAATGGTCCCATGAACAGGAAAACTGCTTCAAAAACCTAAAGAAGACAATCACAGAAGAGCCAGTGCTCAGGTTCTATGATCCAGAGAAGAGCACAAGGATTTCTGCAGACGCGTCACAGTTTGGCCTGGGAGCAGTTCTTCTGCAACAGCATGATGAAACATGGCAACCTGTCGCATATGCATCCAGAGCCTTGACAGGCGCAGAGACAAGGTATGCACAAATAGAGAAAGAACTACTGGCGAGCACATACGCTTGCGAAAGGTTTCACCAATACGTCTATGGACGAGACTTCGAAGTAGAAACCGACCACAAACCATTGGTGTCAATCATGTCTAAACCACTGAATGATTGTCCAATGAGAATCCAGAGAATGTTGATCAGACTGCAAAAGTATGATGTGAAGATGATCTATACCCCGGGAAAGTTCATGTTCGCCGCCGACACTCTTTCTCGAGCAGTCGACAAGAAAGAGAGCTTCGACACACAGAAAAACACTGAGATCCAGGCCTACGTCGACATGATCGTAGCATCACTTCCTGTGTCTTCTGAGAGAATGGAGCAGATCAAAAGAGAGACCGCAGCTGACCAAACAATGACAGAGTTGAAAGAAACAACACTGATTGGATGGCCCACACAGAAAAACAACTGTTCTAGGAGAATACAGGATTACTGGATGTGCAGAGCAGAGCTCACCGTTGTAGATGACATAGTGTTCAAAGGCAACAAGATTGTCATTCCCATGACACTACGCAAAGAAATGCTACAGAAAATACATGAGGGCCACTTGGGTGAGGAAAAATGCAAACGACGAGCACGAGAAGTAATGTACTGGCCTAGAATGAACCAGGAAATCAGCCAGACCACTGCTTCATGTGAACTGTGTTTGGCGTACAGGCCAAAGCAGCAAGCAGAGCCGCTAATGCCTCATCCAGTACCCAACAGACCATATTACAAAGTTGGAGTTGACCTTTTTGACTGCAATGGCAAAAGTCACATTGTTGTTACCGACTACTACTCAAACTACCCTGAAGTAGCAACATTGCCAACTACCTCCAGCAAAGCTGTAATCACATACCTGAAATCCGTCTTTGCAAGACATGGGGTTGCGTCTGAACTGTACTCAGACAATGGTCCGCAGTTCTCAAGTTCCGAATTCCGATCGTTCGCTAACGACTGGGGATTCCGACACAACACCTCCAGCCCCAACTACCCAAGGTCCAACGGTTTAGCAGAGAGTTCAGTCAAAATTGTTAAAGGTCTGATGAAAAAGGCACACGACGGAAAGGAGGATTTCCTAAAAAGTCTGATGATCTACCGCAGCGCACCGCTGCAGAATGGACTTTCACCTGCACAAATGTTGATGGGACGTCGCATCAGAACCAATCTACCCATCCACGAGGACTTGCTGACACCCAGAGGTGCTCACAAAGTCAAACTCGCGAAGGAAAAACAGAAAGACAAACAAAAACAGCGACACGACAAAAGTGCAAGACACTTACCTGAACTGAAACCTGGAGATCAGGTACGACTCCGAGATATCACTACAGGAACCTGGATGCAGCAAGGGTGTGTGCAGAGAGAAGTTGCACCGCGATCCTATGTGATCCAAACAGAGCATGGATCGCAACTGAGACGAAACAGAGTGGATCTAAGGCTTCAGCCATTCACTCAAGGGACTGAGGATCATCAGGAGGATACTGCCGAAGCGTCAAATTATTTCAGAAATGGACAATTCAGTCAGAACACCCTGACTGACAATGAACTGACTGACAACGAACGCTGTCCAGCTGTTACAGGAAGCACTTCAGCAGAACGACCAAAAAGGACTGTCAGAGCCCCTGAAAGGCTTATTGAGAATTGCTAAAAAGAAAACAAATAGAGACACTATAGAGTATTGTTGACTATATTTAGTTGAAAATAATAATACATCAGAATATGTTTAATGCCTCTTAAGGGATGAGAGCAATGTAAAAAAAAAAAAAAAAAAATGTTGTGGATAAGAAATGTGTGTTATTGAAAATTGCATGTTATGCAGGTTGAGTAAAGAAATGTGATGTGACAGATGTTGGTTCATAGAAAAGTAGTTCTATTTTAAAGGAAGGAAGATGTGTTGTTATGTGTTAATAACATTTAGACTACGTTACCCAGCAGGCTAGGCGGGGGGTCACGTGGTGGTGGTGGTGGTGGAAGATTGCCTTGCATGGCTTAAGAACGGAGTTTGCTAGCTGAAGTTCATGTTCATTAAAAAGTAGTTAAACCTACGCCCCGGTTTGTCATTATATAAGGAACAAACATAACACAAGGCACCCTCTTCTTGGCAGCATACTCTAAATTCGGTTTGTACTGTATGCTGTTTCACAAAAGCAAAACACACCTACAGTACAAGCTGGAATTAACTAACAGATAAATAATTGTCTCTGTAAAATTGACGGCTGGTAGTGAATGTTTTGTGACCAACTTGACCACTCATTGGCAAGCCCGGTGGCAGCTCTCTTTGTGCAAACGTTAAATTACCAGCTCGCCTTACCACACTTCGGTTGGTCCGAATGCGCTGCTGTGGAGTTAACAGATTCAAACAAGTCACAAGATAAATGGACTCCCACTATGATGGTTGAGAAAAGGTAGCAGTCTTTTAAATCCCTATAATAGTCTACTGTGCATTACGGAAGAGACCAAAATACCCATATTAAATCATCATCATCAAACTTCAGACACATGGAAAATCCCTCAGAGAAGCTTTCGTCTTTCTGGTGAAGTTTGTGTTTGAATTAGTGTTTTGTCGTCATAGGGGAAATTTCTTCATTGTGGCATTGACACTCAAGACACAAAGCTACAGTGTAACGAGATGGAGCCTGCGGCAGTGGCTCAACAGAGATCAGTTACGGCCTACTACACTGTCAGTCATTAAATCTTGTTTTTAATGTGCTGTCCTGACTCACTTCACAATCCACAGCCCTTGTTGCCCGCATAATTTAATGAATCATACTTGCATTAAATAATCTTAATTCAATTAAAAAAATCAGGCCATAAGGTTTCATTTTTATATGGAATCAAGAGCAAACAGCATAAGAAGACACAGTGAAATTGGACATTAGTACCCCTGTAGCTCAGTAGAGCATGGCGCTTGAAACGCCAAGGTTGTGGGTTCGATTCCCACGGGGTACCAGTATGAAAATGTATGCACTCACTACTGTCGCTCTGGATGAGAGTGTCTGCTAAATTACGTAAAAATGTAATTAGTTGTCCTCAGAGTAACTGTTTAGCACGTCAAGAGGTATCACTTGTATTTTGTTTACATCTATGCAGAGGCCCTTTGTCCCATAGGAGTTGATTAAGTCAGTCATGACATCTATGCATGCGAGTAGCTACAGGAACACAGAGCATTTTACAGCTACTGTACAGGCTAGCTGTCAAATGCTCGCCAGATAATAATCAGTCAGTTAACATGAATTATGAAGCCTTTGTGCTTGTTTTGATTACACAAATGCGTAAAAATTCACAAAAAAAGGGACGTTATCTGATTAATATTATCTCCGAACATCTCCGTTTTTTTTTTAAGCCTGTGTTTACCACAGACCATATTTTCAGTGTTTATCCAAAACCTTTGTGATGCACTGACCGAGCTAAAAGGAAGGCTAGCTACTGGCCAGTGTTCTAGGCTTTCCCCTCGTGCTGCTTGCGTCTTCATCACTATTAATGCAGCTCACATGGTGGAGGGGCATTCTGGGTTATCTCCCATCCCATCAAAGTGCAATGAACCAACAGGGGGGGGGAAGATAATACTGGCTTTAGGAATGCGAGTCTGTCTGTCTGCTTCAGACCAGTCTCCTTCTGAGAGAGTGACGGCTCTAGAACCTGGCCTTCCTTCCTGCCTGGTAGCCCCTCTGCTCCACACATACAAACCTAATCTATAATAAATCAGCCACAACTAATTTTACAGCAGAGAATGCATGAAGACAAGCTTTATGTAACCTGGACTCAGGGGAAGACGTAACATAGTAAATTTAAATCTGGAACACTCCAATACGTATGTTTCGTATGGTATGTATTAATTTGTGGATGTCCATCGTCCATTTCGTATGATAATGTTACGAATTACAATTCGTACAATGTGAATCATTTGCAAAACATATACAGTTGAAGTCAGAAGTTGACATACACTTAGGTTGAAGTAATTAAAACTCCTTTTTCAACCACTCCACAGATTTCATGTTAACAAACTATAGTTTTGGCAAGTCGGTTAGGACATCTACTTTGTGCATGAGACAAGTAATTCTTCCAACAATTGTTTACAGACAGATTAATTCACTATATCACAATTCCAGTGGGTCAGAAGTTTACATACACTAAGTTGACTGTGCCTTTAAACAGCTTGGAAAATTCCAGAAAATTGCTTCATTGCTTTAGAAGCCTCTGCTAGGCGAATTGACATCATTTGAGTCAATTGGAGGTGTACCTGTGGATGTATTTCAAGGCCTACCTTCAAACTCAGTGCCTCTGCTCGACATCATGTAAAAAAAAAATTATAATAATTAAAAAAAAAAAATCTGCCAAGACATCAGGGAAAAAAAAAAAACCTCCACAAGTCTGGTTCGTCCTTGGAAGAAATTTCCAAACTCCTGAAGGTACCACGTTCGTCTATACAAACAAAAGTACGCAAGTATAAACACCATGGGACCACGCAGCAGTCATACCACTGAGGAAGGAGATGCGCTCTGTCTCCTAGAGATGAACGTACTTGTGTGAAAAGTGCAAATCAATCCCAGAACAACAGCAAAGGACCTTTGTAAAACGAGTCCTATATCGACATAACCTGAAAGGCTGCTCAGCAAGGAAGAAGCCACTGCTCCAAAACTGCCATTAAAAAGCCAGACTACGGTTTGCAACTGTACATGGGGACAAAGACTGTACTTTTTGGAGAAATGTCCTCTGGTCTGAAAACAAAAATTGAACTGTTTGGCCATAATGACCATTGTTATGTTTGGAGGAAAAAGGGGGAGGCTTGCAAGCCGAAGAACACCATCCCAACTGTGAAGCACGGGGGTGGCAGCATCATGTTGTGGGGGTGCTTTGCTGCAGGAGGGACTGGTGCACTTCACAAAATAGATGGCATCATCAGGAAGGAAAATTATGTGGATATATTGAAGCAACATCTCAAGACATCAGTCAGGAAATTAAAGCTTGGTAGCAAATGGGTCTTCCAAATGGACAATGACCCCAAGCATACTTCCAAAGTCGTGGTAAAATGGCTTAAGGACAACAACGTCAAGGTATTGGAGTGACCATCACAAAGCCCTGACCTCAATCCTATAGAAAAAAGCGTGTGCGAGCAAGGAGGCCTACAAACCTGACTCAGTTACACCAGTTCTGTCAGGAGGAACGGGCCAAAATTCACCCAACTTATTGTGGGAAGCTTGTGGAAGGCTACCCGAAGTGTTTGACCCAAGTTAAACAATTTAAAGGCAATGCTACCAAATAGTAATTGTGTAAGTAAACTTGTGACACACTGGGAATGTGATGAGAGAAATAAAAGCTGAAATAAGTAATTCTCTCTACTTTTAAAATAAAGTGGTGATCCTAACTGACCTAAGACAGGGAATTATTACTAGGATTAAATGTCAGGAATTGTGAAAAAATGAGTTTAAATGTATTTGGCTAAGGTGTATGTAAACTACCAACTTCAACTGTATGATACGAATTCCATTTGTTGTGGCTAACATCAGCTACGTGGCGTCTCTTCCCCCACAGGAGGTTGAAAAGGTTTGGCATGGCCCTACAGAGGGTGGGGCGAACAGACCAGTACATCACTGGGGCTCCCTGTCATCCAGGACCTCTATATCAGGCAGTGTGAAAGGAAGGTCATCCAGCCACCCAAGCCATAGACTGTTCTCTGCTTCCAAACGGCAAGTGTTACCGGGGCATCAAGTCTGACAACAACAGGCTTCTGAACAGCTTCTATCACAATGCCATAAGACTTCTGAAGAGCTAACAAAACAGTTACAGACTGAGTTGACCTTATTTTTATCTTATTTTTCCAGTCTCTATGCACACTCACAGGGCCCTACAATACACACACACTGATACTCCAACACACAAACACTCCATTTTCTCACATATGCAAATACATTTATATTGACTCTACACAAACAATCATCAGATACACTGCTGCTACTCTGTTTATCATATATTGTGATGCCTAGTCCCCTTACCCCTATACTTATCTACCTCCATCACTCCAGTATCTCTGCACATTGTAAATATAGTACTGGAACGGACCCTGAATATAGTATGTTCACTTACTTTATAGTGATCTTATTTTTAGTATTACATTGTTATTGATTACTGCATTGTTGGGGTTAGAGATGACAAGAAAGGCATTTCACTGTACTTGTGATATTAAAACTTAAATAGGCTAGGGGTTAAAGGGTTAGCGAACATGCTAAGTAGTTGCAAAGTTGCTAAAATACTGAAGTTGTCCATGAGATTTGAACACGCAACCTTGGGGTTGCTAGACATTCGCATTACACGAAACCAAACCACCCTACTTATGTTTTACCTTACGTAACCATACCAAACTTATTTTAGTGTCCCGGATTTCCATTTACGTCTAGCCTATGAGACCAGGCTGCTGTTAATGCAGTGGAGTGGAGCTGAGCAGCGTGCTCAGAGGCATGTCGGCCCCCCTGTTAAGATCCTGGATTGTAAAAAGGTAGACAGTCCAGTGTTCTGGTGGTAGCACAGTGGGGCATCCATGCCAAAGGCAAAGAGTCACAGTAGTGGCCCTGGAACACTTCCGTTCACACTTCACTAGATTGATGTTAGGCCTGGGGTCCTGTCAAACAGTCCAGTGTAGCTAATGATGTGATGAAAGAAAGAGCGGTTGTGTCGTTATAACTATCTATGAATGTGAGATAATACTGTATTCTGAACACACATACTAATGGGTTTCCATTCTAAGCCGTGGGTCTTCGCTACAGTTCCACACACACACTGCGGGTGGGGGGGGGGGGGTCCTTCAGCGGTCCCTTTGGCCCCTCTCCGTCAATGGCAAGCGTAGGCTCTCTGACCAGCCATCTGAGAAGTGTGGCATGGCCTTGTGGGAAAAGAGCATGAGAATAAGGGAAAGAGCAATGGTTATAATTCATTTAATTTGTACTTTTTTCACACCCATGGCAGAGGACTTGCATCAGGAGTGTATGTATCAGGGCATGTTGTTAGTAAGGTTGGGGGGTCTTCTGTACAGCTGCAGTCAAAACATTAGCGCATACTGTAACTTGTACACTGTGTACAAAACATTAGGAACTGCTCTTTGCTTGATAGACTGACCAGGTGAAAGCTATAATTCCTCATTGATGTCAATCAGTTTAGGGAAGGAGACTGGTTAAAGGAGGATTTTTAAGCCTTGAGACATGTGTGCATTCAGAGGCTGAATGGGCTAGACAAAAGATTTAAGTGCCTTTGAACGGAGTATAGTAGGTGCCAGGCGCACCAGTTTGAGTGTGTCAAGAACTCCAACGACGCTGGGTTTTTCACGCTAAACAGTTGTGTGTATCAAGAATCGCCCACCACCCAAAGGACATCCAGCCAACTCGGCACAACTGTGGGATACATTGGATGATTTTGGAAAGGCACACACACACACACACACTTGTCTATATAAGGTCCTTAAAATGGAAGAAGTTTGGAACCACCAAGACTCTTCCTAGAGCTGGCAGAACCGCCAAACTGAGCAAATCGGAGAAGGGTTTTGGTCAGGGAGGTGACCAAGAACCCGTTGGTCACTGTGACAGAGCTCCAGAGTTCCTCTGTAGAGATGGGAGAACCTTCCAGAAGGACAACCATCTCTGCAGTATTCCAACCACCATTCAGGCTTTTATGGTAGAGTGGCCAGACAGAAGCCACTCCTTAGTAAAAAAGACACATGACAGCCCGCTTGGAGTTTGCCAATTGCCACCTAAAAGGACTCTGACCATGAGAAACAAGATTCTCTGGTCTGATGAAACCAAGATTGGAGGAAACCTGGCACCATCCCTATGGTGAAGCATGGTGGTGGCGGCATCATGCTGGGGATGTTTTTCAGCTGCAGGGACTGGGAGAATAATCAGGATTGAGGGAAAGATGAACGGAGCAAAATAAAGAGAGATTCTTGATGAAAACCTGCTACAGAGCTCTCAGGACCTCAAACTGGGGCGAAGGTTCACCTTCCAACAGGACAACAACCCTAAGCACACAGCCAAGACAATGCAGGAGTGACTTCGGGACAAGTCTCTGAATGTCCTTGAGTGGCCCAGCCAGAGCCCGATCTAACATCTCTGGAGAGACCTGAAATAGCAGCGACGCTCCTCATCCAACCTGAAAGAGCTTGAGAGGATCTGCAGAGAAGAATGGGAGAAACTCCCCAAATACAGGTGTGCCAAGCTTGTAGCGTCAAACCCAAGAAAACTTGAGGCTGTAATCGCTGCCAAAGGTGCTTCAACAAAGTACTGAGTTGAGGGTCTGAAAACGTATATAAATGCGATTTCCATTTGCAAACATTTCTAAATACCAGTTTTTGCTTTGTCATTATCGGGCATTGTGTAATAGATTGAACAATTTAATACATTTTAGAATTAGGCTGTAACGTAACAATGTGTAAAAAGTCTGAATACACTGTACGTCGGGCTAGGCTAAGTTTATACTTGTGTAACGAAGGGCATTGACCCGATACCTGAGAAAAGAACTTCAGCTTTGGTTCACTAATTGTTCTAAATGCTGATGTTGGAGGGACAAGTTTCCCCCGAAATGGACAGATAGTTGATGAGAAGGCTGGACTGGATTAAGAGACTGGTAGCATGGATCATTGAGCACGATTGGTGCTTCAAAGCGATTGGACCAGTGGATTGTCTTGGTGGCAGGAAGAAAATGGCCCCAAAACTAAAAAACATTTGTTCACTTGTGATTTATGAAAGATCTGGATGAACAATAAATATCAGCCAGAACATTGATGTTCCCCTCTGAAGATAATACAAAAAAAAAAAAAAAAACATCTCTAGCCCTCTAAAGCAACAACAGTCATATCCATCAAGATACAGTACAAGATACAGTATTTGAGCTCATTGAGTGATTAGTCCTCGTCTGATACTGGGCCCCATTCCATCATACAAAGTATTACTCCAGTGTAATTTTTTATATATTTCTTCAATTGCATTTTGGCATATTGACACCTAAACACACTTTTTAAATAAACCTCAACCTTTCTGTTCAGCCTAATTTTGAACAGATTGTTATTGATGCTAATCATTTCAGTCTAAGTTTAACTCAAAATGAGAGACATGACAAAAATGCAACAGGGTTTACGAAACTGATTTGTTTGTGGTCGCAGTACAAGGAGAGGCATGGAATGAATGGGAGGAGTTTTACTGGATAAAGAAACGTTAGATAAAGTCTGGTTTCGGGCCACACTTCTACTTCCTGTGGTCTCGGTTTCCGGTACTGCTGATCCAGACAGTCTAAGAGCATGCCGCAGTGTCTTGAAAGGGAAAAGCATTGCTACAATAACTTAGTGACCATACTGACACCCTATACTGTACAAGTAATGGGTTTCAGCCAAAGGTAGGGCATCGTAATAGTCACAAAAATACATCAGAGACCACAGTCCAATAAACGTATGTTACCCTAACCCAGGAAGTACAATTGGTTCCGTCACTGAACCTGCTCCTCTCCCAACACAACTAAATCATGTATCCTGTGATGGCAGGCTTTCCAAAAAGCGGTCAGTTAAGTGACCATGCCAGAGAAGCCGGTGTTTGGAGCATATAATGTATTGGCATGGGTGTTCGTTGAGGGTCGGCAAACCAGCCCAATATATCCTCCAAACACCGGCTTTGAGGGCATCACTTTTATACAACAGGTTAACAACATATTCAAAAAACGATTGACATATTTTGATCAACTTCCTTCCACAAGATATAGTCCCGACACAAATCTAAGGTTGCTACCCAAGCCGGCTGGTCGTTCATTCAAATCGATTGCTAGGGACGAGACCCAGTCGTTCAGTTCATTATGTACAGACGAGACCCAGTCGTTCAGTTCATTATGTACAGACGAGACCCAGTCGTTCAGTTCATTATGTACAGACGAGACCCAGTCGTTCAGTTCATTATGTACAGACGAGACCCAGTCGTTCAGTTCATTATGTACAGACGAGACCCAGTCGTTCAGTTCATTATGTACAGACGAGACCCAGTCGTTCGTTCTAAATGTAACATTGCCATAGTGGCTGGCAACGTTATTATTATTTATTTTTTAACTAGTCATGTCAGTTAAGAACAAATTCGTATTCACAATGACGGCCTACCCCGGCTAAACCCTCCCCTAACCCGGACGAGGCTGGGCGCCGCCCTATGGGACCCCCGATCACTGCCAGTAGTCTGGATCAAACCAGGGTCTGTAGTGACGTTCTAGCACTGCTGCGCCACTCGGTCCCCCAAAAGTTTGCAAGCCACTTATCCCTTGCTCGCCAGCCAACTACGGCTAACTTAGTCACATCAAAAAGTAGCCAGAATAACAGCAAAGTAGCTGCATTTGCATAAGATGTTTTCTAGTGACATTTATATAGACATCCATATTAACGAGCTAATAAGGCATGATTTTACCTGGCGTAGAAAATGTCCTCACCTCGTCAGGACACTGATGTTCTGAGGAGCTAGCCAACAACACCGCTAACAATCACTTGAAAATTAACCTGGAAAGACGGCAAACTAGCAGCACTTTATTTCTTTGCATATTTCCATAAAAATTACGCCAGCTGATTCAATTTCGACTGGCTGAGAAACGCTGCCTGCCTGTCTCGTCCCGACCCGTTGATTACTATGAGACAGCAGACCGAATTTTAATATTGTAACAATGTTGCAAATGTCAGAGAGACAGAGCAAGTTCACACATGTCTGCAGTTGAAAACCAAATGCTATTCTAAAAGAAACGGGAGATAATGTCTAGATGCTTTTTATAGTGGAGATCAAGTTTATAAAGTCACTGGCTGGGCTGATGAGACAGTCAGATGGAACAGAGTAAATAAGTCTTAGATTTAGCCGGTGGTAACTTGTGGAATAGACACCGGCTAGAAGGCGGTTTTAACTAATCAGCATTCCGTATTAAACCCACCCGTTGTATAAAGTGTCGTATATTCTGTGGCTTTTGGGTACACACATTAAATAACTCTAAACGGCCAGCAGAGTGATAATTACAGCATGTGCACTGCCAATAAAAGTCTGCAGAGAGGGAGATATACACAGGCCCATAGCTCAGTACACAGTCAGAGCATCACTCATCCTCCATACACAAAGCACCCTCTTAATGGAACCACTGAATAGACTTGTTATCCTCTCTCACCGTGGTACAAGCACACACACTCCTCCAGGAGGTGGAAAGGACACATCTAGACAGTAGTGTTAGAAATGTGTTGTGTGTTAAAGGGGATATGATGTCACGCTCATAAATTATTCTGGACCCATTGGTCAAGACATGGGTGCCTGTGTCACTGGACCCTTTTAGTGCACCTGAATTACTTCAGCAGCACTGTGGCCTGCAACAGTCTCATTCCACCAAGCACAGCAACCTCAACAAGAACGCATTTTCACTATAAAAATGGGAGACGTTTTTGTCAGTCTGAAATCTGCATACAGAAGGCCCACGAGATAATTGTTCTATAAGGAGAAGTACAAAAATCAGCAATACATTCTAGTGGTAGAGGAAGAGACACTAGCGCTCAGGGAGTTGCTGACAGTCTTGGATAAGACCCAAAATCCCATGAAAAGCAAGCGCCCCAGCTCCCATGGGGAAATTCCCTTACACTACCTGCAACGAGGTGCAACAGAACCTCACCTACAGTTCCATCCAAACTGACTTGAGGTCTAAGCATAGATACAACTTTTTTGTCAGGGTTAGTAATAATGTGCTCTGGGGCTGTGCAGGCATTGGATTGGTTTGCTTTTATTGCTTTCTAGAATAATTTCCTTTACTGTGATGCACATTTTCTTGTCACTCCTATTATCGTCATCTTGCATTAAGTTGAATTGCCATTTTGCAGATTTCTATGGTTTTGACAGATCATTTCCAAGTTTTAGACATCTTGTAAACACTTCGCAAAGATGAAATGTTAAATTACTCAGAAATATACATGAGTGGGTGTAGAAGCCATATATGCAGGTCATTTGGCACCTTTCTCCTCCCAGACTGAATCACTCCTGTCAATTGTCAGATGTGTCCTTGGATTTCAGTAAGGCAGCATTTGAAGTCTACGGAGACTTTTCCATACAGGGAGTCAATGGTGCGTTTTCAATGCTTATGTCAACTTTGCTGTCCCTTATAATAGCTACGTCCTTTCTTTGGTGCCAGTGACCTCCATCTTTTACTCCCCCAAATGCAAAAAGGTAGACATATTCAGAGCAAAATACTATTCCATGAGTACAAAATCCATGGTAAAAGAAAATGTTTTACACGAAAAGCTACTGTACAGGTACACATCAATTTCATTGCATTTGAACGAGAGGGCTTTATATAACATAGGGTTTTATCCAGGGAAGGCACAAATAATGTTAGTCTACCCATTGGTTGGGTCCATATCTCCTGAAGATCTAAAAAATATATTCTGTAGAAGATCTAAAAGCATGTAAAATGTAAACATGTCCATCATGGCCAGGAGAGTGGAACAGACGTGATTCTATCCAGTAGCACTGGGCCTGGCTGGCTGGCTGGCTGGCTGGTTGCCCCCTGTTGAGAGGTCTGTGAGGTGGATACACATACTCAGGTGTAATCAGAGCCTGTTAAAACCCTATCTAGAGATAGGAGCGCTGCCTCTGGTTTGGTTTTTCTGCCCTAGGCCTCAGTGGGAGGCTTGCTGCGTGACTTCCCAAAGTTCCACCTCAAGGTAAAATGGAAATCAAACAGACTAAGTGCAACCGTAACACAAACTGAGGCACATTAAAGCAAGTCAATGAAACGTGATTCTCATTATTTTCACAGGGAGAGATACATGCAGAGGCGCTGGACTGTAAATCTACCCATTAATAATATGACTGCCAGACCGTATAACATTACTCACCATGTCTCGCTCTAGCATACGTTACCTATCGTAATCTGCAGCAGTCGGAAACTGGGGTCAGTTGTCTGAATGCACTTTGGCATCTCCTCCTGTACACAAATAAGGTTATCGCTGGCCCTTTCTGTATAGTGTTACCCTTTGGATTTTAAGTGCTGTGTTAGAATTCTGTGCTCATACAGGGAGCCTCACCTTCTTTGAGATTTTCTTAAGCGATGTCTTCCGCCAGTATTTACGCTCAGCTATCACATTAGCCAAGAGCCACCTAGGTGCAATATCCTGTTCTATTGTGGCCTTGAGTAATGATGTTGGAGAAATAAAATCTCCTCAGGACCTGGGACGCAGAGAAAAATGGACGATCAACCAAGATCACAATGCACACTGAAATGGCAGAGTTAGTGTGATACTTTTTATACAGTATATGCATTTAACCTAAAGTCTCAGAATGAGTGATTTAACATGGACTCCCCTTGTTTCTTTCATATCGATTTAATTACAATAGAAGCCAATATTTATTTGTACATATTTTTGACCAGTGTCATTAAAACCGTGTGTGACTGAGCTGCATGGGGTCAGTTTGACAAGTTCTCTTTACACACATTCTAAGAAACACCCATCTTTTTATTTTTATTTTAAAGATCTTCAGATAAGGTGCATTACAAAATTATACAGCTTCAGTCCATTTTGGAAGTCTAAAGAAGTCAACTGTCCCTAATTCTGCCTAGATAGAAGTATAAAGCATGCGTGGAAATTCAGAACTGGAGATTAAAAAGACCATAGAGCAACGTAGGTTTATTTGTAATGAATAACAAAAGATACTGTTGAAGTGCATTGTAATCGGCAATGTACTGTTTACTGCGTGTAGCCCTACTTGGGCAGTTAAACCCCCATCAATGTAACCAGTACTATAAACTATTCATAAAACATCAGTCCATTTCGCCCTCTAGTGTAGTTTTGTTGTACTGTAACAGATGGTATAAAAACCGAGACACCTCATTGTTTTTTCTGGTGGGGTGGGCGTTGTTCTATAGATTCCGGGGTCATTTCATGTTTCCATGTGTTTTGGAGCTATTCGCCAGTCAAACAGGCAGAAAATTATCACATGATGATCTTATCATATGATGCAAAACGTTACCGGCTGCATTTGAATATGCGTTGAATAGGTCAGACATGAAATGGCCCCGGGAATACATACATCACTCAGAAATTCGCAAATACGATATAATATTTTAAAAAATGGGTGAATCTGTCCTTTAAGTAGACCAGAGCAAGCTGTTACTGCATTGGTGCCCATGGGAGAGCCAAAAGCTTTAACCGAATATTACAGATTCCCCACACACACAGTAGTACATTTTGGGCAAATTTTATGACAAGCCAAACGCTTTCTGAGCACAAACTGACAACTTTCTAATAAATACATTACGAGAAAAACAACTTTATTTGAGATCGGTGGTAGATGTCAAAGCGCATGAAGCATGCGCTATTTACTACCTCGAAATGTGCGTCTGGTGAAACAGGAAAGGACGAAGTAGCCTAATGAATGACAGACTTACAATTAAATGATTTTAGTTACTGTAATCCAGGGGCGCCGTATGGGGGGGGGGGGGGGGAGTTAGAATCATCCTAAGGGCATGTGACTGACAGGGGCCCTAAAATATTATTCCAGCATTAGGTAAAAACATTTGAGCCCAATGTTATATATTTTCATGGGGCCCAAAATCCCTGGAGGCTCCCCTGCTGTAATCGTTTGGGTTCTTATGCTTAATTTTGTTTGATGATAAGTGAGCCTATATAACCATCAATTTCATGCCAACTGGATTGTTAGATAGCTACTAAGGAACCATTTAATTAACCTTGTAAATTGTATAATTGTGAAATCTACCACGTCTGGAAATAAGAAATACAATAACAAACCAAATAAATGTTTTTTAAATAATGTTAAGTTTAGGCCTAGTTAAATTAGTTCTCTACTCTGGGATTAGATGTAACAGACATACGTGTAAGAAAGCATGCTTACGCACGAGGAAGAGCGTCCATTTACACAAACCGGAACCTTAACAATTTGTGCTTAAAATGGTGTGATTGTTACCAATAACTGCAATTGAACTACCTACAAATCATAGTAGTCACAAACCACAGTTGGGTCACCTGCTACTGTGCTCCCTTCCTTCAATGCTGCAGAAATGTTTTGGTACCCTTCCTCAGATCTGCGCCTCGACACAATACCGATTTCTTCGACCTCATGGCTTGGTTTTTATTCTGACTGTGGGACCTTATATAGACAGGTGTGTGCCTTTCCAAATCATGTCCAATCAATTGAATTTACCACAGGTGGACTCCAATCAAGTTTTAGAAACATCTCAAGGATGATCAATGGAACCAGGATGCACCTGAGCTCAATTTCAAGTCTCATAGCAAATGGTCTGAATACTTATGTAAATAAGGTATCTGTTTTTTATTTTTAATACATTTGCAAAAAAATTGATGAGGGAAAACATTTATTTAATACATTTTCGAATAAGGCTGTAACGTAACAATATGTGGAAAAGGGTCTGAATACTTTCCGAATTCACTTTACATAATGTTCCCGTTTGGTTGTTTGAAAAATAACCTTCTCCTAACTTCTGTGAACCTTGCATAGGTTTTAGAGCTTGATGAGGGTGTGGTTGTCCAGTGGTTATTTTGCATACAACCTTCCCACAACATGGTTCAGAATAGTTGCTTGGCTTTGGAACATTCTCACCACATTTAAGGAACTTAGCCGACAAATGTTTTATTTTCTTGGTATTTCATTGCTTTAACAGAACATGTCCTAAAAGCTCAAATATGGTTACAATTTTAGTAATGTTCTAGGAATGTTCTCCAACTGGTTTGACTTTGGGAGTGTTCTGAAATAGTTCAGAGAGCGTTAAGAAATGTCAGTACTTCAGCAAAACGTTTCCTACAGGTTTCTTCGTGCTGGTTTTTAAAGTCATGTTCTCATTTTTCAGAGAATGTTAAGAAAACTTTCCATAAAAACGACAGTAACTTATTTTGTAACATTCAGAGAACATTGTAAGAATGTTATTTAAAAACATATACATTCCGTTCTCATCAACAACAAAAAAACCTCTATCCTAACTTGTTAAGCGTGTTCAGGTGTGTCGGCCTCGCCCACTAATTGGCCACACCTGATCTTAATGAGTGCTTGTTTCCTTTGGAATGGGCTCTGTTTGAATAGACAAATCAACAGCTTTGTATGCATAAAAGACATGGCATGCTTGTCACATCCTGGTGATGCCGCATAATTAAATACTAAGGAAATTAATTTCCATATGCCCTATCTGTGTTATAAAAAAGTAAATTCAAAATAAGATAGCAGTGTAATTAAGTCTTAAAGTTTTAAGGAAGTTATTCAAAAACTGTTCTCAGAGCGTTAATAAAACCTCTCAGGAAAACTCAAGGAACCAGAGTAAAACATTCTCAGAACCTATAAACGTTTGCAGAACAGGAGAAATGTTAACTTCTATTCTCAGAATGTTTAAAAATGTTTACTTGTACAAGTCAATAAAAGTATAGCTTTGTTCCCACAACAAATGTGAAACCAAAAACATATGTTCCCACAACTTCCAAGTAACCAAATGTGCTAGATGGGTAATCTGGGAAATCCCAGACCTAGCTGGAATATTATGGGAGGCAACCCATCTGTCTAGAAAGACTATTATATCATCCTCACAGTGTAATGATCATATCTGTAGTCAACTGCTGGAGATGTCTTCGAGAATTGCTGTAGTTATATATCAAGAGGGAAAGACGGTCTGACTTCTCCTCCACTAGACTATTGAGATTCAATGGAGTCATAAAGACAAGTGCAATGTCGCCCTCCAGTGGTAAGACAATATAAAGCGTCAAATCACCAATATTATTTGTTGACACATTGCAGGTCTGGCATTTTTGGGCCTGTGAGGTATGGCAAGCAGCCTTTCATCAAATCATGTATCAATGTCTTGGAACATGTGGCCTTGATGAAATGTAAGTGAAAATGGGTAACTTCTCATTTGTAACAATAAATACTGTATTTGCCTAATAAGCCTGTCAACAACTTAAAATGTAATTGTAAGTCGAAGTAAAGCTAAATCACAGATGATCCATTATATTGACCAGATACTCTAGTGGCTGCTCTAACAATGAAAATAAATGTCTTAAAAAATGGAAGGGAATCGTAGGAGGCAAGATCAGGTGGGACCATTCTAGCCAATGAGAGTGCAGATACACGTGTGAACAACAGGCACAACGGTTTCCACTAGTTACCACAGCCACAAAGTCAAAATATCTTTGCCTCTTCCTCTCTGGTTACATTCCATTCTCCACATTGAATCCTCCAAGTCTTTGTCTTCTTCTTCTTCTTCTTCTTCTTCTTCTTCTTCTTCTTCGACATCCATGGCGGTCCGCAAACAAACGTTTAAATTGTATGCCGCCACCTACTGTGCTGGAATGTATGATCAATCATGACCGGCCCAATTACCATGGAAAACCTTTTTCTAAACCAAATAAATCCCTAACTTCTGCCCCTGAACAAGGCAGTTAACCCACTGTCATTGAACATAAGAATTTGTTCTTAACTGACTTGCCTAGTAAAATAAAGGTAAAATTAAAAAAACTGATAAGCTTTCACTTCTTTGACCCTCTTTCCTACTGATCAACCTTTTGGCCTCAATCACTAGCATAAGCCCCAGGGACATGGCCTTCAATCTTCTTCCCATTAAGCTTTTCCATTTTCAGAATCTTCTCTTGCTGAGCCTGGCTCCCACACAATATTAACAATCTACCATTTCCAATGAACTGAGCTAATTTCACTTAATCTACCTCTTTCTCTATGGCATTAGCTAGTCGATAGGGTGTAAGTGAGGCCCTGTGGTCTCATCAAAACCTATCACCACTTTCCATTCCAACACATCATTACTCTTGCTTCATACCCTGGCCCGCTTCATGCTTTCTTTACTTGACACTCCACTGCTTTCTGTATCATGATCTCTCTTCTTCCTGTCTTTCCACTACCGACCATTCCGGTCCTTGACCCTCATCCTTCAGCTCCATACCATCACAACTGACACCCATATCGTTTGCATTCCAGCACAGCTGTTGCTTCACCAACCTTTTCACCATTTCGTCCGCACCACTAGCCGCCATTTCCGTCCTCCAATCCTCTCTCCTCTCCAAGTTGTCCGTTCTAGTAATTATATTTATACGCAGGTATAAATTAAGTGTCACCTGCTTGGAAATAACCTTACTGCAATAATTATTCAGCATAGTAAACAAAAGCACTGGTAGGCGTATACCATCGGCATTACCTTTAAATGAATGAGAGTTGTGGATATATCATACGTTAAAAACAAAATGTTTCATTTAAAATTCGATCAATTTATCTATTTATGTAAGCTATTTAAGAATCTCTTGTCGACCCCCCCCCCGTTCCGATTGGTTGTCAAACGCGATGGTGAGGCTGTTGCTATAGTAACAGATACAGAGAGCAGACAGTAGTGGCGCTAGTGAGCGATTTACAGCGAAAGGTGTTGAGGGTTTCTAAACGTGGAGAAGTGAAGGTGAAAGGCGTACGGATAAGGAGGCTGCAAGAAGGGGGAAGTGACAGGTCTGCTTGAAAATAAAGATATGTCGGAGAGGATCGCTTCATCATGTGGAAATCTTTATGATAACACTTCACTCCTTATCCAGTACTGCAATGGTGAGTTCACCTTTGACTTGCTTGCAGCTCTGAGTCGACCGGTTTTGATGTGAACCGTGGCACACGGTGGTGGGACTGTAGGTTTTCATGCACCTGTTTGCAGGTTCCCTAGAGATGTGGCTCGAGCTACAGAAAATATATGGCTCTGGGGTAGCCTATGGTAGACCTGCAAACCCTCTTTGGCTATATGTAAAACATTATCCGCCTGAGGGAAAACAGAACGGCTATTTCTATGATATTTAATAGTGGAACTATTTGCATATTATCGTTTCACTTTTTCAGATCAAGTTTAATTGCCTTAGAGAGAAGAGTGACAGATGAAGTACTGTGGCTTCATCTCTTTGTGTTGTAAATTAGAGAATGGTATTTTGAAGGGTAGCAGGGTCTGGACATGACTGTAGTGTAAAGAGAGATCATAACAATACAGCTATTCAATGATGCTGTAACTGGCCACATCACAAGACCAGGTTCATGCATGTCCAGTGTCCACTGAGTGTGAGAAGACAAACAGACCACACACCGTTGGTAATGTATTTGACTCTACAGTATGTAGATATTTCCCATGGCAGGTCACCCAGGCTGGCTACTGGGCATAGCAGACCGTGCCATGGGAAATATCTTCTCAGGCTTACAGGGCCAGGACAGCCTGGCCATTTGAATAGATGACATACCTCTCTCCGTGTCTGTCCACCTGTCACTCAATATGTTTTTATGGTAGGCTATTTTCTACTTGTAGGCTATATAGTATGTAGGCCTACATGTAGCCCAATACACAGAACCTCTGGGTTTCACTGATTTTCATTCAGCAATACATTGAATACTTTTCAAGTCTATTTAGGTACTACACATCCCTTCAAATATCCTATGTTTACGCTGAGTTAAATTTCATCACACCGCTTACATGCATAAGTGGATTTGTGAACCATGTCAAATTTGACTGGATAGCATGGATGCATAAAATATAAATACATACTGTAGAGTCAAATACATTACCAACGGTGTGTGGTCTGTTTGTCTTCTCACACTCAGTGGACACTGGACATGCATGAACCTGGTCTTGTGATGTGGCCAGTTACAGCATCATTGCATCAGCTTTTCATTGGACTCTTAATGGCCCGTGCCTACCCAGCTAGCACATAACGTTCTGAGATGTTTCATATGTTTAGAGCTTGGTGAGAGTGTGGTTGTCCTATAGTTATTATGCATACAACCTTCCCATAACCTCCTGGGAATGGTGCAGTGTTGTTGCTTGGCTTTGGAACATTCTCAGCACATTTAAGTCACTTGACAAAAAAACATTTATTTTCTTGGTATTTCATTACTTTAACGTTTCCTAAAAGTTCAAACATGGTTACGTTTCATTTCAATTTTGGTAACGTTCAAGCCTCGTACAAACCATCCTGACCTCCCTAGCTTACATTCTGTTTCGATACACGGATACAGTTTGGCCACGCAAACCGTTTGAGCACCTCCCTTTTATCCACCGTATGGCCGGACCAATCAGCATCCTCTGATAATCTGTGGGCACAGAAGTCGAAAATCATAACAACGATGGCTGTTCCTGAGGAGGTTGGTGTTGAGCTGTTCAAAACCCAACCAGGCAGAGTTCACAGCATTCCCTGGTTTAAACAGAAACATTCTCTCAAAAGTGAAGTACAGCGAGTTGTTCCCGTTTTGATTTGAAACAACTTGGGTGCCAGGCTTGCTGGGGATGTGGTTGGCTCAGTCTGACCATCAAACCCTGTCTAAGAGGTAGCCAGTGATTGGGAGTTAAGGTGAAGGAGTATGATAAATACATTAGTGTTGTCACTGTAAATATTTCTTATTGACTTTTAACTTTTAAACTGATTTTATCTGTATAACAAAGTACAAATCTAACTTTGATCTATGCTTCTTGATTAATTCATAATGTTAACAGTTGAAATTAAACAACAGCACCGACAGTTTTGGGCAACAGTTATGACGGTTTGCATTTGGACAAGTAACAACATACAGATATTAACAAAGGCTAATTTCTGAGCAGTCATTCAACTAACTAACTACTATATAACAACAATGTACGCAGCTAATATTGACTTCTTCTACATTTTGTTCCGTTACAGCCCGAATTGAAAATGTATTACATTTAGAATTGTTTGTCACTGGCCTACCCACAATACACCATAATGTTTACAAATTAATTAAAAATGAAAAGCTGAAATGTTTAGAGTCAATAAGTATTCAATCCCTTTGTTATGGCAAGCCTAAATAAGTTCTGAAGTAAACATCTGCTTAACAAGTCACATAATAAGTTGCATGGACTCACTACATGATTTCTGAATGACTAGTACCTCATCTCTGTACCTCAAACATACAATTATCTTTAAGGTCCCTCAGTCTTGCACTGGATTTCAAACACATATTCAACCACAAAGACCAGGGAGGTTTTCCAATGCCTTGCAAAGAAGGGCACCTGTTGGTAGATGGGTAAAACATAAAACAACAGGCATTGAATATCCCTTTGAGCATAGTGGAATTATTAATTAGACTTTGGATGGTGTATCAGTACACCCAGTCACTACAAAGATACAGACGTCCTTCCTAACTCAGTTGCCGGAGAGGAAGGAAACTACTCAGAGATTTCACCATGAGGCCAGTGGTGACTTTTAAAACAGTTACAGAGTTTAAAGGTTGTGATAGGATAACTCTGAGAATAGATCAACAACATTTGTAGTTAATGCACATTACTAACCTAATTGACAGAGGGAAAAGGAAGCTTGTACAGAATAAAAATAGCACAAAACATGCTTCCTGTTTGCAACAAGGCAGTAAAGTAATACTGCACAAAATATAACAAAGCAATTCGCTTTTTGTGCTGAATACAAAGTGGTATGTTTGGGGCAAATCCAATACTACACATTACTGAGTATCACTCTCCATATTTTGAAGCATAGTTGTGTCTGCACCATGTTATGGATATACTTGTAATAGTTAAGGACTGGAGAGTTTTCCAGAATAAAAAAGAAATGGAATTCAGCTAAGCACAGGCAAAATCTTAGAGGAAAACCTTGTTCAGTCTGCTTTCCACCAGACACTGGGAGATTAATTCACCTTTCAGCAGGACAATAACCTAAAACACAAGGCCAAATCTACACTGGAGTTGCTTACCAAGAAGACATTGAATGTTCCTGAGTGGCCGAGTTACAGTTTTGACTTAAATCTGGTTGAAAATCTATGGCAAGACCTGAAAACTGTTGTTTAGCAATGATCAACGACCAATTTGGCAGAACTTGAAGAATATAAAAAATAATAATGGCCAAATGTAGCACAATCCAGGTGTGGAAAGCTTTTAGAGATTTACCCAGAAACACTCACAGCTGTAATCGCTGCCAAAGGGGATTCTAACATGTATTGACTCAGTGGGTTGAATACTTATCTAATCAAGATACTGTGTTTTGTGTAGATCGTTTATCCCACTTTGTAACACAGCAAAATGGGGAAAAAGTTCAGGGGTGTGAATACTTTCTGAATGCACTGTAACCAACATCATACTAATTTCTGTGTGGGATTTCTGTGTATTATGTTACGTCTAGCCTATGAGACCAGGCTGAATGTCAACACTCCATCCCGTCCCATTTTCTTGACTACCAGCGGAGATAACTGGTAAATCAAGCTCTTAGTGAACCCCAGTCAGCAGATGAGAGAAAAGCCTTCAATGCAGTTAATTATTTAATTTTTTTCAATTAGCCTAAGTTATGCCCTCCAGTTCTGATATAACATCAACACCAACCTCCTTGAGCAGCCATTTTTATGATTTTGGACTACTGTGCCCAGTACAGGCGCTTCTTGTTGTCGTCATCAACTGAACCACCCCCACAGATTATCAGAGGACACTGAAAGGTCCAGCAATAGAATGGACGGAAGGGAGGGGCTCAAACGGTTTGAATCTGGTCGTAGCTAGGGTTATTCCATTGTTGATATAGTCCCTAAATGTTTTGCACGTCAGCAATAAAGTTTTCAAGATATATAACTTTTCAAAATGCAGTCGGTATGATGCTTTGAAAGTTATATATCTTGAAAACCTGTTTGCTGACAAGCAAAACACGTTGGGACTATATCAACAATGGAATAATGAAACAAATACCAAAGTATCGTTATGGAGTTTCCCTCTAGTTGTGTTGTTCTGTGCCCACTGAAATGGGGTCTGTTTGAATATAGTACAATGAACAGCTTTGTATACTTAAAAAAAACATGGCATGCACGCTCCATCCTGGTGGCACAGTGGACTAATTCCATGGATAGAGAACAGATGATTATAGTTTAAATCTCACTGATGCTGTGTCGTAATAAAAAATACGTATGCATAATTATTGCCTAAGGAAAATGATTTCCTTGTGTCCTGTCTGTGCTCAAAGTTTTTAAAAAAATTAACCCAAAATAAGCTAGCAATGTTATTGGAAGTCTTAGTGAAACATTCAGTGAGTTAAGTTTATCTAGAGGTTTTATCTAGAGGTTAAGCACTTTAACAGCTGAGTTAAAGGTTGAGTGTACAGGTGTATTTTGTCCCACAACAAGCTATTGATTATTATGAATGCAAACAATAGAAAGTGAAAGGCTTGCAAAGGTAAATGTACTTTAACTCGTGACCATCTGGCCCACTTGTGTTATTGACTGCCTCAGACGGCGTGCAACAACCATGGCTCATCTGTTATGAAATCTCAGACCTACAGGTCAGCGTTCAGGTGTCTAAACCGGTGGCTCACATGGTGTGACAGCAGGTAGTAGGATCCCCTCTTTAGGGTTTGCTCACATTGTTACCCGTTGTGTGACGTTAACTAGACCCTCTCGTCCTTCACTGGGACGACATCATTTGGCCGTCCAATTGAATCCTCTGTTCCAGCTCCAATGCTTAGCTGTGCAATATCAGATAGGATGCACTGTAACTGAAAGGTCTGACAATGTTTTCAAATGTTTTTCAACAAAACAATGCAGTTAAAATAGATTGTGACAATGTAACAGCTTGCTGTACATACAGTATTATGTTGAGTTGACGACTGTTTGTCACTTGACAACATTCACTTGACAACAACTATACCTGGTCCCGGCGGTGTTTGTGTTACTAATGGAGAAGACCTTAGTGACTTCCTTGGAGATGAAGGGAGGGGGCTATATTGTGTCTGTCATTCTGTCATTCAAATGATGTACAGTATGATTCCAGCCATGCCATGTCATGAATGGAGGAGACTCAGATCCCACCCGCTGCAGTCTCACTTCCTGGTACTGCCTGGCTGTTTCTGCAGTAGTGTATAGGTGTGGCCCCCAGCCAAGCCAGCCTCCCTCCCAGCCTCAGGCTGCCTCCACTGCTGCTGTCGCAGTGGAGGAAGGGCTGCAGGGAGCGGTGTCCTGTTACAAACAGTGACTCGCCTGTCTCTTTATGAGCTGCACGTACTGCTAGGGAGGAGGAGAATAAGTAGGAGGAAGTGTGGGGTGGGGTGGGGGGGGTGGGGGGGGGGGGGGGTGTGGGGGGGTGGGTTGGTCCAGGGAGAGGGAGGCAGAACAGGCACTGGCTGTAGAGGAGAGGAGGGGAAAACCCTACATCCGAAAGAAGCCAAGACTTTGCATCCCGAGAGCCCCCAAGAGAGCCAAGGAGAGGAGAGCAGGCTGTCTGACTGAGTGACTGGCTGGCTGGCTGAGTGACTGAGTATGTCAGGTAGGGGAAGGCAAGCAGAGCCCAGAGCTCTATTAATATTTCATCAGGCTTTGGTTTTCGCCCCTGTCCTCTCCACCTTATGCTCCTCCTCTCCCATTCCCTCTCTCCTCTCCCCATTGAATCATTTTCATATTATATCATTAGTAGCCATGCGTTTTTAACACAGATGCCACCTGCATTAGCTGTGCTAGCTGTAGCTGTGCTAGCTGTTCTGTGTCATCTGCTGGAGGCAGTAAAGTGAAAGTTATTGAGTATGCATCATAAGCCTGCAGTCTGTCGGACAGCTAAAGTGCGAGGGGGAAGGTTGTTTCATTAACAAAGTAATGGGATGGCGTTCATGTGCAATCGTTGTTGAATAATTAGGTAGGTTTAAATGAATGAATCATCACACTTAATTCATTACTAGACAGGTGTTTTAGTTTGTGACATGGGGATGGGTGGTTGTTTTGTAACTTGGCCATTCAGAGGCAGTGTTATTGACATTTGCTGCAGAGGTGATTAAAATCTATCAGTGCTTTACTCAGCAGATTTCAAATCGTGACCAAGGTTATAAAGCACTCCAAGGTTAATTGACAGCATCAGCCAAGTAATTCAATTTGGGTTATTCCCTAATGGAAAACTAATACCCCATAGTTCCCCATAAAATCCAATCGGTATCTGTCATGTCGGAGTATCCAGTTTGACATGTTCTTCTATTTCCCCTCCTGCTGAATAAAAACCTCCTAACAGATGTTGGGATTTTTAAAATCAAACTCTCCACTATTGCCCAATTTGAATATGTGTGTTCTTCCACAATATTTCTGACTGAGAAATTAGATAATTGGATCCACTGAGTCAGACATGTTACAGGCAGAGTAAATAGCCATGTCAGTCAGAGCATCATTATACTAAGAAATCCTGTTGTTAGTACTGCATGACGGGTGCAAATTAGTCCAGGTAGAATTGTCGTATGCAAATATCCTTCTCCAAAGACACGTTCATCTAACAATGGCTCTTGGTAATTTGAATGGCATATGATTATAACGAACAGTCGTCAACTCAACATAATACTGTATGTACAGCACGCTGTTACATTGTCACAATCTATTTTAACTGCATTGTTTTGTTGAAAAACATTTGAAAACATTGTCAGACCTTTCAGTTACAGTGCATCCTATCTGATATTGCACAGCTAAGCATTGGAGCTGGAACAGAGGATTCAATTGGACGGCCAAATGATGTCGTCCCAGTGAAGGACGAGAGGGTCTAGCTAACGTCACACAATGGTGAAAGTGCATAAAGATGGCGGAATTTCGGGAATGACGTCATTGTTTTACCACTATCCAATTAGTTTTTAAAGTACGGCACACAACATGGTTCAATGTGCTAATGAATCAGCACAATATACTCTTTCAAATTGCTAGAACTGGGATCAGTTATAATGTGCTATTGACTACAAACAAAAGAGTACAGGAGAGCAATGTAAAATACAGTTAACTTAGCAAACGAGTGCATGGGGGCCGCCATCTTTATGCACCTCCGCTATTCTTCAGAGATGTAGAGACAAAATCTTAAAAAACGGGGTTGGCCTCAATTTTGTTTCAAGCAAATACCGCTTTTCATCAACATGTTGGTGTTCTTTGCTATAGGAATCTAAGACCAGCATATATTGTTTGTCAAGGAAGTAACCTTGTGTAGAATTATGCAAATTCCTTCTACTCTATTCTCTGTCCGTTTTTTCCTTCTCCCTCCCTCTCCCCCACTCTCTCTCCCCCTCTCTCAGGTGACAACGTGTCTGCGGTTAGCACCATGGAGGTGGACGACCGCCTGTCCCACCTGGAGCAGCGTGTCCAGCTGCAGGAGGATGAGATGCAGGTGCTGAAGGCTGAACTGGCCGACGCGCTGCGCAGACTGGGCTGCTGTGAGGAGCTGACCCAGCCTGGGGCCGGAGCCGGGGGGAGGAGGCCTACCGTGGCCTCAACCACCAAGGGTGAGGGTCTGGGGAGCTAGGAGGCCGGGACCACGTTAGACCACCGTAGTCTCGTCAATATACTAGCTGTAATAGGAGAGTCTAGAAGCCTGTTAGGATGTTGCGTTATTAACCTGTTGGTTACCAGCCAGGGGGAATTGTTTTAAGATGGTCATACCAAGGATCATTTGGCTATTTGATTTGGAATTTTAGAACCCCTATTTTACATGTATTTAAAGACGAAAATTGCAACGGAGAGATAAACCATGTACTGTGTGTAGTCTTTGGTAAGAATTTGCAGTGTCAATTGAAAATCTTCAACATCTGTTTACTGAACCATGATTTTCTCCCTCTTGATGCCAGTGCGCCAACTCCTGCAAGCCTTACCATCCAAGCCTCTCGCTCTCAGCAATGGTTATGCCCCGCAGAAACGTATGGGGGGATACCCTTCCTCCCCCTCTTCTCCCAAAAAGGAAGTGTTGCTGTCCATCAAAAGGTAAGACATTGTCCAAATGTGTGGAGCTAATACTGTTTTTCTTGGTGTCCTTCTATTGTGCATTTCCATGCTCATCCTTAGGGTGGCAGTGTGGTGTTGAATCTACAGTATGCACTGAAAACATATTTATTTAACACTGTTAGGGTTAAGTGCCTTGCTTAAGGGCACATCGGCAGGTTTTTCACCTTGTCGGCTCGTGGATTCGATCCAGCAACCTTTCGGTTACTGGCCCAACGCTCTAACCACTAGGCTACCTGCCGTATGACTGGGAACATTTCCTGCCTTTCATATCCCTCTCAATATCCTGGTTCACTCTTTACCCTCTCCTCCCTCCTTCCCCCACCAGGAAGAGCATGTCGACGGAGCGTCTGTCCACGGCCAGAAGAGAGATGGTGTCTGACAGCAGAAGCAGAACCACCTCGTCCAGCAGCTCCACATGTGGCAGGAGCAGGTGATTGTCTGATACAGCACTGACTCGGCTAACCCTCTAAACACAGACACTGACTCGGCTAACCCTCTAAACACAGACACTGACTCGGCTAACCCTCGAAACACAGACACTGACTCGGCTAACCCTCGAAACACAGACACTGACTCGGCTAACCCTCGAAACACAGACACTGACTCGGCTAACCCTCGAAACACAGACACTGACTCGGCTAACCCTCGAAACACTGAGACAGCAATCACTCCTGCTCTATCTGGCTAACTGCGAGAGCATAGAGTGCAGCCAAGTAACCCTCTGACTGACAATGATGTAGTCATTGGCCAGAGAAGACCAAAGCAGGGAGTACCTTAGCATTGCATTCTCACATACTGTAACTTTATGCTCCGGCTGCTCTGTGTTACAGTTAACCCCGATTTGTTCTACTTTGGCTCACATCAATGTCTCTCTTTTATCCACAAGACATCTGTGTCCGTAGCTCACATCAGTGCTAATATACATCTGTGTCCGTAGCTCACATCGGTGCTAATATACATCTGTGTCCGTAGCTCACATCAGTGCTAATATACATCTGTGCGTACCTCATCTGTGCAGTCTACCCAACATCTGAGATTGGGTGTACAGCTCATCTCTGATCCTTGAGGAAAATATCAAGACAGCTTGTCACGTCCTAAGCAGGCGTATCTGCCTCACTTGCCAGATGTTGTTTTTAACCTCTCGCTGTTCAGGTCAGAACAAAGTACTGTTAAACACTTGTGTGAATGCATCACTGAGGCATTGCTGAGTAACACTGTGGTGTTTTATTTCTATAGAGAGAGCATGTGAATGCACACCGGATGTTTGACTGGCTTGAATAATTCAGACCACCTGTATGTGTAATGTCTAGGGAGGAGAGGAGACAGGGAGGGAGGTGATATGACCTCTCTATGCCGTCAACGTACATATAGAGATGCCGATCTACTGATGTGTTTTATCATGTATTTCCATCATTTTATTCCGGTGCAGTGCTATGTAGGCTACTGTATTTAACAGCATCAGTATTTACATACATCCAAGTAATTGTGAACACAGCACAGTCAATGATAAAGGAACATGGAAGAGTGTATTTACAGTCAAATGCATGGGTGGTTGCTTGTACCAAACAGAAACGCCCCACACCTGCTCGTTGTTTGAATACTAGATAACACGATCTGATTGGTTTTATTGAAGTGCTATTAAGCTTTGAATGACAGATGGATACAGTCAGTCTGTCCACTCCCTCCTCCCTCAGTGAGCTCACTCTGCTGAGGGTGTCAAATTTCAGGGGCGTAGGTAACGGAGGTGTGGTTACTGAGCAGAGGGGAGGTCCAGGAGAGTCAGGAAGTGCCTCCCCATTGGTGGAAAAAGTGCCCAGACTCTGAGCTCAGTTAAAATTAACTGAATCAACAAGGAAGCCTGTTAGTTGTCGACAGGGTTTTGTTGTGTGAACCGCCTTGCCAACATTGTGCTGTTACCTAACGGAAAAGTTACCATGAAGAGATCACTCAGGTAAATGAATGCTTTATACTTAAACAGTTTGCAGTTAGGAAGGAGATTCCACCATTTTGGGTGGATGGATAGTTTTTTCTAACAGGAAGCAGTAACCTTTTTTTATATTATGTGGTCATGCAGACTTTTTGATGCTTTTATTTTCAGTGGGGTTTGGGTGGGTGTGATTGTGATTTATAAAAGAAACTGTTACAGGTGCAATATGTAGAAATTCCTCTGCTATTTCCTGGTTGCAAAAATTCGAATAGTTTGCCTAATTTCAGTTTATGTGACAAAACAAGCAATATATAGTGTAGAGAATCACTGTATCTAAACCACTGTGAAATATATTTTCAAATACTGTATTTTCAGCTGTTTGAAGCTGGTGTACAAAACCAGAAGTCAAAGATGCAAAAACTAAACTTAAGAGATGCATAGAATAACACACATAGAACAGATCTACCGCTTTTTAGACTGGCTTTCAATGAGAATGACAGATCTATAACTCAGATTTCTATGTGATTTTGGTCGGGTTGCCCAAAAATGTACATATTTCTGCTTTAAGAACCACGTTGCTTGATCTAAACACATATCGCTTGCGGTTTTGGAAGCAAAAGGACCTTATCTTTTATATAATACATTATAATACATACATTATATAATGCATTTTATATAATACATTATAATACATTAAAACAAAATGTTGATACACACCTTTTCTTTTCATAAGGTTAGAGTTATGGTTTTACCACACTGCCATATTTCCACGTTACAGCGTTTGATTACGGAAGACAGACGGAAGAAAGAAGCGACCACCTGTGCTAATTAGCTATCTAGCATGCTCCGAACACCTGTGTGTAACTGAAAAAGGACGCCAGAAAAGGGTTGTAACTGAAAAATACTGTGTTAAAAACGGTGTACAGTAAGTATATATTTTGCATTTGTGAAAGTATTTTTATGTGATATGAAAATAGAGAATTTTATGTTTCCAAAACCGTATCGCAAGCAAGAATAAGTTTCTAAACATTAAAACAGAGCGTAGGTATTCCTTTGTCCAAGGACCTTACATGTTCTGTTTTAAAGGGTGAATTGGCTCTGGAAGCCAAAACAACCAAATACTTCATCTAAATGTGAATCGATTCTCAATTGCGTTACGTTTCATATCACATCAAAATAATTTCACAAAATACTCACTGTTTTAACCGGTTTAACCCAGTTGCAGCTGACAGTATTTTTCAGTGACAACACGTCTGTCTTCTGTTTACACCCAGGTGTTCAGAGATTAGCACAGGTAGTCCACGTCTGTCTTCCTTAAACAAGTGCTGTAACATGGAAAGATGGCTGTTTGTTGACCCTATAAAAAGGTGTCCTAGTAATTTAACCTTTTCTATTGTTATTTTTCACTGATATAAACATAAGGTCCTTATGTTTCCAAAACTCTTAACAAACCGCCCCTGAACAGAAGATATCTTTGTGGATAGACACTAGAGTTGGTGTCTATGAATAGGCTAGGCGGTGCTCTGTCCTATTCCAGTTTTGGGCAGATCCTTAATTACATTAAGGGTGTGTGAGTCAACAAACCGAAAAGAATGGGCATTTTACCAGCTGGGCTTGATTTTCTATGCCAGAGAGGGGCTTACTTAACATTTCCCCCCCTAGCTGTTGCAATGTTTCAGGTTATTTAATTGGATCACTTCTTGCTCTGCAGAATGACTACTGATTGGCGCCTTTGCTCATCCACATGCATTAAACATATGGACTGACGCACCCTGATTTCAGACTGGCTCGATGGTATAGCTGAGCCTGAGGACGAGGAACAGATTGCATGTATTTGAATGGCAAATTTGCAAATACTGGTTGAGGAAGAGCACATGATATCCTGTTGGACCACTTTTCTGTCTCTGTGCTGACTTGTCAGTGTTTGATACAGTAGGCTCTCAAAATCACTTTGGTGCTGATATAACACAGCTCACTAAGTGCATAGCACTAATTTTCAGGGCAAATCTTAGCCATATTGTCTGAGTGCACAGAAACTTGACTCCAACCACTCTGTCCACTGCTGTAACACCATCCAGTAAAACTGCAAGACCACTACATTATTGGCCACGATTGATCTTTGCTTTATGCCAGACAACTGTTCACATCAGTACAGACTACAACATGCAACGTTGTCTTTTCAACAACACAATAGTATGACGCGGTCAACGTCTTGTCGTTTTCCATGTGGAATGTCGTCTTGCTCTGTGAAATCTATGCAGAATGATGTAAAGCTACAACAATCTGTACAGAAGGCCACTGGATATATTGTTCTCTGTATTCCTGTAGCATCTGGAATTTACTTGATGATGATGCTAGGCGATGAAGAGTACTTTCTGGTACTTACTTCAAAGAATTCACCATAATAGGTAACCTATCTTGCACCAAATGGTACAGATTGCTGCTTGTTTTAATGAAGCGAAAAGAAACAAACGCATGGTTCATGAATAATTACCAAGTAAATACCTTAGTGGCTTTGGATCTTTCAGCGTCTCACGTTGGACGCGACAGGGCCACCCCTCAGGCAGGGAGACACAAACAGGTGTTTATGTGGCCACTTTAAAGAAAGCCCTTCGCCCGGCTGTCTCTGTGGTTGTCCCACAAAACAACCAGTCTCCAGATATAATACACTTCCCAAATGTACTACAATATATTTTCAGTTTGAATAGCAAGAATGAATAAAACAAGCTGTCAAAGAAAGTAATCTGCAATAGTATTGTATTTGTATCCAAACTGAATAGCAAACTGCTTTATATACTCTCAAATGGTTAAGATGGCCGTCATAGCTATTTCATGCAATTAATGTTCCCTACAAACCGAGAGGGATTGTTTCTCCTAGGGTCTCTCTTATCTCACTTATCATCACTGCTGTGACTGCATTGCCATGGTACTCTCAAACTGTCCTAGCTATGCAACCTGTCAGTGGCCTTGACAGAAACCCCTTACTTTTCAGCTGATGTAGGCTAGTGCTGGACAGGCCACTCTGTAGGACGTTGACTGTGCAATCTCTGTCATTCTCTCTGGCTCTTTATTTCATTTTCTAACTCTTTATTTTTCAGTGTCTGCGTCTGTAAATACTGTGTTTTAATGTTTGCTCTACAGTATGAACTACCACTTTTACTGTTGCAGCACTGATTGGATTAAGCTAAAGGTGCATTGTGGGGCTGGTAGATGTGCTATACTGTCATTCTACTGTAGGCAGAGCAGTAAGAGGTCAGGAATGAAGGATGAGGTCACTGATAATAATAATAATAATTTAGTCTGTTGCATTAACACAATGAGTTAAAAAACGGCATCTCAGAAACTTCCAAACTGCTCACACCAAGTGTGTTTTCATAACTGCTCACACCAAGTGTGTTTTCATAACTGCTCACACCAAGTGTGTTTTCATAACTGCTCACACCAAGTGTGTTGTCATAACTGCTCACACCAAGTGTGTTGTCATAACTGCTCACACCAAGTGTGTTGTCATAACAATCCACTGCTCTTTTTTTATTTTTCTCGTTTCAGCAAAGAATGCTCCGTCAATGCAGGTACGTTTTAGCACAGTAACAGGCCTGTCTGTGTGGTTGTGATTCCTTTACCATACTCGACGCCCTTTTATACCTCACAGTTTGACTGAAGAATACAGTGTAACTTAGCAAGATAATTCATTATATTATATGCAAACAAAAACATAATTTCCAGTCACTGAGCATTTTGAAATACTACCCCCATAACAAACGCCCAGTTTGCTACATGGAAATCCATCAAATCTATGCAACAGGAGCACTGAAGTAAAGAATGAAAATGTCCAATAAACAACAACCAATAGCCTGTCTGTTATTGTTGCGGGCTGTATTCATTTTTAACAAGCCAATTACCTGCATTTTCCCTTGTCCTCTGTGGGCGCTTGGGTAAACGATTTAAGGACCACAGAGCTGCATGGCAAGAGCCAGAGAGCACAGCACACTGCTCCGTTAATGAGCTCAATTGACTCATTAATGAGCAGCTGCAGCACTATAATGCAAACCATAACTGCAATTAGTTTTTATATGATGCTATGTCAGCCAAGAGAGACAGTATTATGGCGTTCCCTGAGTAATTGTAGTGCCTTAACGTAATGTTTCTGCAAAGCTTCAGAACAGTTTGAAATGATATACACTAAAGCTATATACAGTGCATTCGGAAAGTATTCAGACCACTTGAATGTTTCCACATTTTGTTACGTTAAAGCCTTTTTCTAAAATGTATTAAAAAATATATATAATGTCTTCATCAATCTACACACAATACCCCATAATGACAAAGCGAAAACATTATTTACCTAAGTATTCAGAGCCTTTGCTATGAGACTCGAAATTGAGCTCAGGTGCATCCTGTTTCCATTGATCATGCTTGAGATGTTTCTACAACTTGATCGGAGTCCACCTGTGGTAAATTCAATTGATTGGACATGATTTGAAAAGGCACACACCGGTCCCACAGATGTCAGTGCATTTCAGAGCCTGAAACCAAGCCATGAGGTCGAAGGAATTGTCCGTAGAGCTCCGAGACAGGATTGTGTCGAGGCACAGATCTGGGGAAGGGTGCCAAAACATGTCTGCAGCATTGAAGGTCCCCAAGAATACAGTGGTCATCATTCTTCAGACTCTTCCTAGAGCTGGCCGCCCGGCCAAACTGAGAAATGTAGTATTCAGACCCTTTACTTCAACAAAGTAAAGTAAAGGGTCTGAATACTTTTCCATTTTTTATTTCTAAAAAACAGTTTTTGTTTTGTCATTATGGGGTATTGTGTGTAGATTTGATGAGGGGGAGAAGAACTATTTAATCAAATTAAAAATAAGTTTGTAACGTCACAAAATGTGGAAAAAGGTTGAGGGATCTGAATACTTTCCGAAACGCACTTTGCTTCAGTGATTCCTGGCTCCTACATGGGTGGGGGAACATAATTTGTTTGAGTGCTTATGTTCAAAAAGCTGTTACATTTCACTACCTACCGTACATGCTGTCATGCTTGCAAGGAACGGTATAGAGAGGAAATGTTTCACCCAAAAAAAAAAAAACATGTTGCCATCTCTCCCCCCTCTCCTGTACCAGAGGATGGCTATGTGAGGATGTTCCTGAGGGGTCGGCCAGTCACTATGTACATGCCTGACCAGAAGAGGGGCAGCTACAGCCTGGACCACAAGGGGGCGCTGCCTGAGCACAAGCTCAAACTACAGTGGGTGTATCCTTCTGTCACTGACAAACGGAGAGTATTGCTGCTAGGCGTACATGGGTGTATTTACCAGTGTATGTACTCGTTTTTGTTGCAATTTTTGTTCAGTTTTCTAGGGTTGGACTAATGATTACACCCCAGATGAACCAGGGAAAGCTTGGTCAGGGACTGGCAATAAAAGTAAAATGTGCATTTGAGAAAGGACATTTCAGTGTTGCATTACTGTCATCACACAATAATATAGAACCACATTACTATTTTTATAGTTGATCACTTGTGTGTGAGTTTTTGGCCTCTGGAGAGTAACTTCTTTGGTTTGTATTGGCTGTTCAGACAGGATTACTGTTGTGGTCCTTAACCCTCGGTTGTCCAGGTATGGCTACAGGGGCAGAGACTGCCGCTCCAACCTCTACCTGCTCCCCACAGGGGAGATAGTCTACTTCAATGCCTCCGTGGTGGTGCTCTATAACGTCAGGGAACAGCAACAGAGGCATTACCTGGGCCACAACGACGACGTCAAATGGTAAGGCTAGCTAGTGTGCTTGGTTCAGCATCTCCCACTACCATAACCTTTTTAGATGACTTTTCTTCAGGAAAGGTACCTTTTCTTCTCAGCCTTAGCTTTCACTGTGCGTTTAGTGTAGCAATGCACGTGATGGGCTTCGCAAAAGGGCAAGATGTTTCATTTGGAATTAATTTAGCTAAATGTGATTGCTCACTAGATGGCATTTACAGTTTCATCTGATAATCATCAGCTATCATTTGATTGAAATCGGGCCATGGTAGATTTGCATTTTCCAAGGCTTACTTCCTTGAATTACACATTGATTCAGGATAAACTTACTTTATTTAAATTCGGTCCTGTTTGAGGCTCAGTGTCTCCTGTGCAAACAAAGTTTGGGCTGCATATGGTAATGTCCTACTTGCACAGTATACTTTTCATACATGTTGCTCATGTATGTTGCTTTCATACATATAGCTAACTCTTTAATATGCCTGACCAGCGAATTCTTTCATTTGTATCGTAGACTGATGTTTTCAGTGTAGAATTGACCTTCAGAATGTGCAAATGCGTTCATGAAAGTATTATTTTTCATCACAACGCTTATACTTCTTCAAGGGCTCTTCACACCAGTGTATTTGTTATTTGCTTTCTGAAGTTTCATTGATTTGTTAGTAATGAAGGTCTGAATAAATGAGTTGATGTAGACGACATTACAGGCCGTTGTATACCGAGACGGAAACACAAACGAGAAGTCCACAGTGGGAAAGGTTAGCTTGGCCTTAGGACTCACCACATCACTGTCCCTGTGCTGTCTTCCCGGCAGCTTAGGCATCCATCCAGACATGGTCACCATAGCCACTGGCCAAGTCGCTGGAACCTCCAAAGATGGCAAGGTACATTTTTAAAATCAATAATTTTCTTAAAGTCTGAAGGAATTACCACTTCTAATCTCTTATGGGAATCGTATTGTGGTTCACAGTAGTATGTACATGACTAGTTTTTCCAATTTCTATCTGACCCACTTTCTCTCTCTCTCTTTCATTAATTTCATTATCAGCTGTTAGAGGGCAAGGTACATTTAAAATCAACACATTCTGAAGAAATGACCTGTTATGTCCTCTTATGACCATCTTATATTGTATATTATTTAAATAGATGATATATACAGTTGAAGTCGGAAGTTTACATACACTTAGGTTGATGTCATTAAAACTAATTTTTCAACCACTCCACAGATTTCATGTTAACAAACTATAGTTTTGGCAAGTCGGTTAGGATATCTACTTTGTGCATGACACAAGTAATTCTTCCAACAATAGTTTACAGGCAGATTATTTCACTTATAATTCACTACATCACAATTCTAGTGGGTCAGAAGTTTACATACACTATGTTGACTGTGCCTTTAAACAGCTTGGAAAATTCCAGAAAATGATGTCATGGCTTTAGAAGCTTCTGACAGGCTAATTTACATCATTTGAGTCAATTGGAGGTGTACCTGTGGATGTATTTCAAGGCCTACTTTCAAAGTCAGTGCCTCTTTGCTCGACATCATGGGTAAATCCAAAGAAATCAGCCAAGACCTCAGAATTCTTTTTTTAGACCTCCACAAGTCTGGTTCATGCTTGGGAGCAATTTCCAAAACGCCTGAAGGTACCACGTTAATCTATACAAACAATAGTACGCAAGTATAGACACCATGGGACCACGCAGCTGCCATACCGCTCAGGAAGGAGATGCGTTCTGTCTCCTAGAGATGAACGTACTTTGGTGCGAAAAGTGCAAATCAATCCCAGAACAACAGCAAATGACCTTGTGAAGATGCTGGAGGAAACAGGTACAAAAGTATCTATATCCACAGTAAAATGCGTCCTATATCGACATAACCTGAAAGGCCGCTCAGCAAGGGAGAAGCCACTGCTCCAAAACCGCCATAAAAAAGCCAGACTACGGTTTGAAACTGCACATGGGGACAAAGATCGTACTTTTTGGAAAAATGTCCTCTGGTCTGATGAAAGAAAAATAGAACTGTTTGGCCATAATGACCATCGTTATGTTTGGAGGAAAAAGGGGGATGCTTGCAAGCCGAAGAACACTATCCCAACCGTGAAGCACGGGGTGGCAGCATCATGTTGTGGGGGTGCTTTGCTGCAGGAGGGACTGGTGCACTTCACAAAATAGATGGCATCATGAGGAAGGATTAAAATTATGTGGATATATTGAAGCAACATCTCAAGACATCAGTCAGGAAGTTAAAGCTTGGTTGCAAATGGGTCTTCCAAATGGACAATGACCCCAAGCATACTTCCAAAGGCTTAAGGACAACAAAGTCAAGGTATTGGAGTGGCCATCACAAAGCCCTGACCTCAATCCTATAGACATTTTGTGGGCAGAACTGAAAAAGCGTGTGCGAGCAAGGAGGCATACAAACCTGACTCAGTTACACCAGTTCTGTCAGGAGGAATGGGCCAAAATTCACCCAACTTATTGTGGGAAGCTTGTGGAAGGCTACCTGAAACATTTGACCCATGTTAAACAATTTAAAGGCAATGCTACCAAATACTAATTGAGTTTATGTAATCTTCTGACCCACTGGGAATGTGATGAAAGAAATAAAAGCTGAAATAAATCATTCTCTCTACTATTATTCTGACATTTCATATTCTTAAAATAAAGTAGTGATCCTAACTGACATAAGACAGGGAATGTTTGCTAGGATTAAATGTCAGGAATTGTGAAAAACTTAAGATGTATTTGGTGTATATAAACTTCCGACTTCAACTGTATATATTTCACTGTAATACATGACAGCACTATATCCAATTTCTTTCTCTCACACCCACTCTCTCTCTCAGCTGTTGCCTCCTCATGTGCGTGTGTGGGATTCGGTCAGTCTCAATACCCTGCATGTCATTGGGATGGGTGTGTTTGACCGGGCAGTCACCTGTGTGGCCTTCTCCAAGTCGGTAAGCCCTCCACAACCTGCTTACAGATCTAACTTTTTAAGAAAGTAATTCATAGTAATTAATTATTACTTTGAAAGCATGTTCCATGACAATAGCCAGCATACAGTGCATTCGGAAAGTATTCAGACCCCTTGACTTTTTCCACATTTTGTACGTTAAAGCCTTATTCTAAACTTGGTTAAATTGTTTTTTTTCCTCAACAATCTAAGCACAATACCCCATAATGACAAAGCAAAAACAGGTTTTTAGAAATCTTAGCAAATGTATGTATATATATATGATATCACATTTACATAAGTATTCAGACCCTTTACTCAGTACTTTGTTGAAGCACCTTTGGCAGCATTTACAGCCTTGAGTCTTCTTGGGTATGACGCTATCTGCTTGGCACACCTGTTTTTGGGGAGTTTCTCCCATTCTTCTCCGCTCAAGCTGTCAGGTTGGATGTGGAGCATCGCTGTACAGTTATTTTCTGGTCTCTCCAGAGATGTTCGATCAGGTTCAAGTCTGGGCTCTGGCTGGGCCACTCAAGGACATTCAGAGACTTGTCCCGAAGCCACTCCTGTGTTGTCTTGGCTGTGTGCTTAGGGTCGTTGTCCTGTTGGAAGGTGAACCGTCGCCCTAGTCTGAGGTCCTGAGCACTCTGGAGCAGGTTTTCATCTAGGATCTCTCTGTACTTTGCACCGTTCATCTTTCCCTCAATCCTGACTAATCTCCCAGTCCCTGGCGCTGAATAACATCCCCACAGCATGATGCTGCCACCACCATGCTTCACCGTAGGGATGGTGCCAGGTTTCCTCCAGACGTGACGCTTGGCATTCAGTTCAAACTTGGTTTCATCAGACCAGAGAATCTTGTTTCTCATGGTCTGAGAGTCTTTAGGGGCCTTTTAGTGGGCTGTAATGTGCCTTTTACTGAGGAGTGGCTTCCGTCTGGCAACTCTACCATAAAGGCCTGATTAGTGGACTGCTGCAGAGATGGTTGTCCTTCTGGAAGGTTCTCCCATCTCCACAGAGGAACATAGTCACTCTGACAGAGTTCCAATCAGGTTCTTGGTCACCTCCCTGACCAAGTCCCTTCTCCCCCGATTGCTCAGTTTGGCTGGGCGGCCAGCTCTAGGAAGAGTCTTGTTGGTTACAAACTACTTCCATTTAAGAATGATGGGGACCTTCAATGCAATTCCTTCGACCTCATGGCTTGGTTTTTACTCTGACATGCACTGTCAACTGTGGGACCTTATATAGACCGGTCTGTGCCTTTTCAAATCATGTCCATTCAATATAATTTACCACAGGTGGACTCCAAAGTTGTAGAAACATCTCAAGGATGATCAATGGAAACAGGATGCACCTGTTTCGAGTCTCATAGCAGAGGGTCTGAATACTTACGTAAATGTGATATTTCCATCTTGTATTAATTTGCGCACATTTCTAAAAACCTGTTTTCGTGTTGTCATTATGGGGTATTGTGTGTAGATGGAAGAGAAAAAACATTTATTAGAATAAAGCTGTAACGTAACAAAATGTGGAAAAGGTCAAGGGCTCTGAATACTTTCTGAATGCACTGTATATGTTAAATATCCATAAATTGTCTGAAACCAATAGAGCCATTTATTTAGTGTGTGTGTGTGTGTGTGTGTGTGTGTGTGTGTGTGTGTGTGTGTGTGTGTGTATGGATGGATCTGATAAATGCCTGTACTTCAACAGAATGGTGGTTCTCATCTCTGTGCTGTGGATGATGCCAATGACCACATCCTGTCTGTGTGGAACTGGCAGAAGGAGAAGCAGCTGGCTGATGTGAAGGTGATGAAGCCTCATAGACTGAACTACAGTATGCATTAGACGAGCTGCTTTCCTGGGTATTGCATGGTATATCACTGCAATAAAGACTAGTCGTGATTGATCACTGTAATCATAAATAAAGAAAAGTGAAGCTGTCAGCAGTGTAGGCTTGTGTATGAGTAAGTGTTGTAGTCTGTGGTGCAGTCAGTCACAATTGTATGAGTAAGTGTTGTAGTCTGTGGTGCAGTCAGTCACCATCGTATGAGTAAGTGTTGTAGTCTGTGGTGCAGTCAGTCACCATCGTATGAGTAAGTGTTGTAGTCTGTGGTGCAGTCAGTTCAGTTGTATTATTCTCCTGTCATCCCCTCCAGTGCTCTAATGACTCAGTGCTGTCATCCCCTCCAGTGCTCTAATGACTCAGTGCTGTCATCCCCTCCAGTGCTCTAATGACTCAGTGCTGTCATCCCCTCCAGTGCTCTAATGACTCAGTGCTGTCATCCCCTCCAGTGCTCTAATGACTCAGTGCTGGCCGCAGCCTTCCACCCCATGGACGGCAACCTGATCGTCACCTGTGGGAAGTCCCACTTGAACTTCTGGACCGTGGATGGAAACACTCTCACCAAGCGCCAGGGGATCTTTGAGGTATGTGGACTACCGAAAAACATCTGTTACCAGTTGTAACAGGAGAGCGAAGTTAACTGTAAAAAAATATGACATTGTATACACAAAGTAATTCTTTGAGTTATAACAGAACTGTTAAACCTTTTCTCCCAGAAAAACGAGAAGCCCAAGTACGTACTGTGTGTGGCCTTTGCTGAGAACGGAGACACCATCACAGGAGACTCTAGTGGGAACATCTACGTCTGGGCCAAAGGTCTGTTTAAAGACAATAGCCTTCTAAGCCACCGTAACTCAGTGCTCTGCAACCAGTCATTCAATTCACACATCCATTTCTTTACTTGAAAAATTAAAGCAATTTATTAAGAATAAAGTACACATCACACAAGTCCACCTCAAACATCCCTCCTTGAAGCATATTATTTGACAGCGGTTTGTGATTGATAGGTGGGAACCGGATCAGCCAGGTGGTGGAGAGGATCCACGAGGGCGGGATCTTCTCCTTGTGTGTGCTGAAGGACGGTACACTGGTGTCAGGTGGAGGGAAGGACCGCAGGATGGTGCTCTGGGACCACGACTATCACAAGCAGAGTGAGATGGAGGTGAGAGAAGAGGGTGTGAATAACTACGAAGTATGACTAAACCTTATGCAGATAAGGACATGCTGTACTCAACACTGCTGAGGTCATCGCTTCCTTTGACTTTTTCCTCAGCACATGACAGTTACAAAGACCAAATGTTTGTTAACTGTATAGGTGTTCTTTGGGTAACTGTAATGCAACTTGAGAATTACACAAATGAGATGTATAGTTCTCTGCTTGTTGCGTCCTCTCTCTCTCAGGTGCCTGAGGCGTTTGGGCCAGTGAGAGTTGTGACTGAGGGGAAGCAGGGGGAGCTGTTAGTGGGAACTACCAAGAACGCCATCCTTACAGGCTCATTCCCTGAAACACTGAACCCTATAGTACAGGTACACAACCTCTCAATTGCCACTGTAACTAGTTATTTCCTACATATAAGTAGAACATAATCTATCTCTTTTTACCTGTTAATAAACTCTTCTCTTTCTTCCTCTCTTTCCTTTCTTCTTCACCTGTCTCCATTTTAATCTGTCCATCTCTCAGGGTCACACCGATGAGCTGTGGGGCCTGGACATCCATCCTTCCATGGAGCAGTTTGTGACCTGTGGCCAGGACAAGCAGGTCCACCTATGGGACACCAACTCCCATCAGCCTCTCTGGAGCAAGACCATCGAGGTGCTCAATCTTCCGACTCTTCTCTGTAGCTACTCCTTTCAATATTACACCAGCTTCAAGAAGAGAGTTGTAGTTGGTCCAGATCCGCACTTGGTTACCCTGCTGTAATGACAAAGGCACCTGAAACATGTTTAGTGAATATACATCAGTCCATAGTAGTTGTCCTGACTTAAAGTGTCTTGTATGTGATGGACACCATGCAGCCATGTTGATCCTCCAAGTCTCCCTCCATCCTCCAGGACCCAGGGCGCTCTGCAGGGTTCCATCCCAGTGGAGCTGTGCTGGCAGTGGGGACCATGACAGGAAGGTACTCTACATCCTTAGACCATCACACATTGGCTTGACAATCATCTCTTATTGGACAAAGAAACGCTAACAGCACATGTCCCCAATTCATTTAGACAGGATGAAGGATTTGGTATGGAATTTGATTTCATAGTGTCAGGGGAATGACACCATCAAATCAAATGATCTCACCTATACTTCCTCATCCTGTGTGTGTGTCTGTAGGTGGTTGGTGCTGGACACTGACACCCAAGACCTAGTGTACATGCACACTGATGGCAACGAGATCATCTCTAATGTCAAGTACTCCCCAGGTACTGTACAAGAGACCGTCATTTACAATATCGTATATGCCACCATTAAATATACACATTATAAATGGCTCCAAAAAGTTACATCTCTGAACAAAACGGTACAGGATTATACAGTATTCTTATCCACCTCCTCCTACATCCACAATCCCAACTAACCTAACACTCCTGCTCTTAGATGGCAACTTCCTAGCCGTAGGTTCCCATGACAACTTTGTTTACGTCTATGCTGTGACGGAGAATGGCAAGAAGTACAGTCGTGTGGGGAAATGCACTGTAAGTAATAAAGACAATCCCATTCATGGGAAATTAAATCCCTCCGTTTTCTGAACTATTACACTAACATTTTTGGGATTTGTTTATTTATTTTTTCTCACAGGGTCACTCCAGTTTTGTTACACACCTGGATTGGTCCGTCGACAGCAAATACATTGTAACCAACTCAGGAGACTACGAGATCCTATTCTGTGAGTCTCTTTTGTCCAAACGGATAACTCTGTCTATAACTGTAGTCTATGTAGGGTTGTGGTACATTCAAGCTTATCTTCTGTTTGTGGCAAAGGGGAAGCTTCCAGCGGCAAACATGTGACGAGCATGGACCTAGTTCGTAATGTTGAGTGGGCAACCTCCACTTGTGTTCTAGGCTTCAGCGTCTTTGGTGAGTTACCACTTCCTGTTTCGTCTGTGAGATGGGGTAATGATGGCAAAACCAGACAGTAGCTTTATAAATCCAAGAAACAAAACTTATATACTTCAACTGTAACTCACTGAGTTCTTTATACAGTCGGTTTCAGGTCACTCTAGCCCATTTTGACAGCAGTCTAAGCCTTTTAAAATGGAGCTGTTAGTCTTTTCAGTTGTATCAAGTGGGAGTCTGTTGTTTCCTGTCTGGGCTGGTTTGGTTCCATCTAGCAGAGTAGTGGAGGGTAAACCCAAGTAAACTGTCTACCCACCTTTTGCGGAAGAATGCGTTGAAAGTATAGGAACTTAAGCGTTACTTTTTCACGACGGCCGGTGGTCACAGTTTTAGCCACCTATTTAAAAAATGTTTTACCAATACATGACTGGTTCCATCTAGGTGTTTGGCCCGACGGTGCTGATGGCACGGACATCAACGCTGTGTGCAGGTCACAGAACTCCTCCCTGCTGGCCTCTGCTGACGACTTTGGCAAAGTGCACTTGTTCTCCAACCCCTGCTCCCAGCCAAGGGTACGCTTGTCAGTCATCAGTTACATCTTATATGTTTTTATATTAGTGTTTTCTCATCCACTTAAATTAACCTGTTTGCATCTAAACATATTTAAGTTAATTGGAATTTTTGACTAAAGTGGAAGTTAGAATTTGCCCCTCAGTGGATGAAGAATTAACCTTCTCTTTATGTCTGTCCCCCTTCTCGTCACACCATGCAGGCCCTGAGCCATACCTACAGTGGCCACAGCAGCCATGTGACCAATGTTGCCTTTCTCCACGACGACAGTCACCTGATCTCCACCGGAGGGAAGGACACCAGCATCATCCAGTGGGTGGTTGCCTAGACAACCCTGCTGAACCAGTCTCCACCGTCGCCTCCTGCCCACCAGAGGGCAGCACTGCTGTGCCTATAAAACGCCCACCTTTAAAACCTCTTAAGGATCGGACACTTTTTTTCATTTTTCGCCTAAAATTACATACCCAAATCTAACTGCCTGTAGCTCAGGTCCTGAAGCAAGGATATGTATATTATTGATACCATTTTAAAGGAAACACTTTGAAGTTTGTGGAAATGTGAAATTAATGTAGGAGAATATAACATTAGATCTGGTAAAATATTTTTTTGTCACATCGTCTTTGAAATGCAAGAGACCATAATATTACTTAGAAGTCCAGGTGCAGTTTAGATTTTGCAGTGTATGTGCAAAGCTTTAGACTGATCCAATGAACCATTGCATTACTATTCAAAATGTTGTATCAAGTCTGCCCAAATGTGCCTATTGGTTTATTGATACATTTTCAAGTGCAGAACTATGCGCAATAGCATGGTATTCTTTCACTGTAATAACTACTGTAAATTGAACAGTGCAGTTAGATTTAAAAGAATGTAAGCTTTCTGCCCATATAAGATATGTCTATGTCCTAGAAAATGTTCTTGTTACTTACAACATCATGCTAATCACATTAGCGCCTGTTAGCTCAACCGTCCCGAGGGCGGGACACGATCCTGTAGAGGTTAACCCTCTCTTCTCTGCACTCCTGTTTGATGGTACTGTCCTGAGGTGTCACTAGGTGGGGCACTGATTTCAGAGAATAAGCATGTTGAGACAATTCAAGGCTATTTAAACACAGCTGTAGCTGCTATTTATGTTGCAAAGGTCTATAGAGGTATATTATGCAGTATATCTGAGTGGCTGTGGTATTCTAATAGTAACTGTAATGTAATGTGGTGTGGCGGCGTGGCACCTAGCACTTAACATATTTACGAGTGAGCTTAAGCTGTGCTTTGCCTTTGTTTTTCTTAATAAAGTTTCTAACCCAATCATGTTTGGATACTCTGTGATACTGTATTTAAAGAGCTATCTACCAGAGGCAGTGATTCAAACGGTGTACTGCGACTTTAAAATGTAGTGCTAAAATAATAATGTTGAATGTAATGTACAAGTCTTCTGACTACCAGTATGTAGTTGACCATCTACTAAAGTGTACACATACCACTACCTGCCTACGAAACCTACAGAAGTGTCCAATTTACACCCTAGGCTTTTTCTACATGCCAAGATGATGCATACTTCATTGTGTCTTCACAAGTGATCCCTTCTGTGTGTTTCCACTGTTCTCTTTAGACAGTCAACATGCTGACAACCATAACATCCCTTTTAACCTGTTTTGTTTTTGAAGGGTCGGGGCCTAACCTGTTATGAGGCTAGGAAGGAGGAGGAAGGTCATGGCAATCCTCTGAAACAGCATTAATGCCTCAGCATCCTGCTTGTTTTGCCCTCTGTGTTTTCCTGTAACTCCTAGGTAAAACAGACATTGTTCTTGGTCACTGAACATTTGCAATCCTATTTTACGCGGTACTTCAAAACACTTGAAAAGGTCATAGTTGGTGAATACACCTTCAAGTACTTTGTTGTGGAGTGTTTTTCCACCAGAAAACCTCTGCAGTCCTACTTCCACATCAAAGTAATTACTGTCCCACTTAAAATGAATCTGTCAATTTATTAAGAATACCTCACTCATCGTTCAACAAACATTCCCATGTATTACTGAAAACAAACCAGACAACTGTGGTTCAAGTGAGTTGACTGTACATATACCAAACCCTGCCATACTGTATTATGTAAAACGGATCTCTACAAACCCAAGCTCAAACAGGGAGGTTAGTGGATTTTAATATTCAAAGGGGAAGTGCATATCTTGGGTGATTGGTTGCTGGGCAACAGCTGGGTTGATGCTGCTGTGGCTGTGTCGAAGTCCAGGTGTGTGGGAACTGCCTCTTTCCTGGCCGCCTCGAGCTGCTCCCTCCCTGGTCCACACAGTCACTGACGTTGGGGGGTGGGGCTAAGAATATCGACTTCTTGGGGGATAGGAAACCATATTGCTAACATTTCTCGAGTGGAATTAGGCGGATGAGACTCCCAGCAGCTGTGCCGAGATTATAGTGGCTTCTGCTGTGTTTTCACTCAAAGATGAAAGCCCAGGCTAAAAATATAACCACTTCAGTAACAGAAAGTCCACATCTTTTACCCCTTCTCTTCCCCTTGAAATTCCTTCTAAGGTTGATGACGAAAATGACATTTGTTGTGGTATAAAGGATGATTTTTCTGTCTGGTCTTGTATGCAGTATTTATGTTGGACTTTTATTAATCAATCTCCAGCTGGATATGCAGAAGAGATACACTGTGATTCCTTTTCCATTTGTGGGCCCAAAAAATGAGCTCTTCTACTATGTAGTCCTAACGTCCAATCGGAGTGGATGAAAGACTAATTGTATCTCACACCATCACAGCGGAGACTCACAGGTCATGTGGACAGACGCAGGTTCTACAACACACCATAGTGACCACTGACATGGAAAGTCTACAGTGGGGTCCGAAATTATTGACAGCCTTGATAAAGATTACTGTATAAAGTAAATAATTCAAATACTGAGCTATATTGTACGTGCAATTTTTGTTGGGGGAAATTATGTTATTTGATACTAATACAACTGCTCAGAGAAAGAGATTTTGTTTCTCAAAAAGGTAGCGGTCAAAATTAGATTCTTAAAAAATGAAGTAGTCAGAAGTTCAGTATTTCGTCACATATTCCGCACGCAATGACAACATCAAGCTTGTGACTCTACAAATTTGTTGGATGCATTTGTAGTTTGTCTTGGTTGTTGTTTCAGATTAGGTTGTGCCCAATAGAAATTAATGGTAAATAATGTATTGAGTCATTTTTATTGTAAATAAGAATAGAATTTGTTACTAAACAGTTCTACATTATGTAGACGCTACCATGGTTACAGCTAATCCAGAATGAATCGTGAATAATGATGAGTGAGAAAGTTACAGAGGGTTCAAAGATCATACCCCCAAGACATGCTAACCTCCCCTGTTAGTGGTGAGAGGTTAGCACGTCTTGGGGGCTTGATATTTGACCACAGTGTTTCAACACGAGATAATGTGAGCAGGAATGTTGTTGTCATCATGTGGGAAAGATACCTGCCCTGGGTAAAAAATTATAATACATACCTACTATTTGTAGATACCTGCCCTGGGTGAAAAATTATAATACATACCTACTATTTGTAGATACCTGCCCTGGGTGAAAAATCCCATTCTCTATGTGTGAGGCTTTAATCCTCCATGTAACTATAATTTAATGTTTATATATAGTATATATATATGTGTAATGTATATACAGGTAGGCAATGTTTGTAGATACCTGCCTGCGTGAAAAAGTCCCTTCTTTAAATGTAGAAAGCTTTTTTGTACCTTTATTTTACTAGGCAAGTCACTTAAGAACAAATTCTTATTTACAATGACGGCCTAGGAACAGTGGGTTAACTGCCTTGTTCAGGGGCAGAACGACAGATTTTTACCTTGTCAGCTCGGGGATTCGATCCTGCAACCTTCTAGTTACTGGCCCAACACTCTAACCACTAGGCTACCTGCCGCCAACAAAACTTTACACTTTATTAATGACATATTATATATATTATTAATTGAATCTTTATTTAACTAAGCAATCCATGTCTCAATTGTCTCAAGGCTTAACAATCCTTCTTTAACCTGTCTCCTCCCCTTCATCTACACTGACTGAAGTGGATATAAGCCTAACCCCAGGCCAAGACAAAAAGACGAAACAATAGTTAATTGACACTACAGGGGAACCATATATGCACAGGTGTGCTATTGAAGTGGAATGTTGATGTTTCTGTGTTGAATGGCTGCTAACCGGTGCATGATGTACACTGACTGTACAAAATATTAGGGACACCTTCCTAATATTGAGTTGCTTCCCCTTTCACCCTCAGAACAGCCTCAATTCGTCAGGACGTGGACTCCACAAGGTGTCGAAAGCGTTCCACAGGGATGCTGGACCATGTTGACTCCAATGTTTCCCACAGTTGTGTTAGGTTGGCTGGGTGTCCTTTGGGTGGTGGACCATTCTTGATACACACTGGAAACTGTTGAAAAACCCAGCAGCATTGCAGTTCTTGACACAAACCGGTGCGCCTGGCACCTACTACCATACCCTGTTCAAAGGCACTTAAATATTTTGTCTTGCCCATTCACCATCTGAATGGCACACATACTGTACACAATCCATGTCTCAAGGCTTAAAAATCTTTCTTTAACCCGTCATCTACACTGATTGAAGTGGATATAACAAGTGACATCAATGACGGATCATAGCTTTCACTTGGATTCACCTAGTCAGTCTATGTCATGGAAAGAGCATGTTTTGTACACTCAGTATATATCCTGCAGTGCCTTGAAGCGTTGCAGTCCCCGACATGTGTTTACTGTTTGGCCCAGTGCTTGTAACGATAGCAAGGCTTTTACAGGATTGAATGGCTGCGCATTCTGAACGACACTACCTCTTTGTAGAGATTGTTCTAGTGCTGAAATAAGCCCATGCCTGGGCTCTGAGTTATGTAGTAATTGTGTAGGCTACAATATTGTATTGGGTGTGAACTGAAAATTGATATTTTGTTTTATATCATGGACACAAGGTTCTCCTCCTGCACAGTGTTGACTCATGTCCAGAACATTCTGGGGGACTTGGTGGGAGGAGCTCATGCAGAATATAGAAAGTAATGTTCATTTTTATGGTGGAAAAACTAAGCATCTGAGCTGACAGGGAAAGCTGTATAGGTTACAATGCATTGCGCCATAGGCTACTGTAGGTAGGTTACCATGACACCAGACCTGCATTTACATTTCAGTAATTTAGCAGACGCTCTTATCCAGAGCGACTTACAGTTAGTGCATACATGTTCATACTGGTCCCCCGTGGCAATCAAACCCACAACCCTGGCGTTGCAAGTGCCATGCTGTACCATCTGAGCTACACGGGACCAACCCTTTGCCTCTATCTCTCTCTCTGGGTCTCTTTTGAGGTTTGGTTTAATTAGAGCTGTTTGTGCTGTTGACACATTTAATTTGCCACGGTAGTGGGTCGGCAGGGTCGACAGGGCACACACCTCCTGTTCTCTCTCTCTCTCCCTCTATCTCATGAGATCATCTGAAATGGAGCTATGCACCGTAAAATGAGGAAGATGGCTCTTTCAATGGAATGTAATGACTGTTGTTGCTAGGATGGAGACCTTTTAGTGTGATGTACAGAAATATGGGCAATGATTTCTACAGGTTTCATTTCACAATGGATCCCTGTTTTGGTGTTGACCATTACTTTACAAGTCTGCCTCCTTTTCTGGCCCTTATTCCAACCTGAATAAGGTTAGCTCAGGAATCCTCTCGACTGGCACACTAACCTTGGCAGCACTAATGCTAATGTGGCAGCATTTCCTGGTGACACTGAGCGGGATAGGTCTGTACAGATCCCACCATCTGATAGGAGAGGATGCAGATGGATAGGTCTGTACAGATCCCACCATCTGATAGGAGAGGATGCAGATGGATAGGTCTGTACAGATCCCACCATCTGATAGGAGAGGATGCAGATGGATAGGTCTGTATATATCCCACCGTCTGATAGGAGAGGATGCAGATGGATAGGTCTGTATATATCCCACCGTCTGATAGGAGATGATGCAGATGGATAGGTCTGTATATATCCCGCCGTCTGATAGGAGAGGATGCAGATGGATATGTCTGTATAGATCCCACCGTCTGATAGGAGAGGATGCAGATGGATAGGTCTGTATAGATCCCACCGTCTGATAGGAGAGGATGCAGATGGATAGGTCTGTATAGATCCCACCGTCTGATAGGAGAGGATGCAGATGGATAGGTCTGTACAGATCCCACCGTCTGATAGGAGAGGATGCAGATGGATAGGTCTGTATAGATTCCACCATCTGATAGGAGAGGATGCAGATGGATAGGTCTGTATAGATCCCACCGTCTGATAGGAGAGGATGCAGATGGTTACAGAGAACATTGTTATTTATACCATCCTCTCCCCCACCTCATTACATTCAGTAGGTGTTGGAATAACAGTTTATTTGAAGTATCCACCTGCATTCGGAAAGTATTCAGACCCCTTGACTTTTCCCACATTTTGTTATGTTACAGCCTTATTCTAAAATGGGTTAGATTAGTTTTTTCCTCCTCAATCTACACACAATACCCCATAATGGACAATACCCCATAACGACACAATACCCCATAATGGACAACACCCCATAATGGACAATACCCCATAACGACACAATACCCCATAATGACACAACACCCCATAATGGACAATACCCCATAACGACACAATACCCCATAATGACACAACACCCCATAATGGACAATACCCCATAACGACACAATACCCCATAATGACACAACACCCCATAATGGACAATACCCCATAACGACACAATACCCCATAATGACACAACACCCCATAATGGACAATACCCCATAACGACACAATACCCCATAATGACACAACACCCCATAATGGACAATACCCCATAACGACACAATACCCCATAATGACACAACACCCCATAATGGACAATACCCCATAATGACACAATACCCCATAATAAACAATACCCCATAATGAACAATACCCCATAATAAACAACAACCCATAATGACAATACCCTTTAATGACACAATACCCCATAATAAACAATACCCCATGATGATATAATCATATCGAGTCTTAAAATCAACCCAAATACTTAAAAGCTAAAAGATATTTCCAGCGTTCTAAAAAAAATCACTAGTGAGTGTTATTTCTAACCTCCACTGCTGCCCAATATTATTATAGAATATACCAGGGGCGCCACTTTGGTTTTAGAAGTGGGGGGGACATAACCTGGCGTGGGGTGTGGGGGGTCCTCTCCCATAATTGTTTTGGGCATCTAAAGCTCATTTCCTGCATTTTTACACAATCCAATATGCCGTCTACATTTAGAACAAAAAGTAAGCAAAATGCCTACAGTCATCAAGCTAGGTAAGAGATCATTGTTAAATATGTTTAAGTGATTAATACATATTGTGTTGCACCTTTAACCAATAACCTAACAAAATAACAACTCAGCCAGACTGACCAGCCAGCCCAAGCCGCCTGCAGGCCCGACCCCCACCAGTCTAGTCAATAACTCAACTCTCTCTCAACACAATTTCCTTCCCAGTTCACACCTTTAATTGTTTTAATTCCCAAGAGAAAGGTTAGGAAAGAAAAAACAAAAAAACCCACATACACTTCAAATATACATTAACACACAGAAACAGCAAATCCTCCATATAATTAATCTCATAGGACTAATAGTACTGTGGAGCATTGTTACCCCGTCCTGCCCCTAGGGGGCTTCCACCCTCTTGTAATAAATCAAATCTAGTGATACATAACTTGACATTGTGGGAGGATCACCAACCCTCCAATTAATGGCAATGCATTTCTTAACTGCTTGGTTACACAGTTTCTTCAGATAACAGTCTCCAGTATCAACATTTCCAAGTAAACAAAAACAGGGAGAATCTGTAGACATGTAGAGATAAAATAACATACGCATAACGTTTGGGTTTTACACCTCCAGCAGAGAAGTGACATTTCTGAGTATAATGTAATTCAGTTTCACTGGTATATAGCGCGTTCAATGGATGGCCTTAATTTATGTCTGAGATGATATGAACATGCCTGGGCATTCAAACATATCTGCATCCTTTCATCATCATGAATAGCTTCTACCAGGTCTTCCTCACAGTTTTGTTTTACATTTTGTATTTATATTTATTAGGGATCCCAATTAGCTGCTGCAAAGGCAAGGCAGCAGCTACTCTTCCTGGGGTCCAACACATTAAAGCACTTACATTACATATAAAACTAAAGATGAAGCAGTACATCATATAACATTATTACACCACTACATATCCACAATACAACATGTTTAATACCACCATACAACAATATCACAATGTGTGCGTATGCATGTGTCTGTACCTTTGTGTCTCTTCACAGTCCCCGTTGTTCCATAAAGTGTATTTTTTACCAGTTTTTTAAATCTGATTCTGCTGCTTACATCAGTTACCTGATGTGGAATAGAGTTTCATGTAGTCATGGCTCTATGTAGTACTGTGCACCTCCCATAGTCTGTTCTGTGAAGAGACCTCTGGTGGCATGTCTTGTGGGGTGTGCATGGGTGTCCGAGTGCTGGTATTTTAAACACACAGCTCGGTACATTCACCTTTTACAAAAACAAGTAGTGATGAAGTCAATCTCTCCTCCAATTTGAGCCATGAGTCCCTCTTTGTGGCAGCTGACCACACTACTGAACAGTAGTCCAGGTGCGACAAAACTAGGACCTGTAGGACCTGCCTTGTTGATATTTTTGTTAAGGCAGAGCAGCACTTTATTATGGAGACTTCTTCCCATCTTAGATACTGTTGTGTCAATTACATGTTTTGTGTCATCTGGAAAAGCCTCTATCAACCCTTGATACAGTTTGGAAATCAACTTTTGAGGTTTGTCAGACTGCCTTAAAATAGCATCTGGCTTGTTTACTGCACAGCGAGAATAAAGTGTTGCAACTGAAAGAATGTATTTGACCTCCGTCACAGTGGCATTCCCTGAGACCCCTGTCGCCATATGATCCTTCAAAAATGAGGCATGACAAAGAATGACCTTGGTGTGCATTTATACATGTTATTATCCAAGAATAGAATCAATGGTTCAATAATTGAAATGACCATTATTCCCAAATCCCAGACTGTAACTTTAACATTTCCGTACAAACAACAGCTCTTAGATAGTAATAATAGCCACCTCATATCGCTATCTGACAGATAACTAGAGGCTAAACCTGACCTGGCTGTGATAGCTACTAGCTAGCATAGCTTATTCATTCACTTCAGTCGAGAGGGAAAGAAACCTTAGCTTACGTTACATGTCAGTTACAATAATAGCTCAGCACTGCGAATAAACACTAGTTTGCTTTTTTTCTGTTAAGTTAAACAGAAGTTACCTTGCCAGCTACATCATTCAACTAAAGAGTAGCCAGTCTCTGCTCTGCATGCTTTAACAACTCGATGAAAGAGCGCAATGCATACACACTGAACTTTTCTCAACTCCCATGCTGGTCCAGCCAGCCTTCCAGAAGCTTTGCCTTCACACAACGTTAGCCCGCTCTGTGGTGTCCACTCCTCTTAAACCCAGTCAGCTGAACAGCTGAACAGCCTACCAGCCCGCTCGGAGGCGTCTGCATGTTCCTAAAGTACACTAAAGTGCTGCTTTTTGTATCACATTGCAACGATAGAACTGGGGAGGGACAAAAATGCAATTTCAGAATGTGGGGGGGCATGACCCCGTCCCCAGTGAAAATTGCACCCTTGGAATATACTGTATTAGCGGATGAAAAGTTTAGAAAAATGTTAGTCATCATGTAAGCCTACTATCCCCTCCCCCCATGATGAATTTCACTGAAATGGAGCTATGCACCATAAAATGAGAAAGATGGCTCTTTTAATGGCCTGTAATGACTGTTGTTGCTGTAATGATTTCAACAGGTTTCATTTCACAATGGATCCCTGTTTTGGTGTTGACCATTACTTTACAATAATTGATATCTTGTTCATGGCAACAATGTAATCTCTCGCTCTCTCTGTCTCACTGTCTCTCTCTCTCTCTCTCTCTGGCTCTCTCTGTCTCTCTCTCTCGCTCTCTCTTTCTCTCTCTCCCTCTCTCTCTCTCTCTCCTCTCTCTCTCTCTCTCTCTCTCACACACGCACGCACTCTTTCTAGCGCTCTTTCACGCTCACTCTATTCTCCCTCTCAATTCCTTTTGGGGGGTTTTAAACTGATGGCAAATATGAAGCATTCTGCCAGATAGACTACAGTGTGACGCTTACCGCGAGTGCACTGTCTCAGAGGCGCCATTCACGAGGTGAGCAAAAGATAATTCGACACAGCTCCGGACTCTCTCTCGGAGGAATGATGATTACACAGTTTACTCAACGAATCAGTTGCACTATGGACAATGCCGTGGATGTAAATGGAGACCGAACGTATCTGAATGTAAGTGTTTCACTGTGTATTTAATGTAAACTAGAAATGCCAATTTAGACTTTAGAAGTGCGCGCGCATGTCATCACCTGCTTGAGACAGGATGTGCATTTATTTGAGGCGTATGTTTTATACCCTAAATACATGTATCATTGCCTTATCTATCTATCTATCTATCTATCTATCTATCTATCTATCTATCTATCTATCTATCTATCTATCTATCTATCTATCTATCTATCTATCTATCTATCTATCTATCTATCTATCTATCGGTCTAATCTAATCTAATCTAATCTATCTAATGTGAATTCCTGATAAGATAACATTTACAATTGTTGAAGGGTCTAGTGAAACGTGAAAATGAAACTGCTATATTGGCAGCATTTATAGTAACTTTATTTAAAGGTTTTACTATCTTTACCGCTCCCACATATTTGACAGAAGAAAAACAGTTAATTGAAAGCAAGTCCTTAAGAGAATTGCTCTCCTGCTATAACAACAAATATTCCCTTGAGGATGAATGGATTCAATTCAATGCACATTGGGGGTCTTTTCTGTAAACATTCAGCACAATGTCTGTTCCTCCTTCAGAATTCTCATTGGCTGCATTGTTGTATTTACAGCAGAATCTCAACCTTTAAAGAATCTCACCCTTTAAAGACTCTGTTTTGTATTCAACTAATACCCATTTCTGAACCACGAGAAACGATCACCCTTTAACAGTTTGAGCTGCTGACTTTCAAGACTCACATATAACAGTGTGGTTTGCTAAAAGCTTTGGAATTATTTACCCTGGTTTTTAGACGCTGTCGTCTTACCAAACCGCAGCAATTAACTGCTACTGCTCACTTCCCGTGTTTTATTAGCCATTTATTCAAACATTCTAGACCTTTAGAGGTGTATAATCTCCAGTAGCGATGCGTGGGTAAAATCAGTGGGGAAGCCAAGCCAGAAAAAAAGCCATACAACCTATGTGTTGTGATAATTGCGTTGTTTACTCGAGAACCTGTTAGTTCATAAGCCTTGCAAGTTGCCACTATATGCCTAAGGCCGAGACAATAAGAAGACACAGTGGCAGAATAAATTCAACCACATCTTTGTTTCATCACAAAACCAGAGAGCGACATCTGTCTGGTGAATTCCACAAAGCACACAGTTACATGACACTGGCTGCAAGCTGGTCTCAGAGCATTTTGTATTATTCGGTATATAAATCCGAAGCGCTCCATTTAGTACGATATGTTACATTTCGTCAGGCCCGGCGGCAGCATTACCTCGGCAAGGGGCCATCAGAAATGACAAAGGGGGCACAACTATTTTTTGCTTGCTGATAACACAGGATGGATAATAATCTATAGTACAATTACACACAATGTATTTGCAGCCTCGCACGGCTGTTTTGCTGCAAGAATACAGGCTACTGGACCGCTTTACAAGCATGGACTATTCATAACTGTCTCGAGAAATGTTGTTATGACAACGCTAGTACACAGCTACAGTACATGCACAATACCCATCAATGCAATGCAAAACAGTTTATAACTACCGTAATGACACTTCCCCATGCCAATACAATCCAATCGTGGAAAGCACTGAACACAGAAATTGGTTATTAGATAAGCGCAAACATAACATTTTCACAGTTGAACTCACTCAGTATCAAGGGAGGCCAAATGCTCACTGGCTTCCCTTGCATTCAACGGCAACCGGCGGCAACAATATCATACTCTTTTTGACCAGACAGCGTTAGATATACAGGCTACAGAGACAGAGGGGCGCTGTTTTGCTCGGTACAGTGCGTTCGGAAAGTTCAGACCCCTTGACTCTTTTCACATTTTGTTACGTTACAGCCTTATTCTAAAATGGATTACATTATTTTGTTTGCCTCATCAATCTACACACAATACCCCATAATGACAAAGAGAAAACAGGTTTTTTATTTTTTTTGCAAGTGTATTCTAAATACAAAACAGAAATACCTTATTTACATAAGTATTCAGACCCTTTGCTATGAGACTCGACATTGAGCTCAGGTGCATCCTATTTCCATTGATCATCCTTGAGATGTTTCTACAACTTGATTGGAGTCCACCTGTGGTAAATTCAATTGATTGGACATGATTTGGAAAAGCACACACCTGTCTATATAAGGTCGCACAGTTGACAGCTCTTCTCAGCACAAAAACCAAGCCATGAGGTAGAAGGAATTGTCCGTAAAGCCCAGAGACAGGATTTTGTCTAGGCACAGATCTGAGGAAGGGTACCAAAAGATTTCTGCAGCATTGAAGGTCCCCAAGAACACAGTGGCCACCATCAGTCTTAAATGGAAGAAGTTTGGAACCACCAAGTCTGGGAGGTAGGGCCTCGGTCAGGGAGGTGACCAAGAAACCGATGGTCACTCTGACAGAGCTGCAGAGTTCCTCTGTGGAGATGGGAGAACCTTCCAGAAAGACAACAATCTCTGCAGCTCTCAACCAATCAGGCCTTGATGGTAGAGTGTCCAGACGGAAGCCACTCCTCAGTAAAAGGCACATGACATCCCAATTCGAGTTTGCCAAAAGGAACCTAAAGGACTCTCAGACCATGAGAAACAAGATTCTCTGGTCTATTGAAAGCAAGATTGAACTCTTTGGCCAGAATGCCAAGCGTCACATCTGGAGGAAACCTGGCACCATCCCTACAGTGAAGCATGGTGGTGGCAGCATAATACTGTGGGGATGTTTTTCAGCGGCAGGTACTGGGAGACTAGTCAGGATTGAGGGAAAGATGAACGGAGCAAAGTACAGAGAGATCCTTGATGAAAACCTGTTCCAGAGCTCTTAGGACCTCAGACTGGGGCAAAGGTTCACCTTCCAACAGGAAAACGACCCTAAGCACACAGCCAAGACAACGCAGGAGTGGCTTCGGGACAAGTCTCTGAATGTCCTTGATTGGCCCAGCCAGAGCCCAGACTTGAACCCGATCAAACATCTCTGGAGAGACCTGAAAATAGCTGTGCAGCAACACTCCCCATCCAACCTGAGAGAGCTTGAGAGGATCTACAGAGAAGAATGGGAGAATGTTTTTATTTTTAATAAATGTGCAAAAATGTCTAAAAAAAAGTTTTTGCTTTGTCATTATTGGGTATGTTATCGTATGTAGATTGATGATGAAAAAAAACAATTGAATCAATTTTAGAATAAGTCTCTAACGTAACAAAATGTGGAAAAAGTCAAGGGGTCTGAATACTTTCCGAATGCACCGTATCTCACTGGAGAAATCATCTGAGCAAAACACAGCTTAAAAAGGTACAGATCAGCAATTTAGCTTTTTATTTTGCATTTGGTTCCCTACATTGAAAGGGGTTGATGGACAATGAATAACTGCGACCCACAGTGCAAACAATTAGCAAACATGAGCATTGTGGGATCAATATTGCAGTCACTCCTTGTCCATAGACTGGAAACAAATATATAAATATGTAAAAATGCTATCCCTTGAACTTGGTGAGTTACGGTACAGTACCCTTCTTATGCACTCACTGTGTATTGGGTTGCTGTATTTACTGTAGTGTACTTTTGTCAAAGATTCCAGTCACCCAAGTCAGAGACTGTTCTCTCTGCTGCCGCACGGCAAGCGGTACTGGAGCGCCAAATCTAGGACCAAAAGGCTCCTTAACAGCTTCTACCCCCAAGCCGTAAGTCTGCTGAACAATGAATCAAATGGCCACCCGGATTATTTACATTGACCCCCCCCCTTTTGTTTTAACACTGCTGCTACTAGCTGTTTATTATCTATACATAGTCACTTAGCCCTACCTACATGTATAAATCACCTTGACTAACCTGCACCCCTGAACATGGACTCGGTACCCCCTCTATATACTGTTATTCTATTTACTTTTAAATTTATTTTTACTTAAGTTTATTTGGTAAATATTTGGTAAACTCTTTCTTGAACTGCATTGTTGGTTAAGGGCTTGTAAGTAAGCATTTCAAGGGAAGGTCTACACCTGTTGAATTCGCCGCATGTGTCAAAAACAATTGGATTTGATTTGGTTTGTACCAACTGAACTGGAGCTGTGGAGGGTTTTACCGCCTCATTGACAGTGCTTTCATGGCATCATATTAAATCATGTCCACACACACAATGGCTGGTGGTTGATCTCTTCCAGGTCAACCACTCATGAGGTTTCAGTAGCTAGTCCTCCTGCCTCTGCCTGCCTGCTTGCGTGCCTGTCTCTCTGGGGATGGGTCCTCAGTATCCAGGGTCACTGAAGAGAGAAGCGCTCACACGTTTAATTTAGCCAAGCTAGAACCACTTAATTGCTCACAGTCTCACTCAGGGGACGTGTGACAAGCATGGACACTTAAAGCTGCAATATGCAACTTTTTGGGCGTCATGACCAAATTCACATAGAAATATGTGTTATAGATCTGTTATTCTTATTTTTTTTCCAGGCAGAGCTGGATTGCCTGCTTAGGTGTTGTCATTGGACTGTAGTCTCTAAACTGTGGTGCAGGTCACTGAGGTAGATGTTTCACTGAGAATATGCCATGAAAAGGCTTTTGACATGTTTTCAGCTCAATTGTGGAAGGAGTTGGATTTTCAGCTTAGTGATGATGCATTGAAACTTTTCAATCCACATACGTACTTGCCATCCTAACTCTACATCAAATCCACACACAAAGTATGAGCTCATATGTTACTGTAAAAGCTGCAAATGCTTTCAAGGGACACATTTCCCCATTGTTCAGGCATATCTCTATATTTGCTGTACCCTCATAAAGCTTACTGGAATTTGCAACAATCCATTTAGTAACATATTCCGTGCTTATTTGTGTTCCATTGGTAAGGCAACAAGCAAATATTTGTATATTCAAATATCAATGACTAGCCTCCTTATTCCCATGTGGTTGAGGTGCATTTTTTGCTTTATGGCAGCTGTTACCAATACCATGCCATATTTAGACATTTTAAAGTCAGATTTTTTCAAATTAGAGAATTTTCACACTGGTTTCTGACATTCCAGGTTTAGCACCTTGATAGGGGTCAATTCTATTTCAGCTCGCTCAGTTTAGAAAAATAATTCATGCAGAACTGACTCAATTAACATTGGGATTAGGGATGTTAACGGTTAACCATTGACCGGTCATGCTTATCGCTTTATAACTTCATTTGCATAAATTAGTGGCATTAAATTGGCTACTAAATGGTATTTTAGTTATTTATCACACTGGCACAGCATACATACAGCATACATACAGCATACACACAGCATACACACAGCATACATACAGCATACATACAGCATACATACAGCATACATACAGCATACACACAGCATACATACAGCATACATACAGCATACATACAGCATACACACAGCATACATACAGCATACATACAGCATACATACAGCATACATACAGCATACACACAGCATACACACAGCATACACACAGCATACACACAGCATACACACAGCATACACACAGCATACATACAGCATACACACAGCATACACACAGCATACACACAGCATACACACAGCATACACACAGCATACACACAGCATACACACAGCATACACACAGCATACACACAGCATACAGCATACACACAGCATACACACAGCATACATACAGCATACATACAGCATACACACAGCATACATACAGCATACATACAGCATACATACAGAGCCTAGTTTGAGGAGAGGAATAGCCTGTTAAATAAAGGTTAAATAAAAAATAAGAGCACCTAAGAGCACCTCAAAAAGCTGGTATTGCAGTAGGCAGGCTATCAGCATGTCACCCACCACTTTGCAACCTGAGCTTGATAGTCCCCACAAGACAAACATAGAGATGCTTAGAGGCATCCCTGAACACAAGCCTTGATAGTCCCCACAAGACAAACATAGAGATGCCTAGAGGCATCCCTGAACACAAGCCTTGATAGTCCCCACAAGACAAACATAGAGATGCCTAGAGGCATCCCTGAACACAAGCCTTGATAGTCCCCACAAGACAAACATAGAGATGCCTAGAGGCATCCCTGAACACAAGCCTTGATAGTCCCCACAAGACAAACATAGAGATGCCTAGAGGCATCCCTGAACACAAGCCTTGATAGTCCCCACAAGACAAACATAGAGATGCCTAGAGGCATCCCTACAGTCAGACCCTGACAAAGGCAGTATAATTGTTTGAAACCTGAACGTTTTACTTTACTTCAAATAATGAGGCATATCTTCTCTTGCTTCAAAGTAGCCTTGCAAAAATCCAACCTATCTAACATCTTCATGCCATTAACCATAATTTCTCTACTGTTCTATTGGTTTTCATGTCAACTTTATTTTGTTGTCAAGATGCCAACGGCACAATCCTAGCTATATTAGCAACCCATCCTAGTTGTTGCTATTAGATACCCCATCTTTCAAAATTTCAAACTGAGATTTACATCTGTCACATATGGAATCGCTCGCGTTAGTTGCACTGTTTAGAACTGTTTTCTCCTGTGAATTGCATTTTGGCAAATGTTTGAAAATGATTTTTTTTTGCCGCTTCCTTACATGAGTTGCATGTTCAATAATAGACTATATAGCCTTTTGACTGTAAGACGATAGGCTTGCTATTGTTGCATGTTTCCATGAAGCTCTTTTTAAAATGATTTATTTTGTAATTTTTTTGTTGGGGGTACAGGTACATGTACAATATTATCTTCAATTCATAAAAAAAAACGAAAGTAAAAAATACCTACAGTGGGGAGAACAAGTATTTGATACACTGCCGATTTTGCAGGTTTTCCTACTTACAAAGCATGTAGAGGTATTTTATCATAGGTACACTTCAACTGTGAGAAACGGAATCTAAAACAAAAATCCAGAAAATCACATTGTATGATTTTTAAATAATTAATTTGCATTTTATTGCATGACAAAAGTATTTGATCACCTACCAACCAGTAAGAATTCCGGCTCTCACAGACCTGTTAGTTTTTCTTTAAGAAGCCCTCCTGTTCTCCACTCATTACCTGTATTAACTGCACCTGTTTGAACTCGTTACCTGTATAAAAGACACCTGTCCACACACTCAATCAAACAGACTCCAACCTCTCCACAATGGCCAAGGCCAGAGAGCTGTGTAAGGACATCAGGGATAAAATTGTAGACCTGCACAAGGCTGGGATGGGCTACAGGACAATAGGCAAGCAGCTTGGTGAGAAGGCAACAACTGTTGGCGCAATTATTAGAAAATGGAAGAAGTTCAAGATGACAGTCAATCTCCCTCGGTCTGGGGCACCATGCAAGATCTCACCTCGTGGGGCATCAATGATCATGAGGAAGGTGAGGGATCAGCCCAGAACTACACGGCAGGACCTGGTCAATGACCTGAAGAGAGCTGGGACCACAGTCTCAAAGAAAACCATTAGTAACACACTATGCCCTCATGGATTAAAATCCTGAAGCGCATGCAAGGTCCCCTTTTTCAAGCCAGCGCATGTCCAGGCCTGTCTGAAGTTTGCCAATGACCATCTGGATGATCCAGAGGAGGAATGGGAGAAGGTCATGTGGTCTGATGAGACAAAAATAGAGCTTTTTGGTCTAAACTCCACTCGCCGTGTTTGGAGGAAGAAGAAGGATGAGTACAACCCCAAGAACACCATCCCAACCGTGAAGCATGGAGGTGGAAACATCATTCTTTGGGGATGCTTTTCTGCAAAGGGGACAGGACGACTGCACCGTATTGAGGGGAGGATGGATGGGGCCATGTATCGCGAGATCTTGGCCAACAACCTCCTTCCCTCAGTAAGAGCATTGAAGATGGGTCGTGGCTGGGTCTTCCAGCATGACAACGACCCGAAACACACAGCCAGGGCAACTAAGGAGTGGCTCCGTAAGAAGCATCTCAAGGTCCTGGAGTGGCCTAGCCAGTCTCCAGACCTGAACCCAATAGAAAATCTTTGGAGGGAGCTGAAAGTCCGTATTGCCCAGCGACAGCCCCAAACCTGAAGGATCTGGAGAAGGTCTGTATGGAGGAGTGGGCCAAAATCCCTGCTGCAGTGTGTGCAAACCTGGTCAAGTACTACAGGAAACGTATGATCTCTGTAATTGCAAACAAAGATTTCTGTACCAAATATTAAGTTCTGCTTTTCTGATGTATCAAATACTTATGTCATGCAATAAAATGCAAATTAATTACTTAAAAATCATACAATGGGATTTTCTGGATTTTTGTTTTAGATTCCGTCACTCACAGTTGAAGAGTACCTATGATAGAAATTACAGACTTCTACATGCTTTGTAATTTGGAAAACCTGCAAAATCGGCAGTGTATATAATACTTGTTCTCCCCACTGTATATATGAAATTATCATATTGATCTAACAGGAGGTGGGCTTGCACCCCCAACTCCCCATCCCATCCCCCCAGCCCAACATGTCTCCGTCCAACCCCCTCCCACCCGGAAACCATGTTTTGCACCCCTTCCCACCCTGCCTAGCAACACAGGTTGGTTGAAATGTTCATCCCTGGTTGGGATTGATCGAAGTGTACAGTCTGTCTCAGTGTCTCAGATGTGTTATGTAAACGGGATTACTATGTAAGAAACAAAACTAACAGATATTTCAAAACCTCTTTCACCGTGTCTCTGTCCACCTTTGTGTAAAGATTTAAACACGTGTCTCTGATGGCCCCCTAGAACAAAGAAGAAGCCTCCCAGAGAGGAACGCTGTGGCAGAATACAGTATGTTTACCGAAACATGGATGATGACATCATAGACAATAAGCGTTTCGAGACGGCGTCAGGTTGCCAGCACTTTCACGCAGACATCAGAGAGGGAATACAAGCCTCCGAGTGGTCTGCACTCTGTATGCACCTGCTACCAGCACTTTGCCTAATCTGCAGGCCATCGATTACACAGCACTCGGAAAATGTAAGTGCATGTGGATGAAATATCATATAGGAAGAAATCCTTGAGGAGGAGGAGGAGGAGGAGGAGGAGGAGGAGGAGGAAGATTTTTCTTCTTCTGCGGTTGGAAAGTGCAGTCATAGATCCAGGGTACTTTATCCATGAGCGCTGTTGTGACATGCATGATGATCTGTATTGTGAATGTGATTGGCAACGGATTGGCATAGCAAAATGATTGGTTTAGTTCAGGTGAACAATTATGGTTGAAATATACTCAATCTAATTGAGGGATAATTTCTATAGGGGCCGAGGGTTATCCTTCCTGTCAGAGGTTGTTTTTATTTCATATTCACTGGCAGGGGGGATGCTGCTTGTAAACTGGAGGATTTTGTTTTAAACAACAGAGCACAACATGCCAGCTTGAGTTAGTACTGCCTCAGATTCCCTGGCACCTTTTATGATGGGCTAGGTCTCTTTCCTCCTTTTAAACAGTAAAACATGTGTCCTTTTTCATCCTTATATTCTCACTGTGAGGACAGAGGACAGCTTGTTGGGGACTTGTTTTCTGTACCTTTAATCAAGTAATGTATGGTTAATTTGGGCCCCCATCCCGCACTTCCTCATTCTGGTTCTGAGCTCCCATGGGGATCACACACACACACACACACACACACACACACACACACACACACACACACACACACACACACACACACACACACATGAACTAGGGAGCACCAAGCTCATCAACCCACAACAGCACAATAGTCTGTCAACAGCACTACACTTGTCACAACATTATGAGAAAAGACTCTCTTCCCACAAACAGTATGAATTAGAGCTTTGATCTGCAATCATTTTGGTTTGGTTTGACCTTTTATGACCTCATGACAAGCTGCTTGTTTCCCCCAGAAGAGTACTTATTAACTCAACTAAACTAAGTTTGAAAGAACAGGAAGTCACACAGGGACTGACAAATCCCGGGGTCACCCATACCTGCTCCACCCCAGAGTCAGACTTCTCTTCATTGAAGTGATATATTTGCACTCCTCTTGCGGGCAGCTGTTTTATTTGTCTAGGAAGTGTCAGTGGCATTCTTCCACTGTGGGTCCGCTGCCACTTCAAGCCTGTCAACCAACAGGCTGATAACAGTGACTGGTGGGACTCTGGGACTTCGCATAAAGCCTGAATTCAGACAAAAGGAGCTTTCAGCTGTAATCACTCACTGTCATAAAGTATTGGTGTTTACAAAAATCCCACAGACCTTGTTTATCTGTGGCACCTTGAATGCCCGGTGTGTCCCTGGAGGTCACTGGTACATCAGCATCCTACCACAGAGAGAGAGCAGAGGGTGATACATCAGTTGTCTTGTAAGAACCTCAAAGGGTATACAGCTCAGAGTGTGTCCACTGTCCAACACGCATTCATTAATTTCTGGCACAACAAGCTGATTGGGTCAAATTAAGGCTCAGCCAATAACACCCTCCGGTGGGAATTTGAGTGGAAAATGTGGCACTTTTATTGAAGTCATTAATTTTCCCTGCAAGGACGCCTGCCCTGGGCTTTATAGAGACCCGACGTAGGCTCTCCAGCCGAGCGTGAAATGAGCAACCTGCCAGGCCAGGCTTAAATACCTGCTTTCTGCTTATGGCCAAGTGAAGGTTGATGCGGCCGACACCGCACACGGGCTGGGCTCCCCCTCATCAGTCACAGGCTGTATAAGTCACAGTGGTGGTGCAGGGAGCTAAGGACACTCTGCAATGGTTTGCAGTGCAGACGTGGGGGCCAAGGGCGATGGCAGCTGACCTTGCCCTTCATCTCATGGACAGTACAGTATTTCACATCATAATGTCTGTGGAATGGGATGCTGGAACTAGCAAAGGTAGTTGACCTCCACAATGTGTCAGTCACTTTAAATTAACATACTTTGTAATGGTTTGAAAGAACAGATGGCTACAGGTCAGCGTTCAAATCAAGTCAAATTGTATTTTTCACATACTTTGTAAACAAAAGGTGTAGGCACTTCCAACAATGCAGAGAGAAAGAAAACAGAGAAATTATAGAAAAGTAATAACAAGTAATAATAAATACACAATGAGTACTGATAACTTGGCTATATACACGAGGTACCAGTACTGATAACTTGGCTATATACACAGGGTACCAGTACTGATAACTTGGCTATATACACGAGGTACCAGTACTGATAACTTGGCTATATACACAGGGTACCAGTACTGATAACTTGGCTATATACACAGGGTACCAGTACTGATAACTTGGCTATATACACAGGGTACCAGTACTGATAACTTGGCTATATACACAGGGTACCAGTACTGATAACTTGGCTATATACACGGGATACCAGTACTGATAACTTGGCTATATACACAGGGTACCAGTACTGATAACTTGGCTATATACACGGGGTACCAGTACTGATAACTTGGCTATATACACAGGGTACCAGTACTGATAACTTGGCTATATACACGGGATACCAGTACTGATAACTTGGCTATATACACAGGGTACCAGTACTGATAACTTGGCTATATACACAGGGTACCAGTACTGATAACTTGGCTATATACACGGGGTACCAGTACTGATAACTTGGCTATATACACGGGATACCAGTACTGATAACTTGGCTATATACACAGGGTACCAGTACTGATAACTTGGCTATATACACAGGGTACCAGTACTGATAACTTGGCTATATACACGGGATACCAGTACTGATAACTTGGCTATATACACGGGATACCAGTACTGATAACTTGGCTATATACACGGGATACCAGTACTGATAACTTGGCAATATACACGAGGTACCAGTACTGATAACTCTGCTATATACACGGGATACCAGTACTGAGTTGATATGCAGGGGTACGAGGTAATTGAGGTAGATATGAACATATAATTAGTAATAAAGTTACTAGGCAACAGGATAGATAATTAACCGTAGCATCAGCGTATGTGATGAGTCAAAAAAGTTAGTGCAAAAAGGGTGAATGCAGATAGTCTGGGTAGCTATTTAGTGGTCTTATGTCTTGGGGGTAGAAGCTGTTCAGGGTCCTGTTGGTTCCAGACTTGCTGCATCGGTACTGCTTGCCGTGCGGTAGCAGAGAAAATAATTTATGACTTGAGTGGCTTGGACTGAACTTACGTAGTCATTCACTCAGGACTGCATATTAGTATCCTGTCAGTTGTATCTTTTTTCATTGCTTTTAGTATATCGAATGTGCAATACGTGCATTTATCTGTAATTAAACCCTGCGCACTAAGGACTGTATTTAAAGGGAATTATTATTATTACCCTAAATTATATCGTACAGACATTTAGCTATTTAAGTATCTCTTCCTGTCATTTACCTGTACAGTTAATTTAACCATGCAAAATATTCACTTCATTTAACCAGACTGTATATTAAGTAAACTATTATTACCCTCACTTATATCATACACACGTTTAGCTATTTAAGTATTTCTCTGCCATCGACCTGTATAGTATAGTTAACCATGCAAATATTCCTTATTTCTCTATATAAACTTGCAATATTTTTATAATTTTTTTCATCTAACACTCTGTAACAATGTATAGTGTACATATTCAGCCATTCACCCATACTATGCAATGCCTTTTTATATATTTTTGCAGTCCAGACTTCTTGTATTTTTATACTTATTCAGAGTGCCGCACTATGTATCATGTATCGTGTATCTGTCTTTTGTGTATTTTCGTTCTGGCATTTTGCACCTGCCCTGTGTTTTTTTTCTTAGCTGCTTGACGAAGAAATTTCCCCCAGGGAATAAATAAAGTATCTATCTACCTACCTACCTACCTACCTACCTACCTACCTACCTACCTACCTACCTACCTACCTACCTACCTATCTATCCATCTTTTATTTTCAATTAAAATGATCAAAAAGAAACAGAAATAGATTCTTCGCAAAGACCAATTTCTAAATTAAGAATTTTCCTTGGACTGTGTGGGAGTGGTCTGAGTGGGGAGGGGACTGTGTGGGAGTGGTCTGAGTGGGGAGGGGACTGTTTGGGAGTGGTCTGAGTGGGGAGGGGACTGTGTGGGAGTGGTCTGAGTGGGGATGGGACTGTGTGGGAGTGGTCTGAGTGGGGATGGGACTGTGTGGGAGTGGTCTGAGTGGGGAGGGGACTGTGTGGGAGTGGTCTGAGTGGGGAGGGGACTGTGTGGGAGTGGTCTGAGTGGGGATGGGACTGTGTGGGACTGGTCTGAGTGGGGATGGGACTGTGTGGGAGTGGTCTGAGTGGGGAGGGGACTGTGTGGGAGTGGTCTGAGTGGGGATGGGACTGTGTGGGAGTGGTCTGAGTGGGGAGGGGACTGTGTGGGAGTGGTCTGAGTGGGGAGGGGACTGTGTGGGAGTGGTCTGAGTGGGGATGGGACTGTGTGGGAGTGGTCTGAGTGGGGAGGGGACTGTGTGGGAGTGGTCTGAGTGGGGAGGGGACTGTGTGGGAGTGGTCTGAGTGGGGAGGGGACTGTGTGGGAGTGGTCTGAGTGGGGAGGGGACTGTGTGGGAGTGGTCTGAGTGGGGAGAATTTGGAACTTTCTTATTGCTCTATTAACAAATGTACCAGCTGGTGATGTCACCAGGCAGGACAATAGTGTGGATATATACAAGGAAATCACGCTTTTGACTGAACTGAGAATGTTAACATGACACATTATATACAGTAATATACTTCCTGTTACCTAGTCACTTTACACAGCCCTGAAAAGGCCAAGTCAAATTTGACATTTTATGAATAATTTGAACGTGAACATCTATTCATTTGCTTGTAGAGTTGTGCACGGCTCTGCTTCCTTGTGACAAACCAAACTGCGTGCTGTGAGCAGTTCTTCATTTGAACAGATGTTGTATTGACTATTGCAAAAAGGCGAACATTAGATAACTTCAAAGCCATCACCAGGCCAGTGAGGCCAAACAAAGTGCCTGTATATTCACATCTGAGTTTGGCCTCTGGCAAACATACTCCAAACAGTGGTGAGAGAGACTCTTGAAAACACATGCCCTTGGCAGTCAGCTAGCTCGGTTCAGTTGAGTTCGGTACAGGACATTGTGTGACACCAGAGACTCAGTACAGTGTGGCCTCTCCACCAGCTGGAAGAGCAGGATTCCCCAGAGAGCACAACAACATATGAACTGGAATGTGTTGAACGTAAAGAAGATTATTCTGTAGATAGCTTTGCTGTGTTATGGTACAGTGCATTAAGAAAATAAAACCCACACACTCTTAATGGCTCCTATACAACACATGGAATATCTCAAAAGTTTGACAGCTATGCTTCCCTCATCAGGGACTCAACTTGTACAGTATACTGTATGTTTTGATGTCACAATAACTATTTCCAATGGCAGTTGGACTTGAGATGGCCATGTGTAGCCCTAGTGTACAGCTGCATCTTGTGGGTTTAGAATCAAGGAGGCAAGTAATCCCTCTAAAAATGATTATCATCTTAGGGATTTCATTGCCTTTTAAGAAAAATATGTGTGATTCATAGACATATGAGTGGCAGCGTCTGTATTACGTTGGTTAGATATTATTTTTCCAATTATTATCTCAGCAGCAGCTGCTAGCTTGAGTTATCTAATGTCATTACCTACCTACCCAGCACACACTGGTTGAATCAACGTTGTTTCAATGTAATTTGACAACGTATTGTGACATGGAATCAATGTGGAAAATACATAGGATTTTTTAAAAGTAATCAACCACCACTGTTTTCATCTAATTTGATTGCATTTTGCACCCCCGCCTCAAGATGAATGGTTTTGACCACTATAAAGTTTTGCTTCACTCCCTTGCTTCAGTGCAGTTAGAAAGCACTAGTTGGGCCTCTGGTGTTTAAAATGAAAAGGAACCTGAAAAATAACATTATTTATCTATTTTGTTGTGCTGTTGTTAAATTTGTATATTTGTTTAATGTCCGATGCACTCAGGGTGTTGTTACATATAATTTTAGCAGTGTGCACCACAAGCAAATTCATTGTATCATTTGCTGTGTCGCAGCCTCTGACTCTGAATATCTTGCCCTTCCATCAGCCTACCAAAGGTTGTACCTTTGCAGAAAACTGCATGCCCAGTAGTTGTGCCTGTATGCGCCTATACACAAAATGAAAAAGCACAGGATATTTGTATCTCGATTAAACGGCTCTGCTTGGCTTGGTAAGTAATATCGACCAAATAAGACATTTCTACTCTCGTTGCATTAAATGTGTTTGCTGCTGAGACAAGTTAATTAGAAAAATGTTCATGGTGACAACACTTCAAACAACAGCACCAAAAAATGATGTTGGAGGAAAAGCGGAATGGTTCAGTAGTGTTGATGTTGGAGGAAAAGCAGAATGGTTCAGTAGTGTTGATGTTGGAGGAAAAGCAGAATGGTTCAGTAGTGTTGATGTTGGAGGAAAAGCAGAATGGTTCAGTAGTGTTGATGTTGGAGGAGAAGTGGAATGGTTCAGTAGTGTTGATGTTGGAGGAGAAGTGGAATGGTTCAGTAGTGTTGATGTTGGAGGAGAAGTGGAATAGTCCAGTAGTGTTGATGTTGGAGGAAGGTGGAATGGTCCAGTAGTGTATCTGAATGGTCCAGTAGTGTATATGAATGGTTCAGTAGTGTATCTGAATGGTCCAGTGGTGTATCTGAATGGTCCAGTGGTGTATCTGAATGGTCCAGTGGTGTATCTGAATGGTCCAGTGGTGTATCTGAATGGTCCAGTGGTGTATCTGAATGGTCCAGTAGTGTATCTGAATGGTCCAGTAGTGTATCTGAATGGTCCAGTAGTGTATCTGAATGGTCCAGTAGTGTATCTGAATGGTCCAGTAGTGTATCTGAATGGTCCAGTCAGGGGAGCCTCCAGGGATTTTGGGCCCCATGAAAATATATAACATTGGGCTCCAAAATGTTTTTACCTAATGCTGGAATAATATTTTTAGGGCCCCTGTCAGTCACAGGCCCTTAGAATCATCCTAATTTTTCCCCCTCATACGGCGCCCCTGGGTCCAGTAGTGTATCTGAATGGTCCAGTAGTGTATATGAATGGTCCAGTAGTGTATCTGAATGGTCCAGTGGTGTATCTGAATGGTCCAGTGGTGTATCTGAATGGTCCAGTGGTGTATCTGAATGGTCCAGTGGTGTATCTGAATGGTCCAGTGGTGTATCTGAATGGTCCAGTAGTGTATCTGAATGGTCCAGTAGTGTATCTGAATGGTCCAGTGGTGTATCTGAATGGTCCAGTGGTGTGTTTGCTGAGACTACACTTTAGTTATTCCTCATAGTTTTCATGATTTCTTCACAATGTGTTGTTAAATATGTAGCCTACTCAAAGTGATGTGTTGTTAAATATGAAGCCTACTGTGTTGTTTAAAAGTCCACTATTAAACATAATTGGAAAATAATTGACAGTAGCCTATTCCTATAACTGCAGGCTACATATTTGTTGAAATGTAAAACCATGTTATTTCCTCATCTTGAAAAGGAAATATTTATAATGTAGGCTACAGTAGAATGATTTTTGTTCAAATTGTGTGGTTTTAAGAACCAAAACACAGATACATTATGTATGCAGTGCTGATCTTTCTTTTTATGAATCAAATTAGGCCTACAGTACACAATCACAAAATATGCAGGCTGTATATGAATAGCTTGCTTAACATCTTTTAGCATGAAGTAGGTTAGAGACCGTTGCTCTAGCCTAAACCGTTAACCCAAATTACAAGAGCCACACTTTATTATTTTTATTGCAGATTCAGGCCTGCAATTTATGTATATATGTAGCTGGCAAAAAAAAATGCACATATGATAATGATAAATGTATAATACGTTAGAAATATAATTTTTATGTGACCAAAATTAAATGCAAAACTCCAGTTTGCATTTTCAAGTGGACAGTTCTGGTTCAACGCCCTACCAGATAACCGTGTATTGAGAAAGAAAATTGTTAAAAGATAAATAAAAATTCACATTTGTAATTCTACTGGATTGTTGTGACTGTAAGAATGCTTTTTGTTAACCTAAATACAACATTGTATTTCTTATTTTTGACAGCTTGGTCTGTCAATCCATCACTGTGGGTGGGATTGTCGGGGTAGGAGCAGGATATTTGTGAGTCACAGCGGTGGGGGTGGGATTTTCAGTTAAGGGAGTGATTAGTAATCTAGTCATTAAAACACTTTATCAATATCATTTTTTTGTGGCAGAACTTGTAGGTCCCCCAGACCCCCCCCAGACCCCCCCCCCCCCCCTGGTAATCAAGTATGTGGATTAAATTACACATAATAATGTACATTACTTTCTTTTTTACATAGTTTTTAACATTGATATTTTTTGCGCTTTGATTGATTATT